>JAGWCC010000503.1:0-365247 GCA_022651775.1 Drusus annulatus | reverse complement strand
AAGTGTCATACATTTCAGTGGTGATCTATGAATCCATGTTTTTTTACGTGTGTGTTGAATGCAAAAGTTTTGTGGTTTGAGTTTGAATCTCGTGACAAGAAGGCCACGCTTGGATAGTGTTTTGCTGGCCACCGATTTTACAACATTAAGGTGAGTCGAATAAATCACTTTTAGAAATGCTCAGTTTGTATGGGTATGTCTAATGTTTTTGTGTCAACGTTTGATGTGTGGGTCGTGGTGCATAAGTTTTATGTGGCCAACACGACTGACTGTCAAATGGAATGTTCTTTTTTGTCATCGTTTTCACTTGTCTTGTTGAGGTAAATATTGAATCGAAGTTTTTTTCATAATCTATACTTCATTAAACAAGCTTAGTAAATAATGTTAAATATCGTGAATTTTGTTTTTATGGTTCAATTGTGTTATCAGTACATTGTTTTAGTTTCATAAAACTTTCCTCCGTTACTTTCTAGCAAATTCAAGTTTTATTTGATGCAGCTATATCTATCTACCTGTCTTTAGCATTATAAATCAGAATAATTTCACGGCCAACGGTCTTGTATTGGTGTTTTTTTTTTTGCTGCGTTGAGTCGTTTTGCATTTTCTCCTTCGTTGATCAATTGTCTCGGAGGAAAAAAAACCACCCCAAAAAATAACCAACACAAATGGCATTGATTTGTATATCACTTATTCAAACACATTCTTAGTGAGCTGCCAATTTTTATATGAATACCGAACAAGAGTCTCAACTGTTCCCAACCGTCTAGAGCCAGTCAAACTATGGCATCCCCAAAAGGGGTTTGTTGTGAGGCTAGAGGTAGGGGGAGGGAAAGGAGATGCGGAAGGGGAAGGTTGGGAAGTACCTGACTATTCAGATCTGGTCACCAAACACGGCTAAAGCCATTTCAAGCAACGTTTCAATTCTGAGTGGTGGTCTTTCACCAGGGAGTATCTACCACCCTGGAACGTGCCGCAAATATAATATATTTTATTTTATATCAATTAAATGTGTTATGACACATATTAATTAAATAAAATTTATTTGCGCACGCCGGGTTCGAACCCGCGACCTCTGGATTCGTAGTCGAGCGTCTTACCACTCGACTATGCAGGCCGTCAATAATATTTACATATTTTATTTTCTCCCCCAACTGTCTCGGCACACGCTCCTCCTTGCATGATTCGCATTCATACATCGTCTCGTGCATACTCTTATGTTATTCCGGCTCTTTTGATATGACTCGGCTCAATTCTTTGATTCACTTTATCGTGCCATGTTTTCCTCGGCCGTCCCCGACTTTTTCCACCATTCACGTCAGTTTTTCAATAATGAATTACTATGTTACACCTACATTCATACTAGTAATATGCATAACATTTACCAGTGTCAGAGTGTTCTTATATAATTTAGGTTTCCTTTATGTTTATTTTTGTAAATGACTTCTTCTCGGTGAACATACCAACCTAAAAAAACTAACTAACTAACCATCACACCGTTTCTCCGCAGGAGTAGGCAGAGAGGACGGACCGCCATACAAATCTGTCTTGGCACACACTCCTTGCTTCGTTCACATTCATACATCGTCTCATACATACTCTTTTGTTATTCTGACTCTTCTCGTGGCCCGATTCAAGTATTTGATTCACTCGATCGTGCCATGTCTTCCTCGGTCGTCCCCGACTTTTCTTCTATTCGCTTTCGCATCATATATTCTTTTCACACTCCTTTCTTCGTTCATTCGATCTAATTATTAAAATAATAATTAGAGCGAAAAAATATATAAGTAAAAAATAACGCCAATCTAGCTAATTATTTTTAGAATTTTTTACCTTTTGCCAAGTACCGAAACTGTGTGTGTTTTCTGCTAGTTAAAATTCTAAAATCTTTAGTGACAGCTGTTTCGGCGTTCGAAGCCATTATCAAACTGCGGTTAGACCATATAAAAACGACTAATTTATCAGATTTTAGTTCACCGTTCAATTACTAATTTCGGTAAAAAACGATTTATCTTGAAATCTTTATTTTGTGAGGTACTTAAGGGGGAGTAGACACTGTTTTAATTTACGAAATTATGGTGATATTTTTACACAATATGAAAAGGATTATATTTTAACGACATACATATTTACGTATATATTTTTTTTATTTACGTAAGCTTAGTATTTACCAAATACAAATCAGAAATTGGCCTTATTTGGGTCCGCTATATGTGTAATATGACTTTGTTTTTTTTTAAGTGTTAGTGTGTTCAAAAAATACCTTAAACATTTTGCTTTTTTTTGACAGTCATATATTTACAATTTTTTGTTTGAAATAGGGGGTCATTTCCTTATTTTATAAACACTACATTTGCTTTACCCCATTTAATGATTACAAACTATTATTGCTTTATCAAATGCAGTTTTTTTCTTAATTGTTTTATAATGTGAAACAGCTGTCATTAAAAATAAAAATTATCACTAGCAGTGTAGATAAATGTAGTTCTAAAAATTTTACTGAAATTTATTATTAGTCGGTTTGTTTATTTTATATTTAAATATATGCATTGTCATTGTCTCCACTACCTTCCAGTTCTTGTTTCAAATGAACCGTACAAGTATTACTTTATTCTAAACACGTTCGGATTATTCCAACTACCTCGAAATTAAGACTTTCAAAGAATTACAAATATTGTTATCTTTTATTATTCTCAGAATGTCTCTCCAGGTATATAGGTATCAACTTACTTACCATACAGGTGCTTACATGTAGGTGAATACTTGCACTTTATGACTAGCCTGTTTTCGAGTACCTACCTGAATTAATCTTATGAACCTATAATTAAAAAAAAAAACATTCATTTTAATCGATATTTGGCGTTGACCTCTAACTGAAGTAGGTAATAATAATAATTGGATGAATTGTATAGCGCCGTTTTTGTGAAAAATCACCTCAAGGGCGCTGTACAAATCTTATTTTCTATTATTACATATTAATTCCTAGTTTAATAAGAAAATATACAGGAACATACTTACCTGGCAGGTCCCATCAGATAGACAAACTTATTAACTCAAAATTATAATCGTGTTTTTTTCCGATTTAGAGCATGGGAGCGTAATTAAAAAATGGACTTACTGAATTTGTCGTACAGTACAGGATTTGGTTAAAATTTGTATATCTAAAGGTGATTCGCCAAGAGACAGATTATGTTGAGATTCTTTAAATGAATTTAAGGATATGAGAGTCTGAAAAGGTAAGTTTTCTTTTTGGACCAAAATTCCAAACTGAAAAAAGCCTTGGGCCCCGATACTCCGAAAGCGCGATCTCCAAACCTACCAAGTTTATGTTAGTACCTACCGCCAATACCTTTACATAATTATACTGCGTAATTGTAAAAAATGGTATTTTCGCTATATTCCACGTGGACATATGAGTAGTATATGAAAAAGCAGACCTTTTATACAAAATATCATCACTGTTAACCACTCGTTTTTGGCAGGTTTCCACTGTGAAAATAACTACATATAAATCGATACAAAAATACTAGTATTAATGTTTTGTGTTGTTAAATTTTAGTAATATTATGATTCTTGTATTGTTAAGATTAGTACAATATTGTATTGTATTGTGTGTTTAGTAGATATTGTTAAGAGAGAGTACGAGAATAGCGTGCAATATAGTTGTGAATGATGAATACTTGGAGCAAGTGGGTGAGTTTGTGTACTTAGGAAATATGTTCTAGGGAGACAGAAAGGCTGATAAGGACATTGAAAGAAGGGTGAATGCAGAAAACTCCATTAATGGAGGACTGAACGCTTTTGGCGCACATAAGAAATTGTTCATAGAACCGAAGCTAGCAGTCCACAATGGAGTGCTTATACCAACCCTAATGTATGGCAATGAGGCATGGAACTGGCAGAGGAAGGATGAAAGTACACTGAATGCTGTGGAAATGAGATTTTTGAGACGTATGTGCGGTAAAACCATGTATGACCGTATTAAAAATGTGGATATCCGGAAAGAATGCAAGGCTGATGTGAGCGTAATGAATAGGATCAAGAAAGGGACGCTAAGATGGTTTAGGCATGTAGAGCGAATAAACGAAGAAAGGAGTGTGAAAAGAATATATGATGCAAAAGTGAATGGAAGAAGTCGAGGACGCCCGAGAAAGACATGGCACGATCAAGTTTTTTTTTTTTTTTACATGAATACCGCACAAGAGTCTCAACTGCTCCCAACCGTCTAGAGCCAGTGAGACTATGGCATCCCCAAATTGGGTATGTTGTGAGGCTGAAGGTAGTGGGGAGGGGAAGGAGATCGGGAAGAGGAAGGTTGGGAAGTACCTGGCTATTCAGATCTGGTCACCAAACACGGCTTAAGCCATTTCAAGCAACGTTTCGATTCTGAATGGTGGTCTTTCACCAGGGCGATACTATCTACCACTCTGGAACGTGCCGCAAATATACTTGTTATTATTTTTAGATGAATTAAATGTGTTATGACACATATTAATTAAATAAAAGTTATTGGCGCACGCCGGGTTTGAACCCGCGACCTTTGGATTCGTAGTCGAGCGTCTTACCACTCGACCATGGAGGCCGTCAAAAGTTGATATTTGAGTAAATCAAATACTTGAATCGGGTCATGTGAAGAGTCAGAATAACAGAAGAGTATTTATGAGACGATGTATGAATGTAAATGAAGCAAGGAGTGTGTGCCAAGACAGAGTTATATGGCGGTCCGTCCTCTCTGCCTACCCCTGCGGGGAAACGGCGTGATGGTTAGTTAGTTGTATTGCTAAAAAAAAATCAAAGCCTCGGCAATTTACCGCATGGACGCGAACTGCTCCAATTGCGCCTGCACAAGACCGGCTTGCCGATAACTCTACCTGCTCGGATTTCAGCTTTCTAAAAAATATAATGAAGCAAGATTTCTGTTAAATAATACATAATTATTGTGGCGACGGATATAAGGAATATTGTGGACCAACTCTAGTGAGATACTTATTTTTAAAGCCTTCCTTTGTGGAGAACTGAGGTAAACATCACAGTAAAACTTTACTTGTCTTAGGATACGACCCGTTGAAACATTTTCCAGCGCTGCTATCGGTGTTTAGTGTCTATTCCGAGTTTCTGCGATTCTAATCTTATTGTTTTAGAGAGATAAGACTTACCTTTTCGTCTGGGCTGTTTAAAAAAAAAACCTTTTCCCATAGTACTTGTGCTAGAAATAAAAATAAGGAAATTCATCATGTAGACTGATAATCCTGGGGAAGTTTCTTGGAATTTACGTGTGCAGTTGAGTTCCTCTGCTTGCAGTCTGCTGGGTGAAGATCGATGGTAGCCAACCTCCGAAAGATGAGTTACCACAAGAGTTACCCTATTTTACATTTGTTCAATTAAAGGTTTAATTATTATTCCATATTAATTCTTCCAAAAAACGTATTCAAGTAAAGTGATTATATATATATTTTTTTTTTTTTCGTAAGAAGCAATCACATGGTGGTTGGACATTATATTAAATAAAAGAATACTTTGTTTTAAAACCACAGAATTTATTATGATGAAGGCCAACCGGTTTCGCTTGGATCAAGCTTCGTCAGGGCACATATAATAACTAAAGAAAAAATATACAGAGTTAACAGGTATATATAGGATCTTTGTCTGCCCCTAACATTACATCATTATCTTTCTATTATGTACACTTGTTTATTTACCAATTCTTCGTAATATATATTAAGCACTTTCAACTGTTCCCTCCCTCTAATACATGCTTTCTCTCTTCCTTCTTTGTATTATATACTGTCTCACTCTATCATTAACTGTTGTACCTATATATACCTGTTAACTCTGTATATTTTTTCTTTAGTTATTATATGTGCCCTGACGAAGCTTGATCCAAGCGAAACCGGTTGGCCGTCATCATAATAAATTCTGTGGTTTTAAAACAAAGTATTCTTTTATTTAATATGATTATATTTTATTCAACATCCCCGAACTAAAGCGCGCCTTACCCGAGGAGCATTCTGTCGGTCGCATCAGCCGTCATTACAGTTATAAGAAATCAGAAATCACCATCTTTATAAGTATTGAACTAGCACAGCGATATGTTGCCCACAGTGCGACAATATAACCAAATGACTGAGAGATACATAAAATGTTCAAAACTTAGAGTATATAGAGTGGTATCAATCCAAGGCAGTGTAGTCAGTTTTTTATGATTTTTACCTGACTCGGCGGACCTGGACGTGGCTAAGACCAAGGGTAGGGTACTAATACATCCATTCATGTCACATATCGACATAATGTTTTTGTTTATTCGTATAACCACCTTTTCACAGTATTTATATCAACAAAAATATAGCATCTAACCTAAAAAACCGTTTAGTTGTGTCAAGTTTAGTGGCATAATAAAAATGTGGGCGCGGAGTCCCGCGGTGACCCAGGAGCCCAAGATCATTGTGACAGTACGTAGAGGCGGAGTATTATATTTGTTGTCTCTTTCTCTCTCATGGTGTACGACGTAAAAACCCGGAGAAAGTGATTTATCGCAAGTTTGTATCGGTTGAGTAAAAAATAATTAACTCTCTCTCCATACATTGCTTCTCCAAGCTAAAAAGATACCTTTTGTTAACTGTATGTTTATCACAATCGTAAATAGGTAATTTTTGTTGGGTTCAAAAGTCAACTAGAAATAATACATTCATGATGAACACGCCATTTTGTCGAGTCGCCATTTTTCTGCAGAAAACGAACTTTCGAATCTTCGATTGGAGTTGGCGCCTGAGGCCAAACCACTACGCCAACGGCCGCAATACATTCTTGTCACTATTATTATTGATAATTTGATATTACGGTACCTCGTGGTTTGGTCATTGAGCTGCCATTACCCCGAAGGCACCGTTCCATGTATCCTTTCATTCCGGAAGAAGCTGCCATAACTGCAAGTCATTCAATAGAACCTTATGGAATAACAACTAGTGGTTGCAAGTCACAAGTCGAGTTGGTTGATGGCCTCCATTGTCGAGTGGTTAAGACGCTCTACTACGAATCCAAAGGTCGCGGGTTCGAATCCCATTTAATAGTTTTTAGATTTTTGCGTTTAGATTTTATTTTCCTTAATAATAAAACAATTTTCTCGGAGGTACTTGTCTGGCACCAGGAACCGGTTCCAAAAAGAACTGGATAAATAACCGGTTCCTCGCCGGTCACCGGTAACTGGAACCGCAGGTACACCTAATTCTGATATCGACCATCTCTACTAGTTAAAAGTATTAGGCATAAGTTAATAAATATGAAGTCTTAGTTTTAATATTATGTTAATTATGTTGTAAAGCGTCCTCGGGGTGATATTCCAAATGATAATTTAGTCTCCTTCAACGGAAGTAATCTTCCCAACAAACCTTCCATTGAGATGCTTGGTGTAACCTTAAGTGACCAGTTAAGGCACCCGGGGCTCCATCAAAGCCAGAGTAAAGTTAGCCTCTCAGAAGTTGGGTGTGTTGTACAGGGCCCGCAGATACTTCAATAGTACACAACTGCTGACCTTGTACAAATCGCAAGTACGCCCCACTGTTGAATTTGGCAGCCACCTCTGGTCTGGAGCCCCTAAATACCTGAAAAAAACCCTTGACTCTGTGCAGAAACGGGCGGCCCGTTTGATAGATTCTCCTATCTTAACAAACGGATTGCAAACTTTTGAGCACAGACGTCAGGTGGGAATGCTGTCCTTGTTCTACAGGTATTTCAATGGAAGATGCTCCGAGGAACTTACGTCATTGATCCCTTCGGCACCGGTGCATAGTCGGGAAACTCGCCAAACGCGCGCCCAACATTTGTACACGGTTGACATTCAATACATGAGAACGGGTCGCTTTTACGACTCGTTCTTATGTTCAACAGCTCGGCTATGGAACGATTTGCCGGCCTCTGTGTTTCCTCCCTCCTTCAACATGGGCCTCTTCAAGACCCAAGTTTACTCCTTCCTTTCCTCAAAAAAACCCTCCACACAGCATCCCCAAAGATGACACAGGCCCTGAGGGAAATTGTTTTCCTCAAGACCTCCTGTGTGGAGTTATTGTAAAAAAAAAAAATTCTGTCACGAAAACGGCGCTATTTAAATCAGACAATTGTTATTATTACAGAAAACGCCTTCGGTTTTAATTCCAGATTCCGTGGTTATTTTTATATTTTATTTTTATTACAATTTATTGCTAGCACACCACCCACAATAATTAATTATAAATGAATTGAATCGATAGCGGTACGGGCGATACACAACAAATGGACGTAATTTCATGCAACAGATATTCTGGCAGTGGACGCCCCTTTACGCTTTCACATCATTTGACGATTTCGTTCGCAAAACCGTCGAGCATGTTTAAACCAGATTAGCCAGCCTAATACCTCTCCCAGCAATAATATACCGGGAGGGAGCGCCAGTGTAGTCAGTATTGATGAGTTTTGCCTGACTGGGGCGTGGCTAGGGCTAGGTTATCTATACAACCATTCATAGCACATGTCGACATAATGTTTTTGTTTATTTGTAAAACCACTTTTTCACAGTATTGTTAATATTAATTTATGTCGCATATCAAATTTAGTGGGCGGAGTCAACGGAGACGCGGGAGACGGAAAACATGCTTACACACCTAAAAGTGGTGCGATATTATGTGAAAACTTGTCTTGTCTCTTTCTCATGGTGTACGACGTAAAAATCCGGAGAAAGTGATTTAACCCAAATTTGTATAGGTTGGGTAAAAATAATTAGCTCTCTCTCCACATATTGTTACTCCAAAAGCCAGATTAAGACCTCTCAGAGCAATAATATGGTACACCAGTAGGGAGCGCTAGTGTAGTCAGTATTGATGATGCCTGACTGGGGCGTGGCTAGGGCTAGGGTATTTATGCATCCATTCATAGCACATGTCGACATAATGTTTTTTTTTAAATTTGTATAACAACTTTTTCACTTACTTTTACTTTTACTTTTTTACTTTTTAAAAAACCGTTGAGTTGTATCAATTTATGTCGCATATCAAATTTAGTGGGCGGAGTCAACGGAGACGCGGGAGACGGAAAATATGCTTACACACCTAAAAGTGGTGCGATATTATGTGACAACTTGTCTTGTCTCTTTCTCTCTCACGCTTTACGACGTAAAAACCCGGAGAAAGGGATTTATCGTAAATTTGTATAGGTTGGGTAAAAATATTTTGCTCTCTCCATATATATTCTTACTCCAACCACATCTTTAAACCAAAACCTGATTCGTTCTTATAACATAATATTATATTATCTATCGTCGTAAGGATATTGAAAGAAGGGTGAATGCAGGAAACTCCATTAATGGAGGACTGAACGCTATTGACGCTAGTAAAACATTCTCCAAAAAAGCTAAACTAGCAGTCTACAATGGAGTCCTTATACCAACCCTGACGTATGGCAGTGAGGCATGGAACTGGCAAAGAAAGGGTGAAAGTAGACTGAATGCTGTAGAAAAGAGAACTCCAAAGAAGCGAAGCTAGCAGTCCACAATGGTGTACTTATACCAACCCTTATGTGTGGCAGTGAGGCATGGAACTGGCAGAGGGAGGGTAAATTAGACTGAATGCTGTCGAAATGAGATCCCTTAGGTTTATGTGTGGTAAAACCAAGTGTGATAAAAATGTGGATATCCGGAAACAATGCAAGGCTGACGTTAGCTTAATGAATAGGAAAAAGGAAGGTGCGCTTAGATGGTTTGGGCATGAAGAGCGGATGAACGAAGATAGAAGTGCAAGAAGAATATATGACGCGAGAGTTAGTGGTAGAAGAAGTCGGGGACGCCCGAGGAAGACACGTGACGATCAAGTGAATCAAATAATGGAAATGAGGGAAATGATCAACAACTCTAGAAATGACCTCATCATGGAATCCCGTCAGATCCCGAATTCTAGCATAGAAGCTCATCGGAGTAAGATATTGGCCCCATCAATCTTAACGCTGCCAGGATGGACTCCCTCTTGATGGTCTTCTGTAGACATGATACCTAATATACTTTATTAATAATTTTTACATTTATTATTCAAAAAAAAAAATCTTATGAATTTATGTTTATTTTCTTATTTATTTGTATAAATATATATTCATTTTTAAATTTTTTATTGTGTGTATTATAACTTTTATTTTATTATTATTATTACTATGTATTATTATCAATTATGGAAGGTATTGCATTGCACTACTCCTGCATACCTTCTGGAACATAGAGTTGG
Organism: Drusus annulatus; assembly: GCA_022651775.1. NCBI lineage: Eukaryota > Metazoa > Arthropoda > Insecta > Trichoptera > Limnephilidae > Drusus > Drusus annulatus. The sequence continues at coordinate 355,012 of JAGWCC010000503.1, read as the reverse complement.
TAGAGTAGTATCTATCCAAGGCAGTGAAGTCAGTTTTGGACTTGTTTTTGATGATTTTAACATGACTCGGCGCACCTGGGCGTGGCTAAGACTAAGGCTACGGTATTTATACATCCATTCATATCACATATCGACATAATGTTTTTGTTTATTCGTATAGCCACTTTTCACAGTATTTTTATCAACAAAAATATAGCATATAACCTAAAAAACCGTTTAGGTGTGTCAAGTTTAGCGGCAAAATAAAAAATGTGGGCGGAGTCCCGCCGTGAACCAGGACCTTAAGATAATCCTTACAGTATATAAAAGCGGTCCATGAAATTTGTTGTCTCTTTCTCTCTCATGGTGTATGACGTAAAAGCCCGGAGAAAGTGATTTATCGCAAGTTTGTGTAGGTTGGGTAAAAGTAATTAGCTCTCCCTCCATATATTGTTACTTCAAGTTCTGGAATAAAACTTTATTATTATTGAATTCTCGAGTCATGTCAAAAATCAGAATGACAAAACACTATTTATGAGATGATGTATGATTGTGAGTGAAACAATAAGTGTAAGCCAATACAGAGTTGTATGGGGTCCGTCTTCTCTGACTATCCCTGAGGAGAAACGGCGTGATTGTTGGTTTATCTTCCTTCGTATTATGGCACATTATAACATACCGAACTTTGCTACCTTTTAGAATATCCGAACAGCGCGTATCGGTCAAATAACGGTGCATCACTATGCAAAATGGTAAAGGAAAACCCCTCCCGAGTGATCGTGTTATGAGCACCAACCAGTTTGTTTAGTAGAATTTGTATTAAAACGGCACGCGACTTATTCTATCATATTATGTTCTATGTCATGGCTAACTAGATATAAATGCCGTTGCCTATTTTGGCACGTTTTATTATGTGACCAATGCCTTGGTGGAGTTTCAGTTAGAACGATTCGTTATTATGTCACATGGCTTTGGTAAACTCGACTCGAATCGAACTCACATGTTCAAATGAATCGGATCGAATCGAAAGTATCGAACTTAACTAACTAATCATCACGCCGTTTCTCCGCAGGTGTAGGCAGGTAAGTAGTCTTGAATGGACCGCTAACTACTACAACTCTGTTTTGACATGCATTTCTTGCTTCACACACATTCGTACATACTCTTCTGTTATTATGACTCTTGGCATAGCCCGATTCAAGTATTTGATTCACTTGACAGTGCCGTGTCTTTCTCGGTCGTCTCCAACTTCTTCTTCCATTAACTTTTGCGTCGTATATTCTTCTCACGCTCCTTTCTTCGTTTATCTACTTTACATATCCAAACCGTCTTAGCATCCCTTTCTTAATACTATTCGTTACGCTTACTTCAACCTTGCATTCCATCCGAATATTCACATTTTTAACACGGTTATACGTGTTTTTACGCATACACGCCTCAGGGATCTCATTTCTACAGCATTCAGTCAACTTACTTTTTTATGGCTGATTCACACCAACGTCCGGTTCCCCCCAGTGCCGATATTGTTCCGCAAGAAAACTTATTGATATGGTATGAATATCAATCAAGGAGTATGTGCCAAGACAAATTTGTGTGGCAGTATATCCTTCTGCCCATCCTTGTGATATTTAACTACTTATTTAGTCAAATAATTATTTTGAAGTGTAAAAATACTTACAACGCAGATTTTTTTTTTTAAACCATTTTTTTATCACTAAATAATATTTTAAAAAAATAATAAAATAAAAATTCTGTAAAGGTGACACAAACGTTTTCTTATACAAGATGAACAGTACATTCGAAAATCATTCAGAAATGATACTTCACAACCACCAGCTTTTAATAAACTCTCTCCAATCGTATATCCAAATATTTTAAATATCTTCATTTATCAAGGAATACCGTTTCACGTTACTAAAGTCGCCTTATCTTCAGAAGTTTTTTTCAATGTCGCCAAAAGACTAGGGCAACTTTCCAAATTGTCGTGGATAATATTCAAATAAAAGTTTTAAATGCTTTGGCGCGGTAGCTTCATTTGTAATGGCACTATGGCGTACAATTGGCATAGAGGGAACATTACTAAAACCTGTACTTTGGTATTAAAATGTTGTACATTAATACGTACCCATTCATCAGGAAGAGAGACAACACGTCATTCAAAAGTTTATGTCGCTGGCCTTCGGTGGAAATCAATTTGTCAACTCGTTTCAAGGCTGTGAATGAATTCCGATTAATACTCTGCATGTTTTAGTCTTCATTCTTCAGTCTTCTTACACCGGCTGTTGGAACAGGGATCAAAATAATATATTAAAAAAATTAGAATAACAAATCATGACAATTATATTTTTCCACTCCTGATGATAAATATTATAAACATGTGTGACAATATACAGTTTTATTTTAGTATCTTGACTAAGTTGGCGGGGAAGAGGAAGGTGGAAGGGAACATGGTAATGGGATAAAGGGAAAGACCTTGGAGTAACCCTAATATTTTTACCCAACCTATACAAATTTGCGATTAATCACTTTCTCCGGGTTTATACGTCGTATACCATGAGAGAGAAAGAGACAAGAAACGTCGTCACAAAATATCGCAGCACTTCTAAGTATGAAAGGATGTTCTCCGTCTGCGCTAACTTCACATTATCAAGTCGCAAAACTTACGTCAACGGATTTTGAGGTTATTTCCTATATTTGTGTTGATTAAAAAACTTGCAGTGGTTTTACAAATAAATCAAACATGATGGTAATATGTTCAAATAAGACCAAACAAAGATTATAAAACATCACTTTTCAGAGGTATTGCAACAGTTTAAATATTTTTGACCACACTTTAGAATTTTCACATTTTTAATGATATAAAGACATAACATCAACAAAAAGCTTCCATCATTATTTAGGCAAACCTTCTGTTATTGGTGTTTGTGTGATATTTCGAATTTATAAATCATTTTAATGGTGTATTGATATTGTTTTGTTTAATGTGTTCAAATATGTTTATTAAAAAATGTCCGAATTCCACGTGGGCGGCAACTAATAGGCTATCCAACTTCCTTTAACATTTATGTCTCTTTCTATCGAGTCAGTATAAAGTCAACAATCCTGACTACACTGTATCGCAAAGATACCTCTCCATGTCCTCCAAGGAAAGGACAGTAGATGGAAAGTTAGTTTCAGTGATCTAGTTTGGGTGCAGTCGTGTCATGGATTTTATTTTAATGTGACGTATGGTCGAGTTGAAAATGTCAATGTGGTAATAATTTAAGTTGAATCGATTTATAGATCTGTGAATCAAAGTGTTTCGTATGGAATTGGTATTACAACGCACCAATCTAAACATGCTTGAGACTTATGACAGTGGAATGATTAATTGGTATTGATTATAATAAAACAACATTTGGAACGAAGACAGTTTGACGGCCTCCATGGGGGAGTGGTAAGACGCTCGACTGCGAATCGAAAGGTCGCGTGTTCAAACCCGGCCTGTGCAAATAACTTTTATTTAATTAATATAAAATAATGTAATATATATTTGCGGCACGTTCCAGAGGGGTAGGTATTGCACTTGTGAAAGACCACTATTCAGAATTTAAACGTTGCTTAAAATGGCTTTAGCCGTGTTTCGTGACCAGATCTGAATAGCCAGGTACTTCCCAACCTTACTCTTCCCTATCCCCTTCCCCTCCCCGCTACCTTTAACCTCACAACATACCCCATTTCGGGATGCCATGTCTTACTGGCTCTAGACGGTTGGGAGCAGCTGGGACTCTTGTGCGGTATTCACCTTTAAAAATAATAAAAATTTTTTTTAAACATGTTTCTTTAATAATTCTACTGCATTCCTATATTATTTATAAGTTTTTCGGGCGTTTATGGTAAACAGCAATCTTCAAATGACCGCAAACGAACGCCACCGAGAGGTGTGAGGATTAGAGTAACAATATATGGAGAGAGAGAGCTAATTCTTTTTACCCAACCTATACAAACTTGGGATAAATCACTTTCGGGTTTTTACGTCGTACACCATGATAAAGAAAGAGACAACGTTTTTTTTTAAATTATCACACCGCATCCAAGTATTGGAGTGTTCTTCGTGTCCCACGTCTCCGTTGACTCCTCCCACGCGTTTGGATATGCGACTTAAGTTGACATAACTCAACGGTTTTTTAGGTTATATGCTTTTTGTTTAGAACATTACCGTGAAAAAGTGGTCATACGAATAAAAAAAAGCATTATGTCGACATGTGCTATGAATGGATGTATAAATGCCTCAGTCCTAACCGCGCTCAGGTCTAGCCGAGTCCGGCAAACTCATCAAAACTGACTACAGCAGCACTCACTCTCGTATATTATTGCTCTGAGTTGTGAGGTCTGGCGAACTGGGTGAACATTCACTAGAACCAGTCCAGTATAATTATTTTTATTTTATCTACGGAAAATTAACATGTCACTCGTACAATAGAGAATTCAGCGGCGCTCCACTTTATTGGAAGGTCCTACATCTTACTCTAGAGAAGCCATTAAGGATTACTATACGTACGAGTATTATTAATGTACGGTTCACCTGGGGCATTTCCGCCAATTGAATAATGACTAATGACCGATGATCAGGTATGCCCCTTATCCAGTCCATACTATAATCCTAGTATCATTTCGCGCGTGAGTAGCTTCCACCCATCCATGAGGATTACGGTCGGACTGACCCTGTCTCATTCTGTTTAATCGCCATCGGTGACAAGTTGACCTATTGGCGACAGTTGTGTCTATGGGTGTGACCTGCATGGTCGAGTGGTAAGACGCTCGACTACGAATCCAGAGGTCGCGAGTTCGAACCCGGTGTGCGTAAATAAAATTTACGTAGTTAATATAAAAAAAATAATATAGTATATTTGCGGCACGTTCCAGAGTAATAGATAGTCTAAGTATCGCCTTGGCGAAAGACCACCATTCAGAATTAAACGTTGCTTGAAATGGCTTTAGCCGTGTTCTTACCAGATCTGAATAGTCAGATACTTCCCGACCTTACCTTTCCTCATCTCCTTCTTCTCCCTACTACTATCAGCCTCACAAGATACCTTTATTGGGGATGCCATAGTCTCACTCTAGACTTGGGAGCAGTTGAAACTTTTGTGCGGTATTCACATAAAAATATAATTTCTGTTAAATATGGTCTCATCGTCTGAAGAAAATGCATGTATTTTCTCTATTTCTCATCATATTTTCAAGGTGACATTTGGAAGAAAAAATAATAAAATGACAAAACAAAATTCATATTTCCTAACCAAACTTTTTTTAGCGACACGATGGCGTAATAAACCGATTATCCGAATAAATGTAGCTATTCCATAAAAACCACTTATACCATTAACATACAATTTGAAAAAAATACATAAACACATTATCTGAGAAGATAGCGTAATTGTCAAAAAATCAATTTGTAAACAAAAGTGAGTTATTACGAAATTACAGTCAGCAAGGTACGACGGAATTTGTACCTTGCATTAATCATTAAATGGCTTAATGCATTAATCCGGCATTACAGAGGTTAAATCTTGGAATCAATTGTTACAAGCTCGTTCCGTTTTATGAATTCGTACGAGAATGAACTGTAAAGTAGCTTTTCCTAAAACATAAAACGATAAAATTGACAGACCGGTAGTGATGTACAAAAGTTAATATAGCTGTCACTACAGTTGGTAGAGTAACAGGTTCCTATTACATCTACTTTTGTAACCAGTTACCGATAGCTATAGAATAAAGCCAGTAGGGAAAAATGGGATTCATTTATGATTTTATTTTTTTATACCGAAGTATTGCATGATTAAAAAATAAACCCCTCGAAAGATATTTCTTCGAGCTTCCTAGCCGTTGAATGCACGGTGATGTTGCCAGCGCAATAGAAAACATATTATATTATTAATATTTTTATGTGATTTAGGAAATATTTAAGTAAATTTAAATAAGATCTTTATTTTCACGGCGACGCTTCGGAGATGGCGTTTATGTTTTGAGCACAGTTTCAATAAGTCGCCTATGTTTTTAGCATAGTTTCAGACTCATGGCGGTGATTTTTTTGGATCGGTTCCAATCTGTGCCAAGAATATCGTAGATCTTTATGGACTGGTTACACTTTGTATTCTTTCACTTGTAGAATAATCAGTACCAGTTTCTTAAAAACGGTTAATTAGTCGTCCAAGAGATGACTAAGCAATCATTGCAGAAACAACAAACCGCAACTCATCCGGTACCTCGTGCATGATAACTAAGGAAATGCGTTTCGACTTAACTTCACCGCAAACAATAAACAGCGAGGATTGAGTTGCTATACGACTAAACATATAGTTAAAATCGACTGCCTCCGTGGTCGGGTGGTAAGACGCTCGACTACGAATCCAAAGGTCGCGGCTTCAAACCAGGCATGCGAAAATGAATTGCATTTAATTGATAGATAGTTTATTTGCGGCACGTTCCAGAGCGGTAGATAGTCGAAGTATCGCCCCGGTGAAAGACTAACATTCAGAATCGAAACGTTGCTTCAAATGGCTTTAGCCGTGTTTGGTGACCAGATCTGAATAGCCAGGTTTCTTCCCCATATCATTTACCTCTCCACTACTTTCAGCTTCACAGTGTACACCAATCGGTGATACCATAGTCCCACTGGCTTTAGGCGGTTGGAATCATTTGAGACTCGTGCGGAATTCAATAAAAAAAAATTAAAGTCCCTTCGGAAACTCGTAGAGTGCGCATTATTATATATTTTTTTATTTAAAAGAAAGATAAATATTCCCGAGTTACGAATAACCTGACAATATAAAAAAAACTCCTACGGCCATCATAAGAAGCGGAAGATGTTGCTTGTGCAATGATGGAGGACTTAACCAGTAGAGGAATTGAACGCACGACGCCCGGGTGGGAATCCGACGCGTTTGTCCACTCAGCTACCTACCGGTCATGATACATTCTGTGATTGTTGCTTTCTACACAATTGCATCAGATAAAATAAAAAAATATTTTCTAATAACTGTATTATAAATATAAAAATTAAAGCGATGAGATTATATTGCTGTCGTTTGGCCACTGACACTATTCACGGAATATCTATAAACCCATCACGTTTTTCCGTCAGCAGAATCCATACAAAAAGATTCCAATTCTTTGGCATTCAGCAAACTACACAAAGCACACTAGCAAGGTTGTTAATACCTATATAACATTATTATTATGTTGAGTTCTAATACGAAGGCATCCAACTGGTTTAGTTTTTGGGTCACGTTTTTTCATACTTTTCGTGGTATCGAACTTATACTTTGTTGCGGCTTCACCACGACGTCGGCACGCAACTTCCAACCGATGCGATGCGAAAAACCAAGTGGTCCTTCGGAACGAAATTCAAGATGGCAATATTATTACGCTATGAATGAATTGCTTCCAATAAAACAACTCTGTTTTCATACCTTCAAACTTAATACGAACTCCATTGGCTACACCTTTTTAATAAAACATATTTTTAATTACATCACTACGCGTGAAAGCAGCTAATTGATAACTGCTATTTTTTTTTATAAATATTATTTACCCAGTTTGATGTTGTTACTGTAGTTGTATTGCGTGAGTAAAAATCAATTAACTGTTAATTTTGCTGGGAGTAAACAAAACGTATTGTTTGATGATAATTCGCTCATTTCGCGAATTATCAACATGCCTCTTTATATAGAAGTGGTGTGCAAATTATGATTCGGATTAATTTAATCCGCAGGTTATAAGTATTTTTAAGGTTATCGTAATGACGATTGAATGTATGATTATTGATCATCAAAGAAAAAGTAAAGTTAGTACGAAAATGTATTACGTAAACGGAGTGCTAACCAGTGTTATTCCCCAGAGAGTAAGGTCGTATTCACACGGAGATAATCAAAAGAAACTGAACTGGTTCGTGATTGAAATTACTAGCCGGTTACTAACTCTTTAGTGACGCGGCTATTCAGAAGTGATCAAAATCAGTAGTTTTCTGTGTGGTGTTCAAGGTGGTGAAGTTGTATTAAATTTAGTACTTTTAGTTATATTTTAGTACTTTTCCCACTAATTTTGTGTTTATTTATTGTTCGTTCATTTTCGTGGATAAAAATTAAGTATATTCAATGAAATTATTTAAAAACAGTACTACGATAGTATGATAAAATAAAATGATGTGACGAGAAACGTTGATGTATTCAATCGGACGAGAAACTAGGAGACTCAAGACTCAAGTCAAAATCGATTCGACAGTACGATTTTCCTAGTAACTGGTTACCAAAGCATTAGTGATTGTTAAGTGACCGTAACACCGTGTGCTTTAAATTGTAATTTAATTATAATACAAAGGTTCAAACTCATCGCGGACTGGTAACTCATTTGCGTCCGTGATCAGTTTCTTTTGAATATCTTCGTGTGCAGAGGGTCTTAAGACGTTGTTTTCTATTTAACATCTCATTATTTAATACTATTACCAATGTATCATTTATCGAAGTGGTAAAGATACGCATAACAGTAAACAGGATTTGTGTTATTTGATATCCAACCAGTGAATGCGGTTGAATTTTTTATTTTTGCGGATCTAGCCATTTGTAAAAAAAATAATAATACCGTTGATGTTTTTTCAGTTAGAAATCCTAATTGTTGATGAAAATCCACGGTTATAATTACGTAATATAAATATAGTATGCCTTTAATATGCCAGTGAAAATATCTGCATTGAGTGTTACTCGTTGTTGATAATCTAATAATAATTAGATTCAGAAAATTTAACACGCCTATTCCAGAATGATTCTGTTACACATCGTCGCCGGAAAGGCAAAAGGGCTGAAGCACCATTTTGGGAAGTTTATACCAGAGCACTTTAAAGCTTTTTTGTTTAGCAATAAAATTCATAAGTCTTCAGTACCTGGTTGGATTTTGAAAAAAAAAGTTAATTCGGGTAACTCAATGCTTTCAATGAGTTACCTGAAGCGACAAAAACCTAAAAATATCCCAAACTTGTGTCGTTTGAGTCAAGCCTTCTCCCAAACTGTAAATATATTTTAAATGGCTGAAAGGCCACAAAAGTCTTCAGAATCAAACGAGAGTCAGATCATTCGATGCAGAAAAAGAAAACTGATAAAAACTGCATATTTAACTCATTTTTGACCAAAGTGTCGCTTAAGCCCTTTGCCTTTCCAGCGACGATATGGATTGCCATTCTTAGATTTAATTTTGAAGAACGAAGGTTCGCGTGTAGCCGCTAACTAACTGTTAAAACGTGGATTTACTTTTGATTATGCTTGCATCTCGTAACATAATACCTACAACCGTGAAGTTTCCAATCTTCTCCTCGTGAGCTCGCGAGATGAATAACGGAGTGTATGGTTGCTTGCACGAGCAGTTTAATCGTGTTATTGCCAGTTGATTACTAACCCGTCGGTAATGAGAGGGAAAATAAGAGGTTTATTCACGTTACGAAGATTAATTACCTCAAAAGCTGAAAAAACGATTTCTAAAAAAAATATTAAAATTGACTCCCGAATCTCGTGAATATTTTTTAATTCGCGTGAATCGTCATTTATACGTCGAGTCCAAACGATAAAAATTGAAAATTATTAAATTTTGTCCTAGATTTTTTTAAAGACAAATTTGGAAATGTACGTGCATAACAAAATGCAGATGGCTTTAGCAGGCTGTTATAACAGTATAACTGTTGTTCTAACGTTCAAACATGACAACTTAAAAACCGATGCTTTACTGTCCCGAAGAAGGCATGAACGAATCCGAACTCGAAAAATGTGGCGTATACAAAGATTATTATATATTTTTTTAATAGTGAATACCGCACATGAGTCCCAACCGTCGGGAGCCAGCGGGACTGTGGAATCCCGAATTGGGGTATGTTGTGAGGTTGTGTAGAAGGGAATAAGATGAAAAAGAGGAAGTTTGGGAAGTACCTGGCTATTCAGATCTGGTCACCAAACACGGCTGAAGCCTTTTCAAGCAACTTTTCGATTCTGAATGGTGGACTTTCACCAAGGCGATACATAGAGTATCTACCACTCTGAAAGGTTTATTGATTATTAATAATCGAGATAAATACATTTTTCCTCGCCTGTATTTAAATTGAAAAAAACGTATCTGTGGCGACAACAAATTAACAATTTTCAAAATATAATAGATCCATGATCTGTAACTAACCTTCTACTGATCTTACGTATTATGAACTGAGAATTATTTATCCACCTTGTTTATATCACTAGTTTATTGTAGGATTTGTGAAGCTGAATGTTGGCACCCTTCTTTTCAGATAGAATAAAAAATAAATGCTTTTTTTTTATTAACAAAATAATATTGTCACGGCTGCACGGAAGACAGCAATACTGACCATTGTAAAAACGGCATTAATTCATAATATGTACAAAAAAAGAGAATTATGTATTTTTGAATTTTATAATGTTACGTGCTTTATTATATGGTGTTGCCCTCGCGACTGCATAGATTGCATAAACGATATTAACACACTATGAAACGTCAACTTTCCATTAGACCTTTGTCGCGTCATACATTTAGCTAGGCACGGCTAGCAGCACGCAGGGAAAGCTGAAACCTATCAGCTATCAGCGTCAACTAAATAATTGATAGGACACGCGCTTAGAGTATATAGAGTGGTACCCATCCAAGGCAGTGTAGTCAGTTTTTGGTGATTTTTACCTGACTCGGCGCACCTGGGCGTGGCTAAGATTAAGGTTAGGGTATTTATCTTGAAGTAACAATATATGGAGGGAGGGTTAATTATTTTACCCAACCTACACAAACTTGCGATAAATCACTTTCTCCGGGCTTTTACGTCGTATGCCATGAGAGAGAAAGAGACAGCAAATTTCATGGACCGCTTCTATATACTGTAAGGATGATCTTAAGCTCCTGGTTCACCGCGGGACTCCGCCCACATTTTTTATTATGCTACTAAACTTGACACACCTAAACGGTTTTTTAGGTTATATGCTATATTTTTGTTGATAAAAATACTGTGAAAAAGTGGTTATACGAATAAACAAAAACATCATGTCGATATGTGATATGAATGGATGTATAAATACCGTAGCCTTAGTCTTAGCCACGCTCAGGTGCGCCGAGTCATGTTAAAATCATCAAAAACAAGTCCAAAACTGACTTCACTGCCTTGGATAGATACTACTCTACCAACTCTATGGAATTTATACATCCATTCAGAGCACGTATCGACATAATGTTTTTGTTTATTCGTATAGCCACTTTTTCACAGTATTTTTATCAACAAAAATATAGCATATAACCTAAAAAACCGTTTAGTTGTGTCAAGTTTAGTGGCATAATAAAAAATGTGGGCGGAGTCCCGCCGTGAACCAGGAGCCCAAGATCATTGTGACAGTACATAGAAGCGGGGTATTATATTTGCTGTCTCTTTCTCTCTCATGGTGTACGACATGAAAACGCGGAGAAAGTGATTTATCGCAAGTTTGTATAGGTTGGGTAAAAATAATTAGCTCTCTACATTGTTACTCCAAGGACACGCGTATGTGTTCTGTACGGGCAATATGATAGGAAGTTATGCCTCGGCGTGGCATTGTGCGGTTTCTATTTTTACCTTAAAATACACGTAGAATTCTGCATCAGCATTATCACCGTTTGCTATTCATTATACTCTTATTATTATTATTTATGGTCAGCCCGTCTTAAGACGTTGTTAGAAACAATATTTAAAATTTTAGATAATGTAAAACTAACTTACTATACCATCACACCGTTCCCCCGCAGAGGTAGGCAAAGGATGAACCGCCATAAAACTCTGTATTGGAACACACTCCTTGCTTCATTTACATTTATACATCGTCTCATACATACTCTTCTGTTATTCAGACTCTTGAAATGGCCAAGTATTTGATTAACTTAATCGTGCCATCTTTCCTCTGTCATTCACTTTCGCGTCATATATTCTTTTCGTTCTTCTTTCTCCGTTAATCCGCTCTATATGCCCATACCATATAAGCGCCGTGTATCAGTTTCATTTAAAAAATCCTTTAAAGATAGTACACTTAGATATTATAATTTTCTGGTTAGTAGCTGAGTGGATAAACGCGTCGAATTCCCACCCGGGAGTCGTTGGTTCGATTCCTCTGCTAGCTATGTCCTCGATTATTGCGCAAGCGAAATTTCCCGTTTATTATAATGTAAGTAAGAGTTTTTCAAATGTTGACAGGTTATTCGTAACCCTGAAATGTTTATTTTTCTTTTTAAAGATTAAGAAAAATATGCTACACTAGATAACAGAACATTGCCTATATATGAGACGATGTAGGAATGTAAACGAAGCAAACAGTGTGTGCCGAGACAGAGTTGTATGGCGGTCCGTCCTCTCTGCATACCCCGCTTGTCCGAAATCATCTAAGCGTCCGTTTTTATCCTATTCATTACGCTTACACCAGCCTTGCATTCTTTCCGGATATCCACCTTTTTAACACGGTCATACATGGTTTTACTGCACATACGTCCCAGGGATCTCATTTCCACAGCATTCAGTATCTTTTCATCCTTCTTCTGCCAGTTCCATGCCTCACTGCCATACATCAGGGTTGGTAGAAGCACTCCATTGTGGGCTGTTAGCTTCGCTTCTTTGGACAATGTTTTACTAGCGCCAGCAGCGTTCAGTCCTCCATTAATGGAGTCCAGGAGTCTACTGCATTCACCCTTCTTTCAATATCCTGTATCGAGATAATGTTTTTAAAAAAACCTATCGGTTTCTCATCATCCGACCGCGGCTAGTTCGGTTTTCGGTGAGTTCTGTCTGCGAGCGAGTGAACATTGCCAGGCAGTGGCGTCATAACTCCGGTTTCAGCATTCCCCGGGCGTGAGCCACCAGCCAGAGCCCCCGGGGCCTGCAGAGCCCAGAGCCCGGGGCCTACCTGCCGACACACGAAAGTGACCACTGTCTACGGACCACTCTAGTGACCACGGCTTACGGACCATTTCACTCATGTTAAATTCATCGCTTTTGCAACATGCTGTTCGTTTCTTTGGTTTGTTACGGTTCCTCTTTCTTAATAATAATAATATTTGGATGATTTGTATAGCGCTTTTGTGAAAAATCACCATTCAAATCTTAATTCCAATGTTCCCCTTTTTATTAACTACATATTTATAATTTATGGCATATTAATATTTTTTTATATTACATACGAGTATGTGCAGAGATAATTTACAGAAGCATACTCACCTGGCAAGTCACTTCAGATAAACACTATTATTTCATTTATTTCTAGTTTGGAGAAAAATACAGTATTGCACTCAGGGGATATTATTCATGTTTTTTTATTGTTCGTTTTTAAGGCATGAGAGCAAATTTGATAGTGGGATTTCTGATTTTTTAGTACAAATCAGGGATTTGATTGAAATTTATTAATCTAAAAGTCTATTTTCAGTCTGGTGGTTATTTATTTCTATAGAATAATATTATTATGGTGGTAGACTGTAATTAAAATCCGCCGTGTTACCAGCATCTACTTGGATATCAAATAAATATTTGGACTAAACGTTGTTGGCGCAAAAATGAAATTGTCCAAAAAAGCGAAGCTAGCAATCTACAATGGAGTGCTTATACCAACCCTGATGTATGGCAGAGAAAGGATGAAAGTAGACTGAATGCTGTGGAAATGAGATCCATGAGACGTATGGCCGTATTAAAAATGTGGATATCCGGAAAGAATGTAAGGCTGATAGAAGCGTAATGAATAGGATCAAGAAAGGGACGCTTAGATAGTTTGGGTATGTAGAGCGAAGGAATGAAGAAAGGAGTGTAAAAAGAATACATAGTGCAAAAGTGAATGAAAGAAGAAGACGAGGACGCCCGAGGAAAACATTACACAATCAAGTAAATCAAATACTTGAAACATCTGAAGAGTCATAATAACAGAAGAGTATGTATGAGATGATGTGTGAATGTGAAGCAAGGAGTGTGTGCCAAGACCGAGTTGTATGGCGGTCCGTCCTCTCTGCCTACCCCTACGGAGAAACGGCGTGAAGGTTAGTTAATTACTCTGATACAAATAATAATTTAATTTTCTCCTATTGTTATTTTTCTTCTTTTGAACAGTTTACGTATTTTTATGACGCCTATAGGTAGTATATTTATAAATTAAAAATTCAGCCTGATTTTAAAGTTATTTTTCGTTTTTGTGAAATATTAATGGGTGTATTAAAATACCTAAGTACGCATTTTCTGCTAGTATTGATACCGTAAGACGTCTATCGTACACTCGCTATTGAAACATCCACGTGCTAGCTACAAACGAAAGTGCTGCCATCTTTAATATTCAAAGAGAACTATCATTTTATTATTCTTGTACGGTTGACACCGTGTCACGTTGAATCCTCGTTAATGTGGTCTACACCGGTCGCTTCTTGGAAATACCCTTTGCAGTTGGATACCGAGAAGTGTTAGCCTGTCGATGCAATGCTGTTGTTTTTTGTATTTAAACTCCGCTAAAGAATTTCTTGAACTTTGAACTGGCTATAATAATAATAAATGGATTACTTTTATAGCGCCGTTTTTGTGGGAAAATCACCTCAAGGGCGCTTTACAAATTAATTTATCTAACCTATAATTTATCACTTAAGCTTATAACTAAAAACTTACAGTTAAGATTTATTACTAATGGCTTACAACTAATATTTTCAACTAGTGACTTACAATAAGAACTTATGGCTTGTAACTTACTACTGAGTATAACTTATAACTAGTAACTTACATCTAAGATTTTATTATTATTACTTCATCACCTCTTCATTATTGCTTCAGATTTGCATTACTGTTCAACTATTCTTTCCTTGTGTAACGACAAATAATAGAACAAGTTTCAAATTCTCAACAAAAACAAAGAGGAATGAGAATTATACATGGCAAAAATAGATTTTAAAAAGTAGTAAAAAATGTCAGGCGACAAACTAAATTGGCTAACAGGAAACAGATGCTAACATTAAAAAACATTAATATTTACACATACAATAAAAATACAAATAAAACTTATTACGAACTTATTACTAAATTATTTACAACGTGGGTATTCACAGACATAATACAAGGAAATTAAAAGAAATCAGAATACCAGAAGGAATAAATCCAATAAACAAAACAGTTTACTCACACTTGGCAGTTTCGGCTGCTCCCAATGTGTCGATGGGCCAACTCACGTCGCTGGTGGGACATTAGATTTTCGTGTTTCAAAGAGCAATGGCCCGCCGCTCTTAGTAGATATACATGATATAGTACTGTCGGATCATCGGCTTGTTTGCACGGATATTGATTTTAACCCGCCCAAAGTACCACACAGGACAATTATATCGAGGGAACGGCGCCAATTTATCCTTAACGATTTTCTGGAAGAGCTGCAGATCTCTATTATGTACACCCAGTATTTGGAAAACGAAGACGCCAACAGAACTTGTCGGGACATACAATTCAGCACTCTGATCTCTGTTAAGTGAATATGCTCCGATGACGTCAAAAACACGTAAAGTTCGAAAGTCAGATGGCCGGTTTGACGATGAATGCCGAAACCAGAAAAGACTTATGCGGAAACTAGGGAGATCTTATAGAAAAAACTCGTGCGGTAACTTTAAGGGACGAGCGGATCCTCTCCCAAAAAAGAATATTTGAGAAAAACAAACGCTAAAAAAGATCCGAACTCTGGAACGAAAAGATTCAGACTTAAGACTGTAATCGCTAAAGTCACTATGCCAACTAAGACAGACATCAAAAAATGTCTTTCTTTAAACTCACTACGCTGGAAGAAGCAGAAAAATTATTTCATGTACGCCAAATAAGCAGTGCAGTCCTACTCCCATACCGACATGGCTATTCAAAAAATGTTCAGTTTAGTTCCGTTCCTGGTTCACCCCTTCTACAAGTCTCTCAGCATAATACAGAAGGTTTCATTCAACGAAAACCGGACTACTCCGTATGTCGTCAAACATAGCTCCCCCACAGAGTCGGGCAAGCCAGCACCCATCTCACTCCCAGACATGAGCGCCGCTCCCCCGACACGATCGATCACGACTCTCTCATCGAAAGACTAGAGATGGCTGGTATCCTACCTAAATAACCGCTTTCAAGCCATGAAGGCTGGAAACAAGCAGTCCGACTTCGCAACACTTTCCTCAGGAGTACCCCAAGGATCCGTTCCGGGTCCACCTCCCCCTCATTCCCCTCACAAACGACGTCGCAAAAATAATCGAGTCATTTGGTCTCTTAACACATTGCTATGCTGACGACCAACAGGTACACTTCCTCTGCAATTCAAACGAATCGGACAGTCTAAAAATCCGTATCGCCGAATGTCTAGAGGCAATAACTCTCCGGATGTCCCCAAACAAGCCGATGCCCAATCCTTCAGAAAATAAGATCTGTACGACGCCCTTGAGGTGATTTTTCACAAAAAGCGGCGCTATACAAATCATCCAAATATTATTATTTATTTATTATTATTAATCAAAAACAGCCTGCAAGTACCATATAAAAAATACATTAGTATGTTATATCAAGCAGTATATAACATTAGTTGTGACATCCTCTCTAGAAATGGCGTGAAACTCTTAGGTGTTTATCTACATGCAGATCTCTCATTCAGGTCCCAGATAAACAAAACAGCCAGCGCAGGTCTCTTTAACCTGCGTCAAATTAAATCCAAATGTTGGTAAGCTCATACGTTGTGTCACCACTTGACCACTGCAACGGCACACACTCAAGTCTCCCAAAAAATATATACACTGACAGACTTCAGTCAGTCTTCAACGCCGCAACAAGGCCAATAACTGGCGTTTCCATGTTCTCCCATATATCGCAACATCTCAAAAACCCTCACTGACCTAAATTTTCTAAACGGATCCAACTCATACCATGCTAGATGATTTTTAAAGCGAAACATGGCATGGCGCCGCCCTACTTGTCGGAACTGTGCATTCCAAGTGATACTGATACGAGACAAGCAACTCCTCGATCAGCATTTTCATCGGCCATAGGTAGACTCACAGTACCTAAACGCAATACAAAAATCAATTTCCGAGACAGACCCCACAGCTTGGAAAAACCTCCCTTTACCTTTGCGAAAGATTGACAGCTCAACTGAGTTCAGAGCAAAACCAAAGACTCACTCTTTTAAATTATCATACCCGCAATAACGTCAATTTGCTTCACTAGAGTTTTGATCCCTCAGTCCAAGTGCTATACTTAGTTTACTATTGCTTGTTCCATTTTTCTACCCTAGGTTCGACAGAACGGACAAAAACCATTACTTATATTTGTTAATGTAAATATGTTACTTGTGAGTCACTAATTACAAGCATTAAGCATAAGTTAATATTAAGTCTTAGTTTTATTATTATGTTAATAATAAGTAAAACCAAACTAGACCCATAGCCAGTGACCTATAACCAAAACCTGTAACTGGAGTGACTTAAAACTAATGAACTAAGTAATTTCAAAAGAAGCATTCATCAGTATAAGCAGAATGGAAAATTTATGGGAATGAGTGCCTGAAAAAGTGAGTCTTTAGTTTGGATCTAAACTCTGTCGGGCTGGTTATGCGTCTCAATTCCGTAGGGAAGTTTATTCCAAGCCTTAGGGCCGGATACCCCGAATGCACGGTCACCAAACTTAGTGTTCGGATTGCGTTTAGGTTCCTTTAACCTTCCGATAGCAGATGATGTCGCCGATCGAAGAGTTGCCTGCCTCAGACCAGTATTTTCTTGAACGCATAGCTCAGAGATGTAGGGCGGGGCCATTTCGTTCATAGCTTTAAACACCAACCAACATAACTTGTACTGGATCCTCTCAGGACACTTCAGCCAGTGAAGATTTTTGAGGTGTTCAGAAATGTGCGAAAACTTGGGTACCCCAGTGATCAACCTTGCTGCGGCGTTAAAGACCGACTGCAATTTATCAGTTTGGCACTTAGGAAGACTTGCGTAGATGCCATTACAGTAATCAAGACGTGACACTATATATGAGTTAACAAGCAGTTTAGTTGCCTCTGTAGAAAGATTTCTTCGAACTGACTTAAGTTGCCTAAGATAGAAGAACCCAGCGCTAACAGTCCGGTTTACTTGACTTTTTAACGAAAGGTCCCAGTCCAGATAAACGCCCAGAAGTTTCACAGTTGTTTTTGCAGTTAAGTCGCTGCCGGAAATTGAAATTGGTGAATTGTCTATTAAATGTTGGCGTCTATTCGTGGCTGCCCAGAGAAACTCGGTCTTTGAAGGATTTAACTTCAGCTTGTTTGAGGACATCCAGAGAGTGACCGCCTCCAGACACTCAGCCGTACGAATTTTAAGGCCGTCTATTTCATTTGGTTTGCAGTAGAAGTAAACCTGTTGATCATCAGCGTAACAGTGAGACAAAAGACCAAATGACTCGATAATCTTTGCGACATCATTCGTGAAGAGGATGAAAAGAAGTGGACCCAAAACGGATCCCTGTGGTACCCCCGAAGTAATCCTTGTGAAGTTGGACTGCTTGCTTCCAACCTTCACTGCCTGAGAACGATTGGATAGATAGGATTGTAGCCAATTTATGATCTTAGAATTCAAACCAAATGACACTTCCAGTCTCTTAATGAGAAAGTCGTGGTCAATTGTATCAAATGCGGCGCTCATATCTAAAAGTGAAATGAGCGCTAACTTACCCGACTCTACGGCAAGGGATATATCCGACAGGACACGAAGTAATCCGGTTTCCGTGGAGTGGAACCTTCTATATGCAGATTGATGGTCGGTAAACAATTTATTTAAGTTCAAGTGGGAGGTTATTTGAGAAGCGGCAATTTTTTCTAATATTTTTGCTACAAAGGGAAGATTTGACACAGGTCGATAATTACCCAAATCATCGGCATCCAGCTGGGGTTTCTTTATTATTGGGGTAACTACTGCAGACTTCAGTGGTTCGGGGAAGTCACCTGTGCTTAAGGACTTATTGAACACGTGAACGAAGAATGGGGCCAGCACGTTGCAACATTTCTTGAGAAGCCACGTTGGAATAGGGTCAAGAATACACTGCTTATTTGGAGAGTTTAAAACTAACTTTTTTACTTCTTCCAGTGACGTGGGATTAAAAGATGACAGCGTTCCTTTGGAATTTGCTGTGAATATTGGTGGGGGGGCAGAAGATGTGGAAGCGCGTATAGAGTCTATTTTGTCACTAAAAAATCTAGAAAAGGCCTCAGGAGTAATGTCTATAGTATTCTGCACAATAGTATCAGCGATGATGGTTTTCACTGAGTTCCAGAGACGTCGCGGATTTTTTCGTTCAGAGTCGATCCTGTTGATCCAATATTCAGATCTCTTAGCACTTATCTTGCTTCTATACTCCTTTTGAGCATTAATCCACTCTTCTCTGGGAGTCACATCTGAGTTTTTTCGGTACGACCTCTCCAGTCTCCGCATCAGCCTCTTCCGGGTCCGACACTCCTCGTCAAACCAGCCATCAGACTTCCGAACCTTCCGTGTTTTCGAGGTGATTGGAGCATATTTATTCATTAGATTCAAAAGAGTTGAATTGTATTCATCGACAAGCTCTGTCGATGTTTTCGTTTCCCAGTTACAACCAATGCATAAGGAAGAATTTAAAAGTTCTTCGAGAAACTTGTCAAAATCAAATTTACGCCACTCCCTCGATACTACCGTTCTGTATGGAAGTTTTGGCGGGTTGAAGTCGATTTCACTGCGGACAAGACGATGATCCGACAAACCAATGTCACAAACTTTTGCTATCAATGGTGGACCATTACGCATTGTTACAAAAATGTCAATGATGCCGCCAGCATCATGAGTTGGTGCATCGACCCATTGACGGAGTCCAAAACTCTCCAATAAATCAAAGAATTTAACAGTGTTGGGTGACGTCTCACGCTCCAGATGGATGTTAATGTCACCCGTTATGATGAGAGTTTCGGAAAGTCCCACTGCCCATTCCAAAAAACACAAAAATTCCTTAAAAAATTCAACACAGATCGGTTTCGAACCAGGTCGGTACAGGTTTAACAGCGTAAATGACGATCTTGCTGAAGAAACACGGCATCCAATGTACTCGAATGTACTGAACGTACCATTTGCCAGTCTGGTAAGCCGCAGTCCTTGTCGGGCTATTATCACGACACCTCCATGATTCACGTGTGAGATATTATTAGAGTGTTCCGTGGCTCTGTACATTACAACTAATAATAGTGTATATTTGTATATTTAATCGTTTCCCCGGAAATGCAAGGGAGGCATTAGTACCACAATTTAATTCCAGAACTAAATTAAGCTTATTTTTTAGATTTGCATAGATATTTCATTTTTCTAAGCTATTTTTACATTGTAAATTGATAGTTCTTAGCTCAGAGCAATAATATACCAGGAAGGAGCGCTAGTGTAGTCAGTATTGCTGTTTTTTGCCTGAATGGAGCATGGCTAGGGCAAGGGTATTTATGCATCCATTCATAGCACAGGTCGACATAATGTTTTTATTTATTTGTATAGCCACTTTTTCACAGTATTGTTATAAACAAAAATGTAGGATATAACCTAAAAAACCGGTGAGTTCTGTCCTGTTATGTCGCATAACAAAACGTAGTGGGCGGAGTCGCGGGAGACGGAGAACATACTTACAAACCTAAAAGCGGAGCTATATTGTATGAGAACTTGTCTTATCTCTTTCTCTCACGGTTTATGACGTAAAAACCAGAAGAAAGTGATACATCGTAAATTTGTTTAGGTTGGGTTAAAATGTTTAGCTCTTTCCATATACTCGTATATATTCTTACTCTGAGGTTCTGCAAGATTTCCGATAAATACAAATATAATATTTTCGTAGAAAGCTAATATTTTGTTCAAGCGTACGAGTATAACGGTTTTATTAATTTCTTTCCCAAAAGTCAAAAGTACGCCGTCTTTTATGTGGTTAGAAATACCTCCATTCTTTTCGATTATACTTCCCAATACAAACCCCAAAGTCGATAAGGGTTCGTTGTCCGTATAAATAAACAAGTTTAAAAAGCGGTTAGTGAACTTGCAGTACCTGGCCTACCTTTGTAGCTGCATTCCTCGTGGCTTCACTAAAATATACCCACGTTTTCCCTAGAGCCGAATACACTACAAAAAGGTCAACTCATTAATAAGTAACTCGTGTATTGTTGTCTACCCTCTAGTCTCTAGACGCACTACCCCGAGCGTGTATGCTCTTCGCTTCCCTTCGAGGAAGGTCGCGGTCTGTGGAACTCCCCTTAATTGAACGCCCTTGGTAACAATCATCCACCTGATAAACCGCCTGTACCTGTCCCTTGTTGGAAGGGTGTTAGCGATCCTATACCGTAGGATTCAGTACTTATTCTTTTTGAAATATTATTAGAGTATTTAGGCGGTCCTCGAATTTCGTACGTAATTTAAGTTATGTAAGTTGAAATGTACGAAAGTAGAGCAATGTAAAAACACATGGAAGAGTCCTTTTTAAATATTTATTTTAGAATCAGGTGCATAAGCATAAAAGTAATCAACACTTTATTGATTAGTATCTGGTGTTTTCGTTATAAATTTTGAGTTAGTTGAACTCTCTTCTTTTTTTTAGTTCTGTAACACGCTGCATCTCTTCTATTTTTTTTTATACATATTTTTTAAATATGAATACCGCACAAGAGTCTCAACTGCTCCCAACCGTCTAGAGCCAGTGAGACTATGGCATCCCTAAATAGGGCACGTTGTGAAGCTGAAGGTAGTGGGAAGGGAAAGGAGATTGGGAAGAGGAAGGTTGGGAAGTACCTGGCTATTCAGATCTGGTCATCAAACACGGCTAAAGCCATTTCAAGCAACGTTTCGATTCTGAATGGTGGTCTTTCACCAGGGCGATACTTATACTTATTATGATATCTACCACTCTGGGACGTGCCGAAAATATACTTTTTACTATTTTTATATGAATTAAATATATTATGATACATATTAATTAAATAAAAGTTATTGGCGCACGCCGGGTTTGAACCCGCGACCGTTGGATTCGTAGTCGAGCGTCTTACCACTCGACCATGGAGGCCGTCAAATGCCCTTTGTACATTTATTTATTTATTTATTTATTTATTTATTTATTTATAAATTAACGGACTAAAGTCCAATTACAAAAATACATATAAAACACGAAATATAAAAAAGAGTAACAGAGAAGAAATAGCATATAAATTGAGATAAATGAAGCGATGACAAAAATAAGGCAAAATAAACATAAGAGAGAACATTCAAGCCATGGTCTTAGTCAAAGTTTTGGTAGAGTCGTAAAGAATGACGAAAATCATTTAGACTGCTACCAAAAATTTCAAGACCATGGCTTGAGTTAACAAGTCTTGACATTCTGGACATTGGAGAATTATACCCGTAATTAGTATTGTGATGATTGAGGAACAGCAATTCATTGTTTCTGAGTCTACGGCAAGGAATGTTGAACTGGATAAGTTGCAACAGAGAAGGTGAGTCAATAAAACAATTAATAATTTTGTAAATGAAAATTAAATCGAAGTCTTTCCTGCGCTTTTCTAATGAAGACATTTTCAATAATTGTTCAATTTCATCATATGAATAATCGCCTCTTTCTCGCCCCAATCTCCATGCAATACCGCGTAAGAAGCGATGTTGTACGGATTCAATATGATGAATATGAACGGTATAGAAAGGGGACCAAATTACACTAGCATATTCTAAATGAGGGCGAACTAATGAGCAGTAAAGGGTTTTTAGAGTCTTTATATTCTTAAAGTCACATGCAATTCTATTGATAAAGCCAAGAAGTTTTAATGATTTATTAACTACATTATTAATGTGATCACGAAAAGAAAGATTATAGTCTATAGTGACACCAAGATCTTTTATAGATCTGACGGTAGATAAGGAGACACTATTTAATTTATAATTGAAGAGGATCGGTTTATGAGTTCTATGAAATGACATAATTTTACATTTATCAATGTTTAATTTTAGGCAGTTAGTTTCACACCATTCATTAAATGAATCAATATCACTTTGGAGAAGAATACAGTCATGAAAAGATTTTATTATTTTAAGGATCTTATTGTCATCTGCAAAAAGCCAAAAACGCGAGGAAGAAAATACTTTAGCAATGTCGTTAATAAATATGTTAAAAAGGAGAGGAGCTAGATGGGCACCTTGGGGTACTCCAGAATGAACATAATAAAATGAACAATAAAAATAAAATGAACAATATGAAATATAAGCTCTCCATCGGGATCACATTCCTCCATGATGGTCAAAAATTTGTCGAGATGCAAGAAGGCTTCGCTCATATTCTTGATTGTGTAAGTCTCAAGAGTGAGTTCGTTATGAGCTACATGAAAGTTGGCGAATTTTTGCGATACCAATTTATACAAATCTGTTTTTTTTTTTAATATGTACGAAATAGCGATTGTAAGACAGTAAAACGTACAAAAATCTAGAACCGTTTGTACACATTAGTGTGACGATTCCGATTAGTCTATGTTATGCAATGACGTTACATATATATATATATATATATACACTTTTTAGCGCTCTCAAAGTGGCGAGCAATAATCACGCTAGTTGGTGTGATCGGTGTTCAAGCCGATTTAGTACTAAACGGTCACGCGTCGCTTGAGGTATTTTCAAGCAAGTATGGAACGCGGTCCGAACTTCGGATCTGTTTCGTTCATAAACGTATATTCTATGAATGTCTATCTTTGTCATACATGACCGATATTCGTATACGTGTGTTTTGCTTGTCACATTTTGTGTTAATATTCTAAGGCTATAACGTGTCTATATATGTAACGTCATTGATGTTTTGGGAAAAAATATTCATATGTTTCCACACTCCTGGCTATTGGTGATTATGGTTATAAATAACTCAACGTGTTCTTTCACATCACATCTTCCACATCGTTCGTTCACGCTGTTTTATTCGCATAATTATTATTGCCGATAAAATGCTTCAAAACATCTTATCGTTTTAATCTTACGATATCTGTATTCACGCGTTTATTGAAAAAATGGGTGAATTTCGTTTAGAAATTTATTCATCTGACGCGTATTGAAATAACATTATGCACGTGTATATTTGATGTTCTGATAAAATATACTGAAATACTTAAAAGATGAATAAAACATGCGGTGACGACTCGTGATTAAATATTGCAAAGGTACTTGTCTCACGGCTCGACTACTGTAACGGTATTTACGCGAGAATGAGAGAACACCAATTCACAAATTAGAAATGTATGTTTTGTAAAAATGTATTTTACATTTTCGGTCCTCTCGAAAGATGAAGAACGATCGGGGTGCTTGGCAGAACACCTCCCTGGCGACGGTCATGCCGTAGAACAGCTTGTAGGGCTCCTCGTCGTTGCGGATGGTCTGCTGCAGATGTTTTGTTTTCCTTGGCGGTATTGTCGGTCATTTCGAGCATCTTGGCGTAATTGCAATTCCCCAACTGTTCGTTTTTCCGAGAGAACACACATATTTTTCTTCAGATTTCCTCCAGGAATTTTTTGGGTTCCGATCGCCCAGATCGAACCCGTTAATTCTCCTCCCTCACTCTGCGAGTCTGGCGGCAGTCTATTCCCTCTCGACAAGCCGTTGTCAGTTGTTTTTCGGCGGTCTGTGCACCGGCCAGATTCTGTCTTCTGCGCCGCTTCTCATTAGTGACGACTATGCATAATTAGTATAGTGCGGTAAGTACTTGCACTTGCACAACCCGGATGTTTAAAAAATAAATTATAGTTAATACCGCACAAAAGTCCCAAGCCTCTAAAGCCAGTGAGATTATGGCATCCCAATTTTGGTATGTTGTGAGGCTGAAGGTAGCGGGGAAGGAAAGGAGATGGGGAAGGGGAAGGTTGAAAGTACCTGGCTATTCAGATCTGGTCACCGAACACGGCTTAAGCCACTTCAAGCAACGTTTTGTTTCTGAATGTTGGTATTTTACCAAGGGGATACTAAGAGTATCTACCACTCTGGATGTGTGGCTTTTTTTTTATATTAAAGCTTCTTTCTACGCGTATTGTTTGTTAGGCATCACCAATAGTATCTATGTATATTTCAAGTGAAACCTTCTAGTCACAATTAACAATGGCTTCATTAAAACTGATTAATTTCTCGTTAACTCGGTTACATGAACGTATCTCTTCCCGAGCAGCCAAACGCACTAGAGCGGCAGTTTCTATGATTAGAGAGCGGCCAGTTTCCGCAGAGCTTTTCTCCCACACGTTCTGCGCCCCTGTCCCAACCGTGGGAATTCCACTGCCTTCCTTTACCTTTATAAACGTTACGTAACAATACGTAGGGAAAAGCAGATCCTCCTTTACATTCCCAAGCTTTGTTGGTCTATCAGTATTGTTAACTTCTTGACTTAAGTATCACATTTTTTTGGTTCACCTAACCGCCGGGAACAAGTCTATAAAATGTATACAGCCGATGTGTCTGCCTTTATAATGAACTTCCATTCTTCCCGAGAACCCTATGTTTATTTTATGAGGTGGTGGCGGATTTGGAATCATTCCTTTGAGAAGAATAGTTGTTGATCTTTTTTTATTTACTTTTTTAATTTTTATTTTATCAACTTTTTGTTTCTTACATTATTTTTTTACATTACCTACCTCACTAGGTCATATGAACCTGTTCTGAGGTAAGTGACAGTGAGTACAATTAGAATACTTAAAAAAAATGGTGATATTTGTTACACAATGTTCTAGTTTATCATGGTGAAGAATTTCAAATGCCATTTTAAGAGGTCTTCAATTTCCTTGCGGTCCTTACTCATTAGCCATTTAGTAATGTTTTGATTAAAGGAATACATACAATACTTTACTTCATGTTTATTTACAATACTGTACATACATTGCCCTCCACGCTAGGAGTTCACCTGAAGCTTAATAGCCTGTTATCTGTAATGCTTTTGTCCAAAGGATGTGTATGTTTTAGGTATTTGTAGTTGATGTGCATGTCTTGATCTAGTGTTGCGAGCTTGGAGTAAGAATATGTATGGAGAGAGAACTTATTTGTTTTACCCAACCTAAACAAATTTGCGATAAATTACTTTCTCCGGGTTTTTACGTCGTATACCATCAGAGAGAAAGAGACACCAACATTTTAGCAAAATTTCACACCGCTTCAAAGTATTGTAACCATGTTCTCTGACTCGTGCGTCTCCCGAGACTCCGCCCACACGCTTTGATGTGCAACTAAACTGAACATAACTCAACGGTTTGTTAGGTTATATGGTATATTTATTTTTATAAGAAAACTGTGAAAAAATGGTTTTACGAATAAACAGAAACACGGGGTCGTCATGTGATATGAATGGATGTATAAATACCGTGACCCTAGTCTTAGCCACGCACAGTTCTAACCGAGTCAGTAAAACCTAGTAAAAACTGACTACAGAGCGATCTGCAGCGTTACCTCTTGTATATTATTGCTATATGTATTTATAGGTTGCGAGTATTTTGGGCGAGGCGTTTACATCTTAATTTACATAACCTAAAACTTAACCTCTAAGACTAATCACAGTACTAACTATTGGCGTATAAATTATAACTTATATCTATGGACTTCTATTCCATTTATATTTAAATACTTAAAAAAACTTGACACCACGTTATCTTGATTAATGTTAAATGACATAATAAAAATAGTTTTGAGGCTGAAAGATGTAATGTAAAACTAAATAACTAATTAACCGTTTCTCCGCGGGGGTAGGCAGAGATGATGGATCACCGTAAGGGTCTGTCTTGACACTCTCCTTGCTTCATTCGCATTCATACATCGTCTCATTCATACTCTTTTGTTACTCTGACTTAAGTTTTTGATTCACTTGATTTTACCGTGTTTTGGGTATTTATTCGTTCATCAGCTCTACATGCCCAAACCATATATGTGTCCTTTTCTTAAACCTATTCATTACGCTTACATCAGCCGTGCATTCTTTCCGGATATCCACATTTTTAACACGGTCGTACATGTAAAGTAAGACATTTTTTTATAGGATTTATAAGGTTTTGAAGGGTTTGAAAATATTTTATTATATCATATCATTTGGAGAACTTTTGTAGATCAAAAAAAATAAAGCGAATAACGCACAAGAGTCCCAACTGCTCCCAACCATCTGGAGCAAGTGGGACTATGGCATCCCCTATTAGGGGTTGTCGCTAAAGGTAGTGGGAGGGAAGTAGACGAGGATAAGGAAGGTTGAGAAGAACCTGGTAATTGTAATGATCGCTGATGTGACCGACAGAATGCCCCTTGGGTAAGGCGCGCTTTTTTTTGGGCATGTCGTATAAAATATAATCACTTTCTCTTGAATACTTTTTATAGGAAGAACTTATATAATATTATAATTAAACCTTTAACTGAACATGGTTTACTACTGCACAGGAGTGCGATGTTAAATGAAAGTAATGGTAATGATTAGTGGAATGGAGAATGGGTTGATTTTGCAGAAATGCTCTGGTTTTATACCTGCATATATATAGGCATTCTTAAACTAAAAGTATCAGAGTCCAAACATGTGGTCTATGAGATAATACATGTTAAAAATAATTTTAGAAAGCGATGTTAGGATATAATTTATTAGACAGAAAGACATTAAGGGATGCAATTAGGCTACAATAGGAGATTGGTAGGAGTGTTTAGTGACATGGGTATTTTGCACCTGTGCTAAACTGGTTGAGCCATCACGTAATGTACCTACGTGTACGTGAATATAATATGAAGGAATGTATTCATGTTTCTTTACCTTTTAAGGCGATATTTCTGTTACACATATTTACCACATAAAAAAGTTTTAAAGTTGGTACATATCATATGTTATATGCATTAGTGTTACAATTTGCATTTATATCACATATTGAACTAGATAAACATCTCGTGTCTTGCTCACCGTCCTAGCCTGTGAGATAAACAAATTATTGCATCACATGCAATGGACTTAGCTTCTTCACAAATCACTAATGGACTTTTCTCTGTAGCGGGGATTGTGACTCACACTAGAAGTTTTAATATCTAATAAAAAGCATTTAATATGTCGTTTTTGCTTTATTGCAAAACAATTATTACAGGTAGTAATAAATTTTCTTTCTGAGTTCCATTTTGCTATCAATAACAATATTACTCGACTTTATAGTGTCATTATTCTTTATTTATTTAAGCCGTTATTTAGGTATGACACATTTCACATACTTATCATTACAGTTCGCATAATACGGTAATGCTGTCAGAGTGGTAGATACTCGTAGTATCACCCGGTGAAAGACCACCATTCAAAATTGAAACGTTGCTTGAAATGGCTTTAGCCGTATTTGGTGACTACACCTGTATATCCCCGCAGTTTCTAACCTTTTTCTTTCTCATATCCTTTCCCTACCCACTACCTTTTTTTAAATCAAAATCAATTATGTATTAATTAAAAAACCCATCAGTAACTTTTTTTTAAATGCACCATTGAAGATTAATTAAGTCCGACCAAAGTTTCATTAGGGTTGTATACGTTGGAAAAAAAAATTCAATATTAAACAGTTGGAATTAAAAATATTAAACAAGCAATATGGAATGCTTGACAGTTAATTGGATATTTCAAAGCTCCATAGTTCATGATAGACATTTAGTTACACGTTTAAAATGTTGGTTTGTACTAGAAATTTAAGCCAGAAATTTGGTACTAATTTCCATAGACATATACAAGACACGTCATATTCATACAAATCTTACGAAAAATGTAGCACCACTAATGTTGCACCACTAAATGTTTCACCCGCGTAAGAAAAGGATAGCCATTCACAGAATATATATGTGTGCGGAAGAGATAGCTATATGTTTCGAAAGTATGTCTCGTTGACTTGGTTTATTTCAACCAGGCGCGTTGTCTCAGTAACGTATCTACATAATTTAATTCATCTTAGCTAATTTCTTGACAAATTGCAAGACCTGCCTTTTGTGATTTTTTACTGCTTCAGATTTAGCAGATTTTCTACTTTATAATTAAGATTGTTAGATAACACATAGTTTTTTTAAATTATTTTATCTGTTCGTGTTTATAGTGTTCACTTGACCACGCGAGTTGACTAAGTGACCTGGTTTGAGGTGAGCAAAATCTTAATTAACCTGCGAGCGTAATAATGGCATGACTTATTTCGTATCGTACTGTATTTTGACGACTTATTGTCTTGATTTTAAATGCATCAGTCTTGATTCTGATTTCATCATTTCATCACTCTCAATAATAATTGCGCAAAGTTTTAAGCTGGCGAGATTTCTCACGACGTATTTTTTTGCTTGAGAAAATCGGCGATGGGAATGAAAAAAACTCAAATCCATAGAGTAATTACCTGCTTGATATCTCACACAGTTTCAACTCTCATTATACGACGTTCTGCCGTTTCGTAGATTGATAATTAGATTATCGTGATTTTAAGTCGAAAATCCGCTGTTAGGACATCAAGCCTTCGTTAACCTCATTTGGTAACGCCAAAATACTGATTTAAACGTGGGATATCCTTTTTAAATCCGTCAAATATTCTTCTCTTTCGTCACGTCTTAAAATATTTGAGTAATTATTTATTTGTAAACGCCGCGATTGGCTTTTAAATATTAAATGAACATGAAGCAAGTGCACGAGTACAGAGCATAATAACAAAAAAAGATACGAGGATACATGAAATAAATGCAGTCAAAATGATAAGTGAAACGTTTTGAAAAATGAAGAGTCAACAAAAATTAAGTAATAGTTGCCATATATTAGTGACAAATAAATATATCATTTGAGTGCTCAGAACAAGAATATACATGGTGAGAGGTCAATATTTTTAATGAATTAAATAAAAATACAGTTTGTTTTTTTTTTTGTTGATTTTATGGATTCTTTCGTAATCCTCTGCTAACTATCTGGGGCTTATACAAATACCCCTCATAATGTCTATCTAACTAGTACTGCGGCTCATTAGGCCTTATTACTATCACCATCCGATGGTTGTATTGAATTGACTGAATTTAAGTTTACATTAGTATATTATTAGTGTTAATCCACCTTATTTAGTATAAATATGTTGACTAGTTTCGATTCAACTGAATCTTCTTCGGGACTTAAAAATATACTAAGGTGAAAATCTTCTAATGAATTTGAGGAATGAGAGTCTGAAAAGTTTTCTTGGTTTGAACAGAAATTCCATTGGGCTTGTTACATCTTGATTATGGATATTGTACCCGACGTAATCAGGTACACAAGTAAACTGTATAGGGGGGCGGTCCCAATCTGTGAGATGCTCCAAGGGGTCGTCTCGTTGTAAGGGAGGCGACGGGTTCAGCTTGTAGGGCCTCGGCTTTCAAGTGAAGATGCTGCGGGTCTGGTCCAGAGAGGTGTAGTCAGGCGGTCCAGGGGGCAGGCGATGGTCAAATAAAAGTCAGGAGTCAAGTTGAAGGCGATGTCAGGGCGAAGATGAGTCAAGGTGAATGGTACTGGTGGAGGATGCTTGTGATCTGCCTTTTCTCCCATTATTGCGCAATATTTCATTGCCTTGGAAGCGCACAGCCGAGGCGTAAGAGCGATGTATGAGAGGATTTAGCATCCTCTTTCGCTCTCTCCCCGGCCGGCTGGTAATTTTGTGGGACAGATTTTAGCAATCTATCCCCTTCTCCTTTCCACCAGCTTTCACCTCAACTTTATCTCGCCCCTCTATCATTTTTATTAAGCTCACAAATACATATCAAAATACAGTTTACAAATAATGGTGCCCGTTTTTTGCGGGTTTTTTGCCTATAACTATTTTATTCTAACATTTATATATTTAAATTTACATGTTATACAGAGCGCGTGGTCAGGCCGTCACAATGGAATAGTTTATTGTTTTGTGATATCAGCCTGACTCCCGCAATAGAGGTTAAAGGTTACCATTATTATTACATACAGAGTTGTGCAGAGCCCGTGATTGGTTGGGCCCTGCGGCTGGCCGGCGTAAAGCTGACAGGATATTCCGCTCGCTGTTACGCTCGAGCCAGCCTTGGGCTCGCGTTTTAACGCTGGGCTGGGGTCTCAGACGCCCATTGCATAATCTGCCGTGTTATGAGAAGGAGCTTACTGACTCTAGCATGAAGTTAAGATATAAGACAAAAACACGAATTTAGTATGACAAATTAGAACAAATATTTGAAGTTAATTTTGACTCTAATTCTAACGATTCAATCATGATTTTACGTACATCTTATTACTAAATTATTCACCCACGGATTTATAATTTCCGCGGCATAGTGCGTCCGACACATTGATGAGGGCACTGTCATCGTGGCTATCGCGTCCGACACACTCCCCCCGTGGAGCTACGCTACACAGCTTTCCCGGAGGCGTGATGAGTCCTCGTTCGGCGGTGACCCTGGCGGCCGGTCCCTCGGGCGCGGCGTGGTTGCCGCAAGTGACCTCTCGGGGGTTGCGGCGGGGCTCCTTGTAGTGGGGCAGCTTCCGTGGCTGCCAAGAGGACGGCAATTTTCACCGTGGGCCGTAGGTAGACTCCCGTGCTGGTTTTGACCCTCACTGTCCGGATCTGGCCGTCTGGGGCGGCTATGGCTTCCAGGACTCTGCCGCGCGGCCAGCTGTTTCGGGGCAGCGCGGGGTCCATAATAAGCACTAAGTCGTCCTTTTTGATTGGCGGAGATGGTTGTCGCCACTGTTTACGGGTGGCGAGGGTCGGCAGATACTCGCGGACCCACACCGCCTCCAAAAACATATCGGCCAGCTGCTGGCCTATTCGCCACTGTTTTCGAAGGCAGACGGTCTCCTCACGCTTGCCTCGTATATTGCCAGGTGGGGCCTCTGTCCTGCTGATCCCAGCAGGAAGTGATTAGGTGTGAGCGGCTCCTCGTCACGGGGGTCGACCGATAGGTGAGTAAGCGGCCTGCTATTCACCGTGAATTCAGCCTCTGCCAGTGCGGTGCGCAGCGTCTCCTCGCGGGGCGCTCTCTCCTTGAGTGTGGCAGTGAGCGCCCGCTTGACAGAGCGCACGAGGCGCTCCCATGCTCCCCCCCCCATGTGGGGACTGCGGGGCGGGATAAATTTCCATTCCATCCCCCTCAGTGGTGGCGAAGTTTTGCACTCTAGGGTCCCTGCGGATGTCCTCCACGGCGTCCTTCAGCTCCTTCTCGGCGCCGTGAAAGTTTGTTCCGTTGTCCGAGAACATAGTAGCCGGTAATCCTCGCCGGGCTGACATCCTTTGCAGCGCCATTATTGCGGAGTCAGTACTTAATGATGTGACTAACTCCAAATGTACCGCCCGTGTCGACAGACATGTGAACAGGGCGGCGTATCGCTTCTCCTTGCGCCGTCCCACGGTTACTTCGAGGGGGCCGAAATAATCCAGCCCGCAGTTTGTAAACGGGCGCACTCTTTGAGCCAGTCGGGAGGCCGGAAGTGGGGCCATCATCGGCGGGAACGGCTTGCTTCGCCGTATTTTGCACGTTGGGCACAAATGTGTCAGGCGGCGGAGGTTTGACCGTAGTTTCGTGACATAAAAGCTGGTCCGAATCTCCGCCATTGCCTTCTCGACGCTCGGATGATCAGCTTTATTGTGGTAGTGGCTGATCATCAGTCGAGTGTACGGCTCTCCGCCGTCTAGGATGATTGGTGAGTCAGGCACTCCCTTGACTCCCTTTAGCCTCGAGCCCATTCTGAGCACTCCGTTGTGTAGGTACGGCGCGAGCGCTATGAGGCGGCTCTCGGCCGCTATTGGTTTACCGAGCTGTATTTGGTGGAGCTCGGCACTGAACGATATTCCTTGTGAATATTTAACCCAGGAATGCTCCGCTGCGCGGATCTCCTGCAGGCTGAGCGGTCCCTCTGCTGGTCTGCTGGCGCCTTGGCGGCATCTACGTATGAAACGCAGCACCCAGGCTGTGGTTCGGAGCAGCCAGTTCCACGAAGAGAACCGCGTGACCTCGGGGAGCGCCTGTTCCAGTGTATGTCACACCGACATACTTCGCCTTCACCTCCAACGTTTGTTCGTCGGGCCGGGTCGTTAGGGATCGCTCCTGGGGCCATCGGGTCTCCGGTGACGTCAGAAAGGAGGGGCCGGTAAACCACCGCCCGTCCGTCGAGAGGTCCAGCGGCTCAACGTCTCTTGTCCCGATGTCAGCGGGGTTGAGCTTGGTCGGGACCCACCGCCAGTCAGCAATGTTACTCAACTCATCGATCTCGCCCAGACGATTGGCGACGAAGGTTGAGTATGTCCTGGGATCTGTCCTCAGCCAGCAGAGAACTGTAGTGGAGTCCGTCCAAAATACCGTTTCTCGGATAGGCGCTTGGCACTCTTTCTTTATACTGGCCGCTAGGCGCGCGGCCATGAGTGCGGCTTGCAACTCTAGGCGCGGGACCGATAGCGGTTTTAATGGCGCCACTTTGCACTTGGCGGCTAGGAAGGTTGCTGTATTTCCTTCTGGTGTGGCTTCGATGAGGTAGGCCACCGTACAACATGCCGCCTCCGATGCATCACAAAATACGTGGAGTGTGAAGCGGCTCTTTTTGGTGTGCAGACAGCGTCTTGCTATGGCTACGCTGCTCTGCCGTAGTGATCGTAACCACTCTTTCCACTTGGCGGCGTGCTCGTCCCTTATGGCTTCGTCCCAGCCAATGTTTGAACGCCACACATCCTGCAGCAAGATTTTCGACCGTATAGTCAGGCACGCCACGAAGCCCACTGGGTCGAATATCTTCATTACGTAACTTAGTAATTGCCTCTTTGTAGGCCGTGTAAAGATTTCTTCGCCCGTGTCCGTAAATTTGTATAGAAATCGGTCGCTCGCCGGTTCCCACACTAGCCCGAGTATTCGTTCGCTCGCCTCCGCGCCGTCGTTGATAGGTATTGGGGCTCCCGTTTTTCGGTCCGGGCGCACTTCGGCGATGGCGGCCATGTTGTTTGAGGCCCAGTTCGTCAATTCGAATCCTCCGCTTCGCAGCGCCTTTGTCACGCTGCTCACAAGTGCGGCGGCCTC
The DNA here is from genome assembly GCA_022651775.1 of Drusus annulatus. Lineage (NCBI taxonomy): Eukaryota > Metazoa > Arthropoda > Insecta > Trichoptera > Limnephilidae > Drusus > Drusus annulatus. Next base: position 320,986 of record JAGWCC010000503.1, on the reverse strand, counting down.
TTGCGGGGTATCGACGGCATCCAAATAATCGTCCATATAAAATTTGTCCCTTATGGCTGCCGCGGCCGCGGGGAGCTTTTGTTCGCACTCCGCCGCGACCTTATTCCTGACGAACTGGGCACTGCTCGGTGAGCACGTGGCTCCAAATGTCATTGAAGTCATTCTGTAGGTTTTGGGCTCCTCTTGGGGCGTGGATCGCCACAAGAACCGCTGCGAGTCCTGGTCTTCCTCTTTGATTTTTATCTGCAGGAACATCTCTGCAATGTCGGCCGCTATTGCGACCCGCCCTTCCCGGAAGCGTAGCAGGTTTCCGAGAAGCGACGATAGGAGGTCGGGCCCAGTTAAGAGGTTGTCGTTTAGTGACGTACCTCGGCAGCGACTCGCAGCGTCGAATACCACCCGTATTTTCCCGGGTTTGTTTGGGTTTTGCACCGCGAAGTGTGGTAGGTACCACTTTCGGCTTGCTGGTTTTGCGGCTTCGACCGCGGATAGCTCTCTCGCATACCCGCGGGATACTAGCGATTCTACTTTCGCCTTGTAGGCCGCTGCGAGCGGATGTCTCTCGCTAGCTTGCGTTCTAGAGACATTAGCCGGTTTACAGCGCATTGCCTGTTGTCTGGCAAGCTTGAAGCATCTTCTCGCCAGAGAAGCCCGGTTTCCCATCTCTGTACGCCGCAGTGTCGAGTCGTAGCCTCCATCATTTGTTCCGCTCGGGTCGTGGCCGCGTTGGTCCGAGCGGCTACCGTCACTCCCAGTGAGTCGACGGCAAAATTATTCTTGATGAGCGCGGTCATGCGCTGCTCTGCTTCGCTGTCCGCTTCTCCTAGCAGGCTCAGCGTAGTGATGTGGGTGGGGTGGGTTCCGCCGTGTGTGATCCAACCCAGCGCTGTGCGAGACATGAGGCGTTTGTCGGCCTCCTCCCGTACTTCGCGGGAGACAATTAGGCTGGCATTGTCCTGGCCTAGTAACAGCCGTGGCTTCACCGGCCGGCTGCCACTCATAATTTGTCGGGGCAGGTTGAGTGCTTGTACTGTTTTTGCCTTCACTATGAACGTTTGTCCGTCCCCACTTATGTTCATTTTCACTTGTCGGGATGTGTCGTCCGACGAGCACATCCCGTTCGCGCCGTGTATTCGTAAACCACAGGTGGGCCCCGTGGCCCCGATAGCGTCCGCGATCTCGGTGTCAACGAGGGTCACCGTCGATCCCTCGTCGAGTAACGCGTACACTTGTATTTGCCCTTCGGGGCCACTCAAGGTCACCGGAACGACCTTTAACAGCACTTGATCCGCCCGTTCCCACGTGTTCGCGACTGTCTGTGGCCCGGGGGCCGCGGGGATACTCTCCTTCTGGAATCATCCGATGACGAGGACATTGGGTGGTGTGGGAAGCCGGCACGTTCCCACCCCGCACACTGTTTAGTGCAGCATTGGACCATTCTCGAATAGATGTGGCGCGTCCAGGCACCTGCTATTCCAAACCACTCCACGCCACTGTATCCCTTTCCAGAAAGACCTCAGAAATGGAAAAGGATGCAGCCCAAGGATGAAAAAATAAAATATTTAACTTCAGTCAAATAATTTTCTTCAAACAGTAATAAGTTCAGAACTTTTGTATTTTCTTTTTTATCTTTTCCTTGCTTAGGGTTTTTTATCCAGTTAAGACCTTTTCCCTAAGAAAACACTAATGTAAACAAACTTGTCAAATGAAACCATCAGATGGTGATAGTAATAAGGCCTAATGAGCCGCAGTACTAGTCAGATAGACATTATGAGGGGTATTTGTATAAGCCCCAGCTAGTTAGTGAGGATTACGAAAGAATCCATAAAATCAAAAAAAAAAATCTGGCCCGGGGCCGATACTCGAATCATGTAACGGTCGGTGTTTGTCCCAGATGTGTCGCGTCCAGGCACCTGCGACATATCTTTTCACTGATTAACTCCCAACGAAAGGAAAGCGATTCCGCGGCGAATTTGGGACACTTCGATAAAAGGTGTGAGTCCTTGCACGCGGGGCACTTTGCTTCGCCCCCGTTGGCGAAGTACACATTTTCTCTTCGCGGCTTCGGGGCTCGTTCGGGAATGTTCGGCCTCGGCGCTCAGGCGCACTCGACTAAACCACATCGGGGCACTGCGTTTGTCAAACGCTTCCAGAAAGCCGCTAATTGCTGTACGGTGGCGGCTTGTGTTTGATCCGCCATGCTATTTAGCCATAAGCACTTTAGAGCGAGCGGCATCTTGCTCACGATGTCGCTGAGTAGGGTCGGGTTCGTGAGGTAATCGCTCTGTAAATTCCCGAGCGATGCGACCACGTTTTGCACCGTCCCGGAAAAGTCGATTAGAGCCTCGGTTGATGATTCCTCTGTGAGCCGCCCGAGCCGCCTCACTTTGTCCATCATTACTGTGGCGATGGAGTGAGCGCTGCCGAATCGGTGCTCCAGGACGTCCATGATTTCTGGTACTTGCAGCGGGTCCATGAGGAGAGGGCTGACCGCCTCTCGCGCTTTTCCTTTGAGCGCCCTTTGCAGGCGCAGTAGGTTTTCTGGCCCCGTCATCCCGCACGTCACTGTGGACTGGTAGAACTGTGCTTTCCAAGCCGGCCATTCCACAGCATCCCCAGAATAGAGCGGCAAATCTTTGGCGTTTGATTGTCGCGCAATTAGAGACGCCATCCTGTGATCCTCGTCCGCCTGGGGCTGCGGCGTACCGCCGGCCTGCGAACTGCGAAAGGCTTCCGCCATTACGGCGGCAATTTGTGAGAGCGGGTCCGTCCCGTGGTTCACCCAGTCTCTTGTTTGGCGAGCCGTATCTTCATTGAATGAATAGGTACTTGCATTATTTTGCAGTGGAGTACCGATGACTGCGCCGGGTTGTAGCGTCGGTGGGAGGCCGGCCCGTGTTGGCGGGGCCTCGCTCGCTCGTACGCCTTGTTGAGGGGCCGCGTAGTATGCGTCGGCTCTCTGCGCCGCCACTGGAATCCCGTCGTCTGTCGGCGGGCTGCTCGTCAGGGCGGCGGTCTGTATTGGCTGCCTCAGAGGCGCCATTGTGGCCGCCGATTGATCGCCGCTTGCGTGATGGGCGCAATCCGTCACGGCCACGTATGTTTCGGAGCTGTGAGTTGCTCCGGGTCCCCGAGCAGCTTTTTCCATCTCCATGGGTTCCCTGCCTTGTGGCGAGGGGCCGGGGGCTGCGGGGTGTGCAGAGGGAAGTCTCAGCGATGAGATCAAATCTGCCATCTGCCGAAAATGCTCCTCATCTCTGCGCTGTGCACGCCGTCTTTCCGTACGCAGCTCTCGCCGCAATTGTCGGACGGTGTCCTCAGTTGAGGCCTCGCTTCCTGACGAGGCTTCATCAGCTGAGGGGTGGACTTCAGGTTGTAAGGCTGCAGTCCTTGTGGTCCATTCAGCAGCTTGGGCAGCGGCGCGGGCTCGTGCGGCGCGGGCTGCTGTGCTGGTGGTGGGTCTCGGTGCCTCAGTGCTACCGGCGGGGTTTTCCAGGTCTCCGAGTTGTCCCGAAGGATCCTGGAATCCGGGGGGCGCTATGCCTGCCGCCCCGGGTGTTGTGAGATCATCCTGTCCAGGCGTTGACGTTCCGTCCGACGTGCTCTTCCCAGAGCGTAGGGAAGGCGCCATCCTTGGCGCTGCTTCACAGATGGATCCGGCTCGTGAAGGACCAACTTATGTACCCGACGTAATCAGGTACACAAGTAAACTGTATAGGGGGCGGTCCCAATCTGTGAGATGCTCCAAGGGGTCGTCTCGTTGTAAGGGAGGCGACGGGTTCAGCTTGTAGGGCCTCGGCTTTCAAGTGAAGATGCTGCGGGTCTGGTCCAGAGAGAGGTGTAGTCAGGCGGTCCAGGGGGGCAGGCGATGGTCAAATAAAAGTCAGGAGTCAAGTTGAAGGCGATGTCAGGGCGAAGATGAGTCAAGGTGAATGGTACTGGTGGAGGATGCTGGTGATCTGCCTTTTCTCCCATTATTGCGCAATATTTCATTGCCTTGGAAGCGCACAGCCGAGGCGTAAGAGCGATGTATGAGAGGATTTAGCATCCTCTTTCGCTCTCTCCCCGGCCGGCTGGCAATTTTGTGGGACAGATTTTAGCAATCTATCCCCTTCTCCTTTCCACCAGCTTTCACCTCAACTTTATCTCGCCCCTCTATCATTTTTATTAAGCTCACAAATACATATCAAAATACAGTTTACAAATAATGGTGCCCGTTTTTTGCGGGTTTTTTTGCCTATAACTATTTTATTCTAACATTTATATATTTAAATTTACATGTTATACAGAGCGCGTGGTCAGGCCGTCACAATGGAATAGTTTATTGTTTTGTGATATCAGCCTGACTCCCGCAATAGAGGTTAAAGGTTACCATTATTATTACATACAGAGTTGTGCAGAGCCCGTGATTGGTTGGGCCCTGCGGCTGGCCGGCGTAAAGCTGACAGGATATTCCGCTCGCTGTTACGCTCGAGCCAGCCTTGGGCTCGCGTTTTAACGCTGGGCTGGGGTCTCAGACGCCCATTGCATAATCTGCCGTGTTATGAGAAGGAGCTTACTGACTCTAGCATGAAGTTAAGATATAAGACAAAAACACGAATTTAGTATGACAAATTAGAACAAATATTTGAAGTTAATTTTGACTCTAATTCTAACGATTCAATCATGATTTTACGTACATCTTATTACTAAATTATTCACCCACGGATTTATAATTTCCGCGGCATAGTGCGTCCGACACATTGATGAGGGCACTGTCATCGTGGCTATCGCGTCCGACACAGATATGATTTTCTGAAAAAATGGGTTTTGAGTTTGGCTCTGAACTCTGTCGAACTATGAACTATGTCTGTAGAGGTGGGTTTTCTGTAGATATTGAAATTGAATTTACTATTTACGATGGATAGAGTGAGGTCAAGGAAGTTTAAGCTACAATTAGTACCCATTTCATTTTAACTACTTTTTATCACTCCTAAATTCGTTCCATGAGCAAATCCAGTTTATCAAAACTAATTCAAACTTTATATGCTTTATTTTGAAATTTATTATTGAAACAATATCAATAATTATCAACGAAATACCTCACTCCCTGATAGAGTAGAGGTTTCGAGTACAATTTCTCGGTTGGAACCTCTTGTTTTCTGTGTCTCGTCTTCTGTTTAATATTTCGTTGAAAACTATTGATATTGTTTCGACAATGAATAACAAATAGCGGCTACGAACTCTCACAAACTCTCGCCCCACGTTATTTGAACAAGATGTATCCCGGTGTAAATGTTGATGCTGTATTCAGCCTGTCCTCGATGACAAAGTACGATGGACCAGCTGTTGCCAAATAGTGCGACATGAGGAGTTATGCGCTGTTTTTTCGCTTACGTAAATGATCACCTTCCGTCAGCTGTCTCCGAGCTCTGCAGCAGTAAAATATATTTTTTTTTGACAAATAGAACACCATTGCCAATATGGAGATGTCAATATGGCGTAAGAGCCTAGAAACCGCCGAATATTGTGCATATTTATGAGATCCTTAACCCCTAATTTATTTTTAAACCGAACATTTTAATAGATTGTCAGTTCGAAGAGAATTCAGCAGATTTTAGAGGGAAATTAAAAATACATTTCTTCTATCAAAAGTGATAACCATAAGTTATTCTGTACTTTCTTTTTTCCTCTTTTTACAACCCAGGGCATATATAATAATAACGTTTTTATTCCAGAAGCTATGCAGGAGTAGTGTATTGCAACCAATGACGTTACAAATATTTGCAACGTCATTGAATGCAATACATACCATGATTGATAATACACAATAATAAAGAAAAAAACATAAATTTATAGGAAAATAAATGTAAAAATTGTTAATGCAAGATATTTACAGCCTCCTTGAGGTGATTTTTCACAAAAACGGCGCTATACAAATTATCCAAATATTATTATTAAATCTCATGTCTACAAAAGGCCGTCAAGAGGGAGTCCATCCAGACAGCATTAAGATTGATGGGGCCAATATCTTACTCCAATGAGCTTCTATGCTAGAATTGATATATATATATATTTTATTTTAATCTGAATGTCACACAAGAGTCCCAATTAGAGTATTTTGTGCGGCTGAAGGTAGTCAGCAGGGGAAGAAGATGGGGAAGAGTAAGATTGGGAAGTACCTAGCAATTCAGATCAGGTCACCAAACACGCCTAAAGCCATTTCAATCAACCTTTCGATTCTGAGAGGTGGTCTTTCTCCAGGGCGACACTTAGAGCATCTACCGCTCTAAATATAAGTATGTTAACAATAATAATAATAATATTTTAACATTTTTTATAGCGTTGTTTTTTTGAAAAATCACCTCATTATCTTTTTTTTATTTCGTTAAACTCGTTTGATCTAAGCAAAAATAAAATAATGTGTGTTTTTAAGATAATTCAAGTACAGTTTTTTTTTTATTATTATTATTTGTAAAGTGCACTGGGGGTGATATTGCACAAAAAATAGCGCTACAAAATCAATCAAGTATATTTGACATTAGTTTTTTTTTCTAAGGCAAAACATGGATTCGAGGTTACCTACATTCTTTTGTCAATGCGTGAAGAATACACTTAATACCATTTAGTTAATATAATTGACTGTGGGTAATATTTAATTGGTTGGCGTAGTTTTAATCGCTCGTTTTCCCATGGCAATATTATTAATGCTTAAGAGCTTAGTTTAAAACATGGAATTGACGTATACATTCCTGAACTCAAACCAGACCCAATTCCTGGTTGGTTTAATATTGAGTCACCACCTTGGAGTAACGATATAAGGAGGTATGGCTAAATATTTTTACCCAACCTATACAAACTTGCGATATAATATAATCTCCTTCCCTAAATCTGATATCTAAATATCTTGAAATGCTAGATGCCTAGGCTGGTTTCACAAATAAATAGGTTATCTTTTTCTCACATAAACAGTATAACTTCGGATGTGATGTAATGTGAGTACGTAACATTCAAAAATTATTTTAATTATCTATATACGATGAATTTATGCCGCCATTTTTATTGGTGGTGCAACTGTAACCATAGTTGCCTTTCCAAAAAGATGAATAAGCAATAAAACTTTAATTAATAAATAATAATAATGCACTATTTTTATATTTTTTCACGGGTCTGCGTTAGTTTTCAATGATTCTCTCCCAACCACTCTCTTGCTCATCAATCTCTGTGGTCGTTATGCCTCAGCTCTCTTCCATATCGGATTATACAATTTAAATAATAATTCATAATGTAAAAATCATTTGAGTTTTTAGACAATTTCTCTAGAGTTTGTAGTTTCTCACGCCCAGCGTTGGTTGGTTGGTTTTGGTTAGCCGAGTGCGCTCGTAGAAAGGTGCGGGCACTGGGAAAAGCTTCACGGTGTGTGGTTTACGCGCATTGTTCACAATAAAAAAAATTAAACAATTCTTACCTTATATTAATGTACTCTCCACAAGAAATGATTGTGAGTTTTGTTTCCTGAATAATAAATATGGTTTTGAGAAGAACTTGACGAATAATATAAAACAAGAGACACTATTGGCCGTGGAAATCTTAAATTATTTCAAACATCAATCAATTTTACTAAATTTTTGATTATTTATAACCCGTTTTAATTATTTTTTATAGTGAAAACTGGACAAGAGTCCCAACTGCTCCCGCTAAAGCCAGTAGGACTAAGGCATCCCTAATTGCGATATGTTGTGAGGCTGAAGGTAGTGGGGAGAGGAAGGAGATGAGGAAGAGGAAGGTTAGGAAGTACGTGGCAATTCAATCTGGTTTCCAAACACGGTTAAAGCCATTTCAAGCAACGTTTCGATTCTGAATGGTGGTCTTTCAATAGGGCGACACTAAGAGTATCTACCACTCTGAAACATGCCGCTAATATACTTTTTTTTATTATTTTGTATGAATTAAATGTGTTATGACACATATTAATTAAATACAAGTTATTGGCGCACTCCGTGTTTGAGCCCGCGACCTTTGGATTCGTAGTCGAGCGTCTTACCACACGACTATGGAGGCCGTCGGAATAGTTGGAATTCCCCTAAAATGTAGACGTGTATCGCTCTCATCTACTTTTCTACAACAAAAAAACCCTGACGTATGGCAGTGAGGCATGAAACTGGCAGAGGAAGGATGAAAGTAGACTGAATCCTGTAGAAATGAGATCCCTGAGGCGTATCAACAATGTTTCCTGAATATCAATTTGTAAAAGCTATTCAATTGCTGCTTTATTAATTTATTCAAATGACGAAGAAGGATATTGAAAGAAGGATGAATGCAGGAAACTCCATTGATGAAGGACTGATAGCTGTTGGCGCAAATAAAAATAATTTCAACGAAGCTAAGCTAGCAATCCACAATGGAGTGCTTATACCAACCCTGATGTATGGCAGTGAGGCATGGAACTGGCAGACAAAGGATGGATGTAGACTGAATGCTGTAGAAATTAGATCCCTGAGGCGTATGTGCGTAAAACCATGTATGACCGCGTTTATAATGTGGATTTCTATAAAGAATGCAAGGCTGATGTAAGCGTAACGAATTCAATCTGAAGAAAAGGCCGTTTAGATGGTTTAAGAAGTGTAAAAAGAATATATGACGCGAAATTGATTGGTCGAAAATGCTGGAGATGCCCGAGGATGAAATTGGGCGATCAAGTGGTTCAAATACTTGAATCGGGCCATGTCAAGAGACAGCATAACAGAAGAGTATGTATGAAACTGAATGACACAAGGAGTGTGTGTCAAGACAGCTGTATGGCGGTCCGTCCTCTCTTCCTACCCCTGCGGAGAAACTGCGTGATGGTTAGTTAAATCAAAAATCTACCGCTTAAAGAAATGACGCCGACAATTTCAATACTTCTACACCTCTCCGCCCATCTTTCCTGTCATTTTTAAGTAATAATTAAGTTTTTGCGGCGGAGATATAAATATCACGTCAGCTGTCGGAACATGCGGCCGCCTCCTTTTACTACCGTCATCTCTCTCATTGAGCCCCCGAAATAAGTTCTTCTCTGTTGTCCACGAAAACAGACCACCAAACCGAGACGGCTTTTTATTGTGTTTTTTTTAAAGATAAAAATCCGCCATGTGCAGCTGATTCGTAGTTCCCTTTTCCGGCAGATGGCGGCTCATTCTCGGGTCATTGTTGCGGGTGTTCTTAATTTAAAAAAACTGCATTGAATTTCGGGTAGTTATCCAATCCACGTCATCCCCGGTAACATGCCCAGCTTCCGGACTTCCGGCCGTTTGTCTTTCCGGTTTTATTAAAGGAGAACAGCTGCTGTTGCTGGTCTAATTTTAAACCTCCCAGCTGCGGCTAAGGGAGGCTGGAGATTGTACTTGTGGATTATTTTGAGAACGCGTGCTCAATATCTCATTAGCTTAAAGTGTTATGGCTGCTGAAAGAAACATCGTTTAAAGAGGCTCGTTTGAAATTCTGAAATCGTAGTTGACACTTCTAAAAATAAGTAAGAGTGTAAATAAGGGGCAAGGTTTAAAAAAATACTCTAATCTGTTTTTTACTCTCATTAGGATATAATAATTCCACCGATTTAAATATGCATGTTGGTAGTGCCATATCTCGGGCAATCGGGACTCTAGAAAAGTCACCACAACGGCCTCCGTTGTCGAGTGGTAAGACGCTCGACTGCGAATCCAGAGGTTGCGAATTCAAACCCGAGTGCGCAAATACATTGTATTTATTTAATATGTGTCATAACACATTTCATTCATATAAAATAATGTATAGTATATTTGCGTTCCGTTCCAGAGTGGTAGATTCTTTCGCCTCTCTAGATAGTATCGCCGTTTTGTAACGACATTTAGAATCGAAACGTTGCGTGAAAAGTCGTGTTCGGTAGTCAGATCTGAATAGCCAGGACTTTCTAACCTTCCCTTTCCCCCATCTTCTTCCTCTTCCCATCACCTGCAGCCTCACAACATACCCCAACCAGGGATGCCAAAGTATCACCGGCTCTAGACGGTTGGGAGCAGTTGGGACTCTTGTGCGGTATTCACTATAAAAAAAGACATGAAAGAAACCTCAGTTGCCTGTAAATATTATTTTATTTTGAACTAATATTAACGTTTTAATTGTTTCAGATTGGAATAATCAATCCAAAACGACACTACTAGAGGTAAGCTTGTTTTAATTTGCTTTAAGTTGAATTAATATACATTAAATCTAATTAAATTACATGGAAATGAAGCACTGACTGTTTTGACTGCATCAATTTTTAAGTTTTATGAAATATGAGCTGCTTCGAAACATAGGTAGATGAGTGTTTGCGAGTGCAGTACCGGACTGTTGTCTACACGGTGAAGAGTCCTCTGATGATAGTCAACATCCCATAAGAGTAGCAGATGGATACACAGGCCCAGAATATTTATTTTAAAGACCTGTATTATGCAGAAGAATTGGAACAGGTATTTCAATATCGGGGAAGGTGAAGGGGTGCCTAAAAGAGTTTAAAATTCTTGTAGTTTGATTTGAAATTAATGAAACCAAGTACTAAAAATAAACGCAGTTGGTAACATAAAACTTATATTTTGATTCAAAACTTTTTATAGATTATAAAGTTCAAACTGTGATACCCGATATATTGAGTTAAAATAATTATCCAGAATTATTGGTTAGTATTCCGTTAGGCCTTGGCATTTGAATAAATTACATTTGAAGAAGAAAATCAATATAATGCTTGTAGGGAAATTACTCTAAATTTAGACATTGTTTTATGACCACTCCATATCGACCACTTGGTAAATAGACGTTTCTATTTGCTATTTTCTACCTTAAAAGTATTAACTTGAATATTATTATTATTAATATATTATTGACGTATGTGCGGTAAAACCATGTATGGCCGTATTAAAAATGTGGCTATCCGGAAACAATGCAAGGCTGAGGTGAGCGTAATGAATGGGATCAAGAAAGGGACGCTTAGATGGTTTGGGCATGTAGAGCGAATTAACGAAGAAAAGAGTGTGAAAAGAATATATGTGGCGAAAGTGAATGGAAGAAGAAGTCGAGGACGCCCGAGAACGACATGGCACGGTCAAGTAAATCAAATACTTGAATCGGGTCATGTGAAGAGTCAGAATAACAGAAGAGTATGTATGAGACGATGTATGAATGTAAATGAAGCAAGGAGTGTTTGCCAAGACAGAGTTTTACGGCGGTTCGTCCTCTCTGCCACCCCTGCGGGGAAACGGCGTGATAGTTAGTAAGTTAGTGAACTTGAATATTTTTATACATTATTTTTAATGGCATTTTCATCGTTCGATTTGTGAGGTTGGCATTGAATCCGAGATCTTATCGAATGGTAATTCTTGGCTAATTTATATAGCGCAATTTTTGTGAATTATCGTCTCAAGGGTTACCGATTTTTATTGCGCTATGTATTTAGTATTATAGAATCTTTTAGGCTATTTTATTAATCCATTTATTTTTGTTAATTCAGCCTTGGGAAAATTTTTATTATTATATTACTGATCAAGGGTAACCGCTGGTTATTGCGCTACGTATTTAGTATTATAGAATCTGTTAGACTATTTTATCAACCTTTGGTTCAGCCTCGGGAAATTATTTTTATTATATTACTGATTAGCACGAAAGCTCATGTCATAGGTATCGCAGCGAATTTTGAGTCGAACCTTGAAGTAACAATATATGGAGGGATAGCTAATTTGTTTTACCCAACCCATCCGAAATTGTAATAAATCACTTTTTCCGAGTTTTTACATCGTACACCATGAGAGAGAAAGAGACAACAAATTTCTTGGAACGCTTCTATATACTGTCGTAATGATCTTAAGCTGGCTATTTTCGCTGGTTAACGGCGGGACTCCGCCCACATTTTTATTTTGCCACTAAACTTGACACAACTAAACGGTTTTTTAGGTTAGATGCTATATTTTTGTTGATAAAAATACTGTGAAAAAGTGGCTATACGAATACACAAAAACATTATGTCGATATGTGATATGAATGGATGTATAAATACCGTAGCCTTAGTCTTAGCCACGCCCATTTGCGCCGAGTCATGTTAAAATCATCAAAAACAAGTCCGAAACTGACTTCACTGCCTTGGCTTGGGATACCTCTTGTATACTCTAAGAGTCGAACACTGTAGCCACACATGTGCATTGCTTGCATGCAGCATGTTTCTAACTGGTTTTTCGTCTTTCGAAAAAAAAAATTCCAACGAAATTTAAAAAAAGGTTGATTTTCAATTACACTTCGATTGTTTCAGTTTATTTCGAAATAATGATCAAAAAGAACACCGTAATTTGTTTTTAAATATTCGAAATACAAATCCGTAATCCATCTTGTCTCCTTCCGCTAATAACAATAAGGAGACGTAAGCAAGACAAAATACTGTTTCTCAGTGACTTTTCTCAGTGAGGTATATATGCACCAATACACACAATCGCAAGTATGTGGTGTTCCAATCAACTCCAATTGCTTTGATTTTTTTTATAGTTAATACCGCACAAGGGTTCCGTCTGCTCCCAGCGGTCTAGGGCCAGTGAGACTACGGCATCCCCAATTAGAGTATGTTGTGAGGCTGAAGATAGTGTCGAGGCTAAGGAGATGAAAAAGCGGAAGGTTGGGAATACCTGACTATCCAGATCTGGTCGCCAAACACGGCTAAAGCCATTCCAGGCATCATTTCGATTCTGAATGTTGGTCAGGGCGATATTTAAAGTATTCGTATATAATGTTATTTTATATTAATTAGATGTAAAATGAACTCAGAGCAATAATATGCAAGAGAGAGCGTTGCTGTAGTCAGTTTGTTATGAGGTTTGCCAGACTTGGCTAGACCTGGGCGTTTCTAGGACTAGGGCTAGGGTATTTACACATCCATTCATAGCACATGTAGACATAATGTTTTTGTTCATCCGTATAACCACTTTTTCACAGTACTGTTATAAACAAAAATATAGCATGCAACCTAATAAACCGTTGAGTTATGTTCATTTATTTCGCGTATCAAAAAGCGTGGACGGAGTCGTCAATGAGGATGCGGGACACGAAGAACATTCTAACAATACATTAAAGCGGTGTGATAATTTGGGAGATTTTGTTGTCTTTGTGATTTATCCCAAATCTGTAAAGGTTGGGTAAAAAGAATTAGCTCTCTCTCTCTCTCTCCATATATTGTTACTTCAAGGAAATAACACATATTGATAAAATAAATTTTATTTACGAACGCCAAGATTTGAACCCACGGCCACTAGATTCGCAGTCGACCGTCTTAAGCACTCGACCACGGAGGTAGATTGATTGTTACAGGACATGGTCCCGTTTTGAATACGTTCTCAGTAGTAGTATTTATGGCGTCATTGTGTATTTAGCACTTGTTACCTCTAACGCGCCCTGGGAAGATTGCTTTCAGGTATATTCTCACGGCACGCGGCATGATGACCCGGGCGGATGAGAGTCATCATGCACAGGCATCGGAATTTTATCACGTTATAATCATTTAATCGTGTGTTGCGGATAAAAGATGGCATGGGAATCCGTTCTCCCTTATTAGACCGCGGTCTTGCATAATATTATAAGTTAGCAGTCCACAATATTATATATGGCAGTGAGGCATGGAACTGGCAGAGGAAGGATGAAAGTAGACTGAATGCTGTGGGAATGAGATCTTTGAGACGTATGTGCGGTAAAACTATGTATAACCGTATTAAAAATGTGGATATCCGGAAAGAATGCAAGGCTGATGTGAGCGAAATGAATAGAATCAAGAAAGGGACGCATAGATGGTTTGGGCATGTAGAGCGAATGAACGAAGAAAGGAGTGTGAAAAAAATATATGATACGAAAGTGAATGGAAGAAGAAGTCGGGGACAGACGAAGAAGACATGGAGCGATCAAGTGAATCCAATACTTGAATCGGGCCATGTCAATAGTCAGAATAACAGAAGAGTATGTATAAGTGAATGAAACAAGGAGTGTGTGCCAAGTCAGCGTTGTACGGCGGCCCGTCCTCTCTGCCTACCCCTGCGGGGTAGCGGCGTGTTTCACACTTCTTTCTTCGTTCATTCGATCTACATGCCCCAACAGGAGGAAGTATAATGGAGTTTTGCTTAATGTATTGACACAAAATGACCGGTTAGTAGCTGAGTAGACAAGCGCGTAGGATTCCTACCCAGGCTTCGTGGGTTCAATTCCTCTGCTAGCTAAGTCGTCCATCATTGCACAATTAATATTCTCCGCTTATTATGATGGCAACAGGAGTTTTTAAAATATTGTCAGGTTATTCGTCACCCGGAAATGATTGCCTTTCTTTAAAAAAATAAATTAAATCTAGTAACCAAGTTGCCTATTTTCTTGGTACACAAAGGCTCTTAAGAGATGCCCCTTTAATGTTGTTTGTACTTACTCTTCCTACGTACTTTAAATAATTTGATGGTCTATGCAGCTTCCATTGTGTCATTGAGTAATAATTATTTTTGCACAAGTTTGTTTTATGACTTTTCATCTGGAATTTTTACACCATTAGCTTCTAGTAAATAGTTTTGTTTAATCTGTCGATATACACATGCACTGTTCCAGCCATATCTGATATATTTTTTCAATGATTTTTGATATCGATAATAATTTTAGATTGTTTTAATTTGCATACATATCTGCAATATATTATTTTCTCATTATTATATCAGGTTACGTAATTTAGTGCGAAGCGCTCTTCAGGTGGACTGTCACAAAACCGCGCTGTATAAAAAATCAGTGTTATTATGTCAAGGTTTTAATTAGTGCCAAGTGAAAGGGTTAATACACGTTTCTTAGGCCACATTCAGACGAAACTGAACAAAACACTTGGGAATCTTTTTATAGCCAATGTCAGTCACTAAAGGTCGCAATTGTTCCCATGGAACTAACCGTGACCTTTACAATAACAGTCGTGGGCCAGAATGAGGTTATTTTGGGCTTTTCACTCTTATCTAAAAGGGCTTTTGACGTTATTAAATATTCATATTTATAATATTGATAATATTTAGATAGGTTCGTTTTTGTGAAAAATCACCCCAAGGACGCTGTACGAATCTTAATTCCTAAACTCTTATTACCGACTAAATATTGTCGCTGGAAAGGCAAAAGAGCTGAAGCGCCATTTTAGGAAGTTTTCACCAGAGCACTTTAAACGTTTTTTACGTTTTTTTACAATAAAATTCATAAGCTTTCAGTGCCCGGTTGGATTTTGAAAAAAAATGTTAGCTCAATGCTTTCACTAAATTACTACTTGAAGCGACAAAAAGCTAAAAAAAAGTCCCAAAATTGTGTCGTTTGAGTCGAGCATTCTCCCAAATGATAAATATATTTGAGATGGCTGAAGGGCCACAAAAGTCTTCAGAATCAAACGAGAATCAGAGCATTCGATGCAGAAAAAAAACCGATCAAAACTGCATATTTAACTCATTATTTTTTTTACCAAAGTGTCGCTGTGGAAATGAGATCCCTGAGACGTATGTGCGGTAAAACCAGGTTTGACCGTATTAAAAATTTGGATATCCGGAAAGAATGCAAGGCTGATGTGAGCGTAATAAATAGGATCAATAAAGGGATGCTTAGGTGGTTTGGGCATGTAGAGCGAATGAACGAAGAAAGGAGTGTGAAAAGAATACATTATGATGCGAAAGTGAATGGAAGAAGAATTCGATGACGTCCGAGAAAGACATGGCACGATCAGGTAAATCAAATAATTGAATAGGATAATGTGAAGAGTCACAATAACAGAAGAGTATATATAAGACGATGTATGATTATGAATGAAGCAAGGAGTGTGAGCCAAGACAGAGTTGTATGGCGATCCGTCCTCTCTGCCTACCCCTGCGGAGAAACGGCGTGATGGGTAGTTAGTTAGTGTCGCTTAAACTCTAAAGATTGGGTTCATCAGCCTCCCGATAGCCGATGATGTTGCTGATTATAGAGGCGACTGCTTTAGACGAGTATAGTTCAGTTATAACATTCAGATACGAATTATTTTTTCTATTAATGATGATTAATTAGGTATTGACTTCGGATAAGTTAGCTTTCTTCATAAGAGGTCCAAAAATTAAACCCGTAAACAACATAAGTATTTCAATGATTGCAAATATTGGATTGGCCACAGTATGCGCATGACTCGACAAATAATATTGGCCATAAAAATATTTTCTCCCACTACCGATGACCAATTAGAGTGATTAATTGGGCATAGTATCTAATCATTAGAACGCATTGATTCAATCATTTTTTTAAACTAAAAAGTTTACATGCATTGTTTGCCTTCGTTGTAATTTTATAGATAGACTTTTAATGAGAAATCGAAAATCACCTTACGTTGCATTTGTTATTGTCCATAGAAACGAAACATCACTTTATCTGTCAGTTGTTTCTGATTATCTTCACTCCATTGGATTTGACGGAAGTTTTTTTTTGTTTAACTAAACGTATTTCTTTCAAATAACTCTACGATTTCCCAAGGACTTTGGTGTCATTGTTTTGTCAATTTGATCACCCGAACTGTTTTGTAGTGGTAAAATTCAATTAGCCGCCCGATTTTTAAGTATATTTTTTATATTGTTCTGTAATGCATAAAAACAAATTTATTACTACTGTTATTATAAAAAAAATATTTAGTGTATAAAACACAAATTCGACGAATGCAACAGCTGGGAAACACATACTCCGATGTCGCTGATATATTTAACACGTCAATATCAAACTATAAGTCTAATTTAGTACAGATGTCAACATCTGGCAGAGCTACACTAATAGTTGGACCTGTTATATAATATTATTTTTTTCTTTTCTTTTAAAATATTTTTAAACCAGTTATTTTCATCTACAATATTTTGTATCTGCTGTTCAATAATCTTTTTTATTTTTATTTTACAGTATTTTTTGCACTCATGAGGTTATTGTTTTAAAACAATGTTAACATTTGTATAAAAGCCCATAACGGTCGTAAATAAATTAATTTTGTTTATAATGGACCACCACAGGTAATCTTGCCAACATTTTGTATTTATAATAAGAGATACGTATGAATATAATACCGAAACGTGTGATGATATATGTTAGGGTTCCTCTCTTACATTTTCTCATAGTGCCCTCTTTTATTGGAGGTTGGCTATCATCGAGGCAATTTTCAACAACTCTTGCAATCATAGCAGTCGATACCACGAAGTGCACCGTTTTTCATTTGAAATCATTTAAAATTCGTCAAAAAGTTTTGACACTAATTGGCCACGTTAAAATATTATTTCAAAGCTTGGAGTAAGAATATTTGGAGAGGTACTTTTGCGGAACAGTGTAGTCAGGTCGGTTGACTTTATACCTTGGGGTAACAATGTATGGAGAGATAGCTAATTCTTTTTACCCAACCTATAGAAACTTTCAAACACTTTCTCCGAGTTTTTACGTCGTACACCATGAGAGAGAAAGAGGCAACAAAACTAACACCGCTTTTATGTACGGTAAGGATGATCTTGGTATCCCGCGTTTCCAAAGACTCCGCCCCCATTTTTTCATATGCGACTAAACTCGACACAACTAAACGGTTTTTTTAGGTTATGTGCTATATTTTTGTCGATAATAATACTGTGAAAAAGTGAAAACCGTTTAGTTGTGTCGAGTTTATGAAAAAATGGGGGCGGAGTCTTTGGAAACGCGAATAAACAAAAACATTTTTTTTTAAATTTTTTATTTTATTTATTATTTATTTCACATGTTAATTACAATCAGGTAATGATACTTTTTTTTTTTTTTTTTTCAAATATAATATAGTACTCTTCCATTAGAAGCAAAAGCTTGTGTATGGAAGAGGAGTGTACATTAATTATTATTGATCAAAAAATGCGCTATGGTACGTATTGTTAGTAAATGGGATATAAAGATTCATTCATTCAATTCAATTTGAGACTTTTTTTTGAGAATGTTTTTAAAATATTTCTTAATAGAGTTAAATAGTTGGCTTTTATCAATAATGCTTCTGATTTCTTCTGGTAGTCGATCGAAAAAAGATTGTCCTTGGTAAGTATAATGAAGTTGAGCAAATGAACTATTTAGTTTTGGGCATGGAAAAATATATTTAAGTCGAGTTCGGTTTTCAGTTAAAAATGGTATTTGTCTTTTTTCTTTAATGATTTGAACTATTGAATTTTTAATGTAAAGGTTTTTAAATGTAGGTACTTGAAATTCTTCAAAAAGGCGATCAGTTGGGTAGTCTGAAGGTTTTTTCAATATAATTTTAATAATCAACCTTTGTACAATTCCTATTGGAATAAGGTTAGATTTATATGCGGATCCCCAACTAATGATACCATATTGTAAAGTGGATTGCACCAAGGCATAATATATTAAATATAGGTTTTTTATCGACAAAAAAATTCTGATTCTTAAAAATATATATATTAGTTTTCTGATTTTTTTAACAACTTCACATATTTGGTCCTTCCATTTCAGATTTTTATCGATAGTTATTCCCAGATATTTAATTTTATTTGTTGTTTTTAGTATTGTGCAATTTAAAAAGCAATCACTTTTATTGTGAGTTGTAAAATTATCGTTATGTATGATTATGTAAAAATTTTTGGGGGTATCGTTTGTATGTATTGCAAATGGAACTACAAATGTTTTATCACTATTTAGTGATAGCAAATTAATGTCGAAAAAAGTCTTAAGTGTGTTTATGTCTTCAGTGGCGTTATTTTACGTTGTCCCACGTATTATCATTTATTATCAGTACTGTATCGTCGGCATATGAGGTAATTTGTCCATGTAGTGTTTGAAAAAAAATATCGTTAACATATATTGTGAATAGGATCGGTCCTAGCACTGTACCTTGGGGGATTCCAAAGTCTGAAATTTGTTGATCACTATTGACACGATTAATTTTTACGACTTGACGGCGATTTTTTTAAGTAGTTGGTAATCCATTTAATTGCGTTGTCTTTTATTCCAATATTATTTAATTTTTTCAGTAGCAATTCATGGGATATGCTATCGAAAGCCTTTCTGAGATCGATAAATATACCCGCACATTTCTTACCGTTATCTAATGATTTATAAATGTATGACGTTACATTAGCAATAGCATCTTGGGTGCTGAGTGATTTTATAAATCCAAACTGGTTTTTGTGTAGTATTTTATTACTTTCTAGGAAATTTACCAATTGTTTTTTTACTATTTTTTCAAAAAATTTTCCAATGTTAGAAATTGGACAGATTGGGCGATAATTAGTTACTTGTTGAGGATCTCCAGATTTATAAATAGGTGAAATTATTGTGTTCTTATAATTGGTTGGAAATATTCCATTTATTAAACTCAGATTTATTAAATGGGTTATGGGTTTAATCAAGTGAAGTTTCATGGATTTTAGAATATTCATCGTAATATTATCGAATCCGGGAGATGAACCACATTATGTCGACATGAACTACGAATGGATGTTTAAATACCTTAGTCTTGGTCCTAGCCACGCCCAGGTCTGCCGAGTCCGGCAAAAATCAAGGGCGCTGTACAAATCTTATTTTCCACATAATATTAATTCTTAGTTTATATAAATTTACAGCAACACACTTACCTGGCAGGTCATTTCTGGCAGGACACAATCACCATATCACAATAACTTAAAATTTAGCTGATTCTTACATATATATAAAAATATACATTATTTTTTTCATCGTTAAAGGATGTTGGATAGCCTACTTATTAAGTTACCGCCCACATGGAAGTCGGATATTTTTAATAAACATATTTGAACACATACAAAACAATATCAACACACCATTAAAATGTTTTATAAAGTCTCAATATCTCACTAACACTAATAACAGAAGGTTTGCCTAAATAATTATTATTTTTGTCACTTTTGACAAATAAATGGGATACGAGGTATTGTTTTGACATGAGTGACATATTTAACAAGGATTTGAACGTTCGCTATTGAAATGCTATGTCTTATTTAAAATTAATGTTTTAAAACTACAATCTGTGGCGAAATCAAGACTGGAGGCCATTGCGATGTGAAGCTTTGAATGTTAATGATATCGCGAGAGAAACACATGACTATCATCTCTCATGGTAGCGGTAGCCTAATATGTTTTATGTCAGTGGTCCATGGTGAAATGCTGATATTTGCATCAAGAGAAATGAGAGTTTCAAGAAGTCACACTGACTTCGCGTTCCACTCCAAATAACCAAAAAAAAGAGGCCACCTTTTCACAAAAAAACTTGACGACTTTGGTTAGATGACCAGATGCGGAGGCGCGGCAATTGATAATAATAATATTTCGATGATTTGTATAGCGCCGTTTTTGTGAAAAATCACCCTTTAAGGGCGCTGTACAGATCTTATTTTCTATTATTACATATTAATTACTATTTTAATAAGAAAATATACAGGAACATACTTACCTGGCAGGTCCCATCAGATAGACACACTTATTAACTTAAAATTATAATCATGTTTTTTTTTCGATTTAGAGCATGGGAGCGTAATTAAAAAATGGACTTACTGAATTTGTCGTACAGTACAGGATTATAATAAGGACATATAAGAAAATGTACAGGAAGATACTTACTTGTGCCATTTATATAGTGCCATGTTTTGTGGGGCTTAACAAGGATAGAAAATAACTAAAAACCATAGTTTAAATTACAATAAAAAATACTTTCAAACGTCCCCCACCTAGATTTAGGAACACTATCAAATATCTGGAACTACAATGTAGTTAAATATGTTTTCATTCATTTTGTAAACACAATCGAGTGCAATAAATTTTTAGTGGATCAAAATAATCCCTGAATAAATTTAGTCTAATTATTTAATTTTATTTACCTGATTATATTATAATATATGTTTAATGCATGGAAATCGTTCCAGTTAACCAAAGTCCCAGTTGCCAAAGAGTCTCGACGGCCCCCATGGTCTAGTGGTAAGACGCTCAACTACGAATCCAAAAGTCGCGGGTTCAAACCCGACGGTTTTAAATAAATTTGTGTTATAATACATTAAATTCATATAAAATATTAAAAAGTACATTAGCGGCACGTTCCAGAGTGGTAGATACTCTAAGAGTATCGTTCTGGTGAAAGATCACCATTCAGATTCGAAACGTTGCTTAAAATTTCTTCAGCCGTGTTTGGTGACCAGATCTGAATAGCCAGATACTTCCCAACCTTACTCTTCCTCTTCCCTATCTCCTTCCGCTCCCCACTACCTTCAGCCTCACAACATATTCCGATTGGGGATGCCATAGTCTCACTGGCTCTAAATGGTCGGGACTCTTGTGCGGTATTCACTATAAAAATAATAAAAAAGAAAATTGCCAAAGAAAAATTGCGGCAAAAATTATCTATCTTCTGAAAAAATTTTTTTTTTTGTATTTTAAAATTTTACGTGCTCACATTACAATTGAAATTATAATTTTTTTTATTTTGCTTTATGTTATTATTAAATGCTATTCAATAGCATTAAAATAATTCAAATAATTTTTCGCCCACGAACAAAAAAAACCTTCACAATTATTTCCTCGTCGGTTAACAATAATAATTACCGTCATTAGTACAAAGTGCACGTTTTTTTGTTATTTAAAATTGCCTACTTTCCCTCGCAAGCCCGTGAGTGGGAAATTCATGTCTCTAAACGCCGGTAACATTATCAATTACAATAGTATGCAAAATTTTTGCTATGACAGCCTTCATGGTCTAGTGGTAAGACGCTCGACTGCGAATCTAAAGGTAGCGGGTTCAAACCCGGCGTGCGCCAATAACTTTTATTTAATTAATATGTGTCATAACACATTTAATTCATATAAAATAATAAAAAGTATATTTGCGGCACGTTCCAGAGTGGTAAATACTTCAATTATCGTTCCCGTGAAACACAACCATTCAGTATCGAAACGTTTGAAATGGCTTTAGCCGTGTTTGGAGACCAGATCTGAATAGCCAGGTACTTCCTAGCCTTCCTCTTCCCAATCTCCTTCTCCTCCCCACTACCTTCAGCCTCACAACGTACCCCGATTGGGGATGCCATAGTCTAGACGGTTGGGAGCAGTTGGGACTCTCGTGCGGTATTCACTATAAAAAATTAACAAAAATACTATTTTGATCGCGAGCTACAAATGTGTGAAATAAAATCTTCTTTTTAAACTGGCAGATTTAACGTCTTCAGTTTATTATTTCTTATGGTTATCAACATTGAGTTATATTTTACTATTTTAAAATGTTGGTGGATTAATAGGTAGGTATGTTGATTATTCAATAAATAAAATAAAATATCGTTTTTTTTTAAATTATGCTGACAGCTAACATTCATAAGAACATCCATTACTCTCTCTTTTTATATCGTTTCAGTGTAATTATGAAATGGTATGTTGTTAATAAGTATTGTTGCATGTTGGTACCGATCAGCCCGGTCGTATGTACATCACGCTCATATTGTTCAATAAACATTGTAAAACATTTATTTATCGCTAGTTGGTAGTGTTGGTACCCGTGAAAAATCACGGGATCTAACTTTAAATAGAAAAAATATTTGTTAAGCCTCAGAAATGGCGTTAATCATCACTTTTAGGCTTTCTAATACAAGCAATACTACAAATGTGTCTCTGTTAATTCTAAACGGGTAGTTAGGAAAATGTCTAAGATTTCCAATGAATAATTTTCTTCGACTGTTATCTTTCAAATTCCATGAAAAATATACTAAAATGTCAGTAAAAGGTGCAGTTTGAAAAAACCAGCCAAGGCATTTCTTTACGTTTTACCCAGAATTCTACTGTGCATTTCATAAATAATTTTACAGATTAATGCTTAAGATTTGTATTCATTGGAAAACTTAAGCATTTTCCTAATTACCCGTATAGAATTAGCGGATAAATAATTCACAGTATTGCTTGTATTAGAAAACCAAAAAGTGAGTATTTTTGGGTGCTTACCCTTAATCCATCCAATTCAAATATAGAATAATGTATGCCAAAATACATCATAGGCAGGTGTTTTATTAGGTAGGTAGGGATTTAAAAAGTTTTTTAAATTTGATAATTTCATTTAACATCAGTTCCAAATTTGTAAAGTTCGCACTCGCACGGTCGTACGTACTTACAGTATAAATTATCTATAGTTAGTAATATTGATTTAATAGGAAAATTGTATTCTTGTGTAAGACAGAGAACAAAGCAGGTTTCAAATTCTTCAAAATACAGCAATGAGAATTATACTTAAGCGAAATACATACTCAAAGTAACTAAAATGTCAGAGGAACTAAATTGGCTAACAGTAAAACATTTACTAACATTAAACACATTGATGTTCATACATAAAATGAAGAACAACTTGTTACCAAAATATTTTTCTGACAAAATTACCTACAATGTTGATATTCACAAATATAATACAAGGGCACGCAAAGAAATTAGACTACCAGAAAAAAATAAAGCCAACACACAAAATAGCCTACTATATAAAGGGATGAAATCTTATAATGCGCTGATAAATCAAAATAATAAGTAGTATATAAGTTAAAATATTTTGAAGTCAAAAAGTAAATGAAATAAGTAGCTACTTGTTAACTTGAATGTACAAAGTAACTTTTTTTAATATGAATACCGCACAGTCAGTTTTTGATGATTTTTACCGGACTCGGCGGACCTGGGCGTGGCTAAGACTAAGGATAGGGTATTTATACATCCATTCATAGCATATATTGACATAATGTTTTTGTTTATTTGCATAACCAGCTTTTCACAGTATTGTTATCAACCAAAATATAGCATATAACCTAAAAAACCGTTTAGTTGTGTCAAGTTTAGTGGCGTAATAAATATGTGAGCGGAGTCCCGCGGTGACCCAGGAGCCCAAGATCATTGTGTCAGTACATAGAAGCGGTGTATTATATTTGCTGTCTCTTTCTCTCTCATGGTGTACAACGTAAAAACCCGGAGAAAGTGATTTATCGCAAGTTTGTATAGGTTGGGTAAAAATAATTAGCTCTCTCTCCATACATTGCTACTCCAAGGATACATCAAATATAAAATTACAAAAACTCCATCAATAATAAATAAAGTGACAAAAGTAATAAACAATATAATTAGCCCAATCATTGTTAGATACATATTTTTAAGCAATAGCAGGACATTTTTTCTGAAACTGTACAAACTGCCGACAAAAATGTCGACAAAAATGTCGACAAAAATGTCGACATTAGTACCAGTAGTATTGGGGTATGTGGTGAGGCTGAAGGTAGTGGGAGGGGGAAAGAGATGGGAAAGAGGAAGGTTGGGAAGTACTATTATTCAGATCTGGTTATAATATCCGATATAAACAAAAATACAGGATATAACCTAAAAAACCGCGTTATGTCCTGTTATGTCGCATAACAAAACGTAGTGGGCGGAGTCACCGAAGACGCAGAAAACGGAGAACACGCTTACACACCTAAAAGTGGAGCTATATTTTGTGAGAACTTGTCTTATTTCTTTTTCTCTCACGGTTTGCAACGTGAAAACCCGGAGAAAGTTAAATATCATAAATTTGTATAGGTTGGGTAAAAATGTTTAGCTCTCTCTCCATATATTTTCTTGCTCTGAGGACGTAGCGTTAGGCTTCAAAGACGGTATTACAATTGATTGCTCCCAAACGAAATACCTACGTACCCAATTTAATTTAATTGGGTACTTGGAGTACTTGGGGTATTTCGTATCGACAGCGGGACGTGTCAAGTCGAGGAATGGTGCGGTTTCGAATCCACACCTTTCATCTCACGGGAGCGGACGAGAGGAGAGAGAGTGAGAGATCAGGCGGCCAGCCATAGAATGTAGGTCGCCTTGTATAGCACAGGCCAAGCTGGGGCGGAGATGAAGATGCGTAAGGTATGCAAATGAAACGTGCGGATGAAGCTGCACTGTGCGCCGTACAGGTACGGCTGCGTTTCGCATCGCTTCGGGGGATAATAGTGACTACCTGGGTGATCACTCATCCATGGTGTTTTATTACACTGTTTCAATGGAATTGTTTTTAGCTGAGGCTTTCTGCGCGCACTTCCTCACTCTCTAAAACAAGGGTAATCACTGGATAAATTTGATACAATGCATTATTATTTCCTCAGGGATTCGGGGGTACACCCCTTTCCCCCCTATGGTATAAAGCTAGTGAAATTTGTTTTTTTTTACTTATTGGATATTACAGATTTCTCCATTTACAATACAAGTGTTGCGTTCGAAGCTGCGATAAAAAACCGAATGTGTTTTCAGCTTGGGATGAATATTAAATAATGAGCTCTAAAACGAAAAACTAAAATACTACTTAATGGAAGTGTGATTATAGATGTGGGTAGATTAAGGATTCACTAAGCCAATTCACTCACCGATGAAGTTATGTTTGGAATTCTTGAAATCTTCTCATTATTATTATTGATGAACACGAATGCACCACACTGACTTAAGTTTTCTTAATTTAAGAAACCACATTTATTTTAAAATTATTTTGAGAGCAACAACAAAAAATGTCGGTTTGTCAAGAAGCGAGAGCACCAACAAGCAACACGTTGTTCACCAAAAACTATTCTTCTTCTATTGTCGCTCGTTTCGATTACAGTGTTGTTGAATACAAAATCGAATGGCGAAAAGATGGAATAGGTAGGAACTGGATGACAAACAAAAAGGTGAGAACCTAACAAATCATCTATTTGAAATTCAACAACACGTGTAACATTATTTTCAAAAATGTGAACAATTTATACGAAAATAACGACATACGAATTGAAAGAATATATTTGAAAGTTGCCTAATGTGACTCTTGAACCAAAACCAATGTCGAAAATATCGAGAGACCTAGAGCCATCATTTAGCAGTGCCACACCTCGTGTCGTGCTAGCTGGGTCAGCACGTTCGTTCTGCCACGTGGAATACATAGCACGCCGTAGTGTAGACCTGGCGGCAGGTATTGCAGGAGGTATGAACTGTCAAATCTGTCAATCCAAAACATACATTTTTTTAAACGGTGTTTTTGAAAGAACCAACGAGGCTTAACTTTCACCTTCATTTATATAGGACAGCAGAAGTTAAGCCGCTAGAAGCCGTTTTCAAGATGAATTTTGCGCTTAGGCTAAAAAACTAAATCAGAAAGGCAAAAAATCCCCGACAATCTGCTGTGAACTATGAATACTATGATTGGCAAATTTTCAAAATTATTAATTGTATAATTGACTAACCTTCTTTGTTGCAACTCATCCAATTCAACATTCCTTGCCGTTGATATGTAGCACGATAAATTCGATCAACTGATTATAAATTAATACATTTTCACGCTGATTAAAACATATTTATCATGGAGGTATTTTTTGTCTATTGGCTTTCCTGAAAAGCCAAAGAGTTGCAGGGGAGTACGGGTCCGGCCAAAACGGCAAGGTCAGTCAGTTAACATTAGACCGCGAATCAGACTGTTAACGTTGGACGGCGAAAGAGAGTTAATATTGGACTGAGTCAAAACAGTGTTTGCCGCCTATGGTGAAATTGTAAATTCAATCTAGTATTACGAGTGATAATCGGGCGCCGGGAGTAAGGCAAGAGACGCTACGATCCCCGCAGCAGACATCGATGAGCGAATTAGCTCGTTTTTTCGGCTGGTACCTACCGCGGCAGTGGGCCTTGACTCAAGGACTCCGAGCACGCAGTTTCCGCGCGTTTTCCAGTATCGGTGATAAATAAACAATTTAGTACAATAGTCTCTACGAATATCCGATTCTAACGTAACCCACCAAGTTAATCAAGTTTTTCCCGGGCGTAGAATCACCATTCTCAAATATAATCCGAGGGAGCATTTGCGAGTGTAAATTATTAAATGAGTTAAAATTCCTATAACTCTGCCCAGTGATGGGTCCCTTTTGAAACTCCCAACTTTAACAAAGAAGAAGAAGGTCCTCTCTAAATCTAAATAAACGAATTTCAAACACGACAAACCCTTTCTATCCGCTTGAGCTACCGGGAGGGCATTTAAAAGGTAAAGTGGATCAGTAAGAACCACGAGTTCTTCGTCATTATATGTTGTGCCTGTGTAAAAGCAGGCTCCAAGCCCGTGACGTAACACCCTAGACTCAGAAACAATGCATTGCTGTTCCTCAATCATCACATTATGGGTAACATTTTCCACTGCCAAGAATGTCGAGACTTGGTAACTCAAGCCGTGGTCTTGAAATTTTTGGTAGCAGTCTAAATGATTTTTGTTTTTCTTTATGACTACCAAAACTTTGACTTGACCTCGGCTTTAATTTGAATGTTCTTTCTTGTGTATATTTTGTCCTATTTTTGTCATTGCTTCATTTAATATTATGTATGTGCTGTTATTTTTCTGTTGCTCTTTTTCCCATTTCGCGTTTTATATTTTTCTTCTCTACTGGAAGTTTTGATTCATTGGGTAATGCGTTGATTTGTGTATATGCGATGTATTGTATGGAGTTTTATTACAAATTTAGTTATGTGAGTAGATGGCGATAAGTGTATTTGATTTTTGAATCGTGTTTTGTGCTGGCGTGTGTGTTAAAGGTGAATTAAAGGCTGGTTTAATGTTGCTCTGTGACGAGTGTTGAATTATTTGTAGTACGATGGTTGTAAGGTTATATTTTCGCATACTCGTAATAGGAAGAATTTGTCTCTGTGAGTCTGTCTTTGACATGAGTATCTATCTACCCATAAGAGATGGCTCTATTGTTGATAACTTGTATATCTGATATTTGTTTCTTGGTAATGGTGCCCCGTATACTAACTAGGTAACTGAGATGGGAGTAAATCACAGTATATTATGTGGCGCGTAGTAGATGTAGAAAGGAAGTCGAAATAGTAAACCGTTTATTGGGAAATTTAAGATTTCACACGCTCAACACGGGAGTTCCGCGAGAGCTTAGAGTCTATGAGTAACCCTAAGTATTACGTTACTTGCATATTTTGAAGCTTTTCACTTCAAAGAATGATATTCGTGACGGCCTCCGTAGTCGAGTAGTAAGACGCTCGACTACGTATCCAGAGGTCGCGGGTTCGAGCCCGGGGTGCGCAAATATCTTTTTATTTTTAATTAATATGTGTCATAATACATTTAATTAATATAAAATTATATATAGTATATTTGCGGCACGCTCCAGAGTTGTAGATGCCCTAGTGAAAGACCACCATTCAGAATCGAAAGGTTGCATGGAATGGCTTAAGCCAGGTACTTCCCAACCTTCCTCTTTCCCATCTCCTTCCGTTCTCCACTACCGGCAGCCTCACAACATACCCCGATTAGGCATGCCATAGTCTCACTGGCTCTAGACGGTTGGGAGCAGTTGAGACTCTCGTGCGGTATTAACAATAAAAAAACATCTTTTCCCTCTGGATTTTTTATAATAATAATAATTGGCTGATTTATATAGCGCCGTTTTCGTGACAGAGATATCACCTCAAGGGCGCTTTACATCATAATCAACATAATATTACAACCAAGGCTTAATATTAACTTATGCCTAATTCTTATAACTAGTGACTTACAACTAACATATTAAAATTAGCACATATTTATAATAGTTGTTGCCCGTGCTATCGGACCTAGGGTAGAAAAAAGCGAAGTAAGTAATATTTAATTATATATATAAACTATGTATAGCACTCGGACTTAAGTGACCAAAACTCTAGTTAAGGAAATTTACGTTATTGTGGGTATGATAATTTAAAAATACGAGTCTTTAATAAATAAAAATACAGGTGTACAAATAATTCATAAAAATGGAATAGGTTTGCGCCTTAACAATCTAGAAGCATTAGAAATTTCAAAATCAAATAATAATAATAATTGCCAAATTTTAAACAAACAATTAGAATTAACTAAAAGTCCGATTTTAAGAATGTTCCCCTTCTCCTCTTCCCATCCCCCTACCTCTCTACCTACTCCATTACCACCCCCTCTCTGATGCTTTGTCCTGTTTATATTAATGTTTTGTCTCTTTCAACAATTTCTTTGTCTACTGTATTACTCTATATTTAATCTTAGTTTATACTTATACGTTCCTGATGAAGGTTAAGTCTAACCGAAACCGGTCGAATTGTTATATGTGTATAAATAAAGTGGCTTAAAACAAAATTATTTTTCATTTAAAATTATACGAGTCTTTAGTTTTGCTCTGAACTCAATTGAGCTGTCAATCTTTCAATAATTTTGAGGCATAATTTATTTATTACAGTTTCCACAATGCTTATACGAATTGTTGAATATTTTGAAAACCAATCGGCCAATCAGCGTCACCGTGAAACCACAAATATTTATAATAAACTTTAGCAGTTTTAAACAATGCAATGTCAGTCAAGCGTGAAACGCCCAACCAACAACCAGCGGTGGTGGCCCGCCTCGTGCGATTAGATAACCTACATTAAACAAGTGCCACCGAAGGTACCTTTCCTAGCAAGTGAACTCTGAACATGCGCGTAACTCTCTGTGACTTCCCCGCGCACATTAGGGCGTCCATCTGCCTCTCAACAGAGCAGCTTCCCGAACGCACTTAATAATAATAGTCACAATAAGGAAGTTGAGTCCATTTTTTTATATTTTTTTATCAATATCCACCTTCAAACTTAAATATAGGTATTTTTTTTTTTTTTTTTTTTAAGTTAGTTTTTATAGTTAAATTAATTCTCAAAGTTTGAATTTTGTACACGCCGCCAAAACGGCAATATCTCAGAGGTAAGGAGCGGGGTGGGTGCGTGACGCGTTTTGTACGTTCAGAAGGGGCACCGCACGGTACTTATATTTGACATCGCACATTGTCGTTATCCAGCTGTCAGTTGCATATTTGTTATTTTGTGTTTTTTCTTCAATTTTACCGCTTTTAATTTAACAAAACCTTATAAAATGTCAGGGAGATAATACGTCTTGCTATTGCATCGTACTAATGTGTAAAAATACAAGCATTACTGCAATTTACAATCATTCCAAGAAATGAAATTTTACGTAAAAAATGGTTCACCGCCATTTACTTCGCGGCATCGCATCGTACGAAAACGGTACATTTGACGTTCGACTAATATGAAGCGTTTCTATTTTATGGCGTTTTAACTAATTTTCAAGAAGGGTTTATTAATTCTGGGAATAATAATATGGAAATATACATATATATTCAGAATCTGTGTTTTTCGATCTACATGCACATATTTTTTTAAAGTCATAATATTTTTCACTCAACTTCTCTATTGGCTGAATTATAAAGCGTCGTTTTCGTGACAGAAATATCACCTCGAGGGCGCTTTACAGCATAATTAACGTATTATTAAAACTAAGACTTCATATTAACGTCAGAGCAATAATATACAAGAGAGAGAGCGCGCTGCTGTGGTCAATTTCGATGATTTTTTCCGGACTCGACTAGACCTGGGCGTGGCTAGTAGTAGGGCTAAGGTATTTATACATCTATTCATAGCACATTTCGACATAATGTTTTTGTTTATTCGTATAACCAGTTTTTCACAGTATTGTTATTAGCAAAAATATATCATATAACCTAATAAACCGTTGACTTATGTCCATTTACGTCGCGTATGAAAACGTGTGGGCGGAGTCGACGGAGACTTGGGACACGAAGAACACTCTTACAATACTTTTTAAAGCGGTGTGATAATTTGGGAAATTTTGTTGTCTCTTTGTTTCTCTATGGCTATGCATCACTGCATTTCTTCATAATAAAATGTTTTATTTTATTTTTCATAATATTTATTTAAATCAATAAAAATTATTCAGCGCCTTTTTATTTCCCTCGCCCTCCCTTAATATCGTTTTATGCCCCCTGTTGCTTCTGGGGGCGATATTGCTCACTTTAGAAATCACTGGCTTAGTTACAGAGTAAGTTATTAATTTTTAAGATTTAATTAGGATATTTACATTAAAAAAATGAAATAATTTTTAAAAATTTTAAAATTTATAACACATTTGATATTCAAATTTACCGTATATAGAAATTTTTGACGTTCCTAAATTTTTAGTATAATTAATAATACCTTCGTTATATTGATTTGACAATGGCAATGACAGGTATAAGGAACAAGAATTAGAGTCAGTAACTTTAAATGATTCATCACTTAATGATAAATCTAGGAATTGAAAAAAAAAAAAAAAAAAAAAAACAACCTGCAGATCTGCCCTGATGATGTCAGAAATGTTAACCTAAGAAAAAAGAAGCAAATACCCGAAAAAATTAGTCAAGAGTCATTTTTAACTATTTTTTTCTTTTGTCAAATTAATAAAACGAAGGTACATAGTGAATAATGGAAATGGTGCTGCGAGTTGAAAGTTATTTTATTTATCTAGAAATTCCACACTGCAAATTTCAAAACGCCAAAGCTCACAGTTTTAAAGGTTTTAGTGGGACATAAAAAACAGATTTATCGCTGTAAAAGAAGAACGGTGTCCTGCACAAGAAAAATTCGGTGCACGTTTTGTCTGTTTCAAATGACCGACACCAGTTTGTTTTAGGTTTTGTGCGTATTTTAAGTCAACACCTGCTAGAAAGTTTTCTTCTTCCGTACACGCGCGTGTGTTATTTCCGTTTCAGTTTGAAAAGGAAATTGTAAAAGTTAGTTGAAAGGGAAACGTACCTATCGATGGAAGCCGCGGGGATATTATTTGATTCAATTGACTGCAGTTTGTACAGTTGACGTTGTTTGTCGATGGGTGATACGCATAGCGTAGCAGGGTTGTCGACACACTTTTACTATATTATTATAATCAACATAATTTCGGATGTGGTGTGAGTCCGTAACATTAAAAAATACCCCATTCTTATTTTAGTAACTTGTTATTCAATCTGCCGATGAACACACGCACTGTTATACTTATATCTGAACATTTTACATATCTGTTACGTATTATTTTCTCGTTCTTATATTAGGTTAGGTAATTTAGTGTGAAGCGCACATGAGGTAAACTATCACAAAACTGCGCTATATAAATTCACTGTAATTATTATCTTGCTGGAAGTATCTACCACGCGTGATATTTGCGTGCTCGTGTGAAAAACTGTGGCCGGCGTAAAATCAATGTATCAACACGCCACTCGTATCAAACTCAAGGTGTGAAGATCCATAATACATTGTGATATATATATATAACATGTTGGTAGGTTTGATTAAAAGTCATCTGTTGCCAATGTATTTATTTAAAGCACACTAATATTCCTCCCTTCATATGGAGCTCCGTTCCACCCAAATAAAATGTTAACTTTCACCAGGACCTAGCAAAGCTTTCACACCGCTCGTTTCTAAGATTGTGAATGATGAATACTTGGAGCAAGTGGATGAGTTTGTGTATATTTAGGAAGTATGTTCTAGAGAGACGGAAAGGCTGATACGGATATTGAAAGAAGCTTGAATGCAGGAAACTCTATCAATGGAGGACTGGACGCTGTTGGGGCAAATAAAAAAAAATGAAGCTAGCAGTCCACAACGGATGCTTATGCCAATCCTGATGAATAGCAGTGAGGCATGGAACTGGCACAGGAAGGATGAAAGTAGACTGAATGCTGTAGAAATGAGATCGCTGAAGCATATGTGCGGTGAAATCATGTACTCGTATGACTGTGTTGAATAAAAATGGGATATCGGGAAACAACGCAAGGCTGATGTAAGCGGATGAACGAAGAAAGGAGTGTGAAAAGAATATATGACGCGAAAGTGAACGGAAAAATAATTCGGGGACGCCCGAGGAAGACATGGCACGATGAAGTTAATCAAATAATTGAGTCGGGCCATGCGAAGAGTCTGAATAACAGAAGAGTATTTATGAATATCGAGTGTGTGCCAAGACAGATTTGTATGATGGCGGTCCTTCCTCTCTGCCTATCATGGTTGGTTAGTTAGTTTCTAAGATCATGGCACAAAACTAAAAGTTTAAAGCAGAGTCGCTCGTTTCAGTGCTTGGTGGTTTAACCTGACCGCGAGTAATTAGTTTAATTACGCATGCGTGTAATCGTGGCATGTCGAAATCAAATGACTTACGACTTATTATCTTGCACGTGGCGCATATTCATAAAATATTGCGCTTTGAACCTAAAACAATTTAATGCTTGCCCGCGTTGTGGCAATGTCTTCAAAGCACTTACCTCGCACGTGGGTTGTATCTTAAAAACCTTCGCTTGCTAATGTTTGCCCCTTTGACCTAAGAACATAGGAAAAATTCCCTTTGCTTAGCAGTATCTTTCAATTAAAATGTGACCCTACGACCCAAAGCACTCGGACCTTGGAGTAAGAATATGTAGGGGTACCTTTCTGAAAAAGTGGAAGAAGCGCTGGCATAAGTGCATTATATCTGAGGGGGATTACTTTGAAGGGAAGAAAATGGATATTGATGAATAAATAAATACTTTTCGAAAAAAATCGAAATTCACCTTTTCTTTTGAACAAATCTCGTATATACGTATCCAACAAATGTTACATTGGACTAGCGTCGGGAAAAACTTCAATGTTCTGTGAATGCTTTACGAATTGCTAGTTCTTTGAAATGAACCCTTCGCAGCGAACACTTCAATTGAAGTCGAACTCGCAAAAAAGAGATTTGAATTTATCCGGTTATGTGTTCAGTTCTTTTTGGAACCGTTTCCTTGATATTTTTTCGAAAAGTACTAGCAAATCGACAAAAGTTCCTCGCCAAAACAAAAGCACTAGTCGGTAGCGATGTAAATCCTCTTAATGTGGTTTACGGCTTAGTTTTGGAATAACCGTGTAAATAATACCGGATATCACTATTTAGTTATGCACAGTCGTCCCTATTAATATTTATAGGGTTTTTATGAATTTCTATTGCCTCTGTAATTATCCGGATAGCCGAGAACGATTTTAAAAAAGAAGCCGGGGAGCTCACTACTAGCATGTATTGTATTATTTTCACTGTGGAAGGGGTTTACTCAGCATGGCGTATAGCTGGCGCAACGAGAGTTGAAACAAACAATACATGCATAGCGTTAGGTTTATTGTGTATCTGTATACGCTCCAGTGGCGATGTATTTACGATGTGTCATAAAGGAAGAGCCCTTTGTCTTATTTACGCCTACTTATTGTCACTAGCGGAAAAGGGACAGCGAGTGTTTATGTTGATACTGTAAATGCGTGTCCTATTCATTCAGTTCGACACGCTGTACGTAAGCTATGCATCTGTGTGAGTATTGGCCGGCACCAACTCTCGTGGTGAGACCTATACATTGTTTCAGCGAAAACTGATGCCTCTTTTGTGATGTTCCGTGCAAAAAACGTGTTTTAAACAATGCAAAGCAACGCTCTGGCAAACTATACTTTTATCATTCATGAAGTTTCTTTCAAGCAAAAAATATGATATATCTTACTCGTATGTCAGCTTTTCGTTTCCGGCTCTCGGTAGTTTTGCTTAGTAGATCGCCCACACGGAACTCGTTTACCGATATGGCGAATTTGATATGTTTGAAATGTAGTGAAGAACGTGTGGTATCTCTTGTTACACGCTTTTATTAAATACATCCAACCAGAAATCATTTGACGGCCTCCGTGGTCGACTTGTTGAGACGCTCTACTACGAATCTAGAGGTAGAAAAATGATACGTAATTTACAGCGGTGCGCGGCATGCAGCAATAAGGATGGCAGCGCAGTAAAGATATGCATTTGATTTAACAGTGTAAAAAAGGCATGCATGGAGTTTGTGTGGGAAAACATTTGTGTTAAGCATAATTTTCTTTTTGTTTTATTTATGTCATTTTCGTTAAACTTTTGTGTTCTATTTTTATGTTTTATATGATAATTTGAAGCTGGGTAAACAGATATTTTAAAGAATTTGAATGATAATTTTTAGAGAACTACTTTTTTTTCTAACAGCAGTAAGTGACATAAAAAAAATAATTAGTTGGCACTTAATCATATACTTAAAGAAAATATTTGGCACTAAAAGGGTTTATATAACATCAAAACTAATCAACTGCTCCCAATCGTCTAGAGCCAGTGAGACTATGACATCATTTTCACAGTATTGTTATAAACAAAAATATAGCATGTAACCTAATAAACCGTTGAGTTATCTCAATTTATTTCGCGTATCAAAACGTGTGGGCGGAGTCAACGGAGACGCGGGACACGAAGAACATTCCAACAATACCAAAAAGCAGTGTGATAATTTGGGAAATTTTGTTGTCTCTTTCTTTCTCATGGTGTACGACGTAAAACCCCGAAGAAAGTGATTTATCCCAAGTTTGTATAGGTTGGGTAAAAATAATTAGCTCTCTTTCCATATATTGTTACTCCAAGGTTGTATTACAAACGTTGGACGTATAAACGGTGGTGTTTTAGTTTCGACTCTTAACCACCTTAACTATCTTTCATATTCTTTGCTTTAACAAGAGGAAGACACGACACGATCAAGCGAATCAAATACTTCTTCGGACCATGTCAAAAGTCAGAATAACAGAAAAGTATGTATAAAACGATGTATTAATACGAATAAAGCAAGGAGCCTGTGCCAATAATTTCTGCCTACCCTTGCGGGTAACGCTTGATCGTAAGTTAGTTAGGGTATGTCGATTGCCGCATTTTCCAGAATTTATTTTCCAACCTTCCTCTGTCCTATCTCATCCCTCTCAGCTTCCCACTTCTCTCAGCCTCGCAACATTCCGCAGATTGAGGATGATACAGTCCCACTGGCTCCAGGCACTTGGTACTTGTACTTGTGAAGTTAATAGCACCTCCTTAAAATACCTTATTTGTGAATGAGGCTTCAAAGCGTCGATACCATTTCAAAAACATCTCCTGTAAGCTTCGCAACATCTCTGAATATCGTCCAATGTAGCGTTGCGACCGCTCCGCCGAAACTACTTCTTTTGGCAACAGTTCCTACTTCCTTCATTGTTCATTGAACGAATACTTCAATTGAAGTTGGTTGTTCATTTCAGCGTTGTGACTGCTACGTGTGAACTATTTCAGTTTGCGGCAGTTCAAACATCATTCATTTCATTTCATCGAACAAATACTAAAACTAACTAACTAACCATCACGCCGTTTCCCCGCTGGGGTAGGCAGAGTGGAAGGGCCGCCATTAAACTCTGTTTTGGCACACACTCCTTGCTTCATTTACATTCATACATCGTCTCATATATACTCTTCTGTTATTCTGACTCTTCACTTGACCCGATTCAAGTATTTGATTTACTTGATCGTGCCATGTCTTTCTCTTAAATACTTACAATACTTAATACCAGATGGAAGTTAAATTACAAAAACACTGCTTCAAATTGCAGTAGTTCAGTTGTAATGTCGAACTTCAAAGCCTATAAAGAAGTAGTAGTACTTTGTATTTGGCGAGGAACCAGTTCCAGTTCTTTTCGTTTTTAAATCTCTACCGACTAGTGCTCTTGTTTTGGCGAGGAACTTTTGTCGATTTGCTTGTACTTTTTGAAAAAAATATCAAGAAACCGGTTCCAAAAAGAACTGAACGAATTACCGGATAAATTCAAATCTCTTTTTTGCGAGTTCGACTTCAATTGAAGTGTTCACCACGAAGGGTTCATTTTAAAGAACTAGCAATTCGTGAAGCATTCACAAAACATTGAAGTTTTTCCCGACGCTAGTCCAATGTAACATTTGTTGGACACGTATATTTAATCGATATTTTTGTACCGGCTTTTCCGACAGTGGCCACCAGCAGTCGAGTGTTGGTCACTCACCCTGGGTCATTAGGAATTGATGACGGCGGTATCGACCTCCGGCAGACCAGCTCTAGGCTCTATCGTCCATCGTCCGCGGCACTGCCGGGAGGGTAGCGTGACTCCCCGGTGGAAATTATAATGTTCAGATTTCAGTATGCAAATAACTAAATTTTAAATTAAAGTAACTTTGTTTTGACACCACTTTATTAGATACATATACCAACCGGTTTCGGGTTCAACCCTGAAGAAGGTTCAGGTAGAGCCGAAACTGGTTGGTATATGTACCTTATAAAGTGGTGTCAAAACAAAGATGCTTTTATTTAAAATTTAATTATGTCTTACCACAAAGTGAGTGCTTCATGGTCAAAGTTATGCAAATAACTTTTTTATAGCGAGGAATCAAGACTTGTTTTTTTTTCTACGTATATTTTATAGCATTTTATAATTTGTGGTAAAAAATTTAAGTTTGTATAATTTTTAAGTATGATGGGTGCTATATCTTTTCTAAATTGAATACCGCGTAAGAGTCCCAACTGCTTCCAACCGTCTGGAGCCAGTGAGACTATGGCATCCCCAACTGGGGTATGCTATTAGGCTGAAGGTACTGGGAAAAGGAATGAAATGGGGAAGAAGAAGGTTGGTAACTACCTGGCTATTCAGATCCGGTCACTAAACACGGCTAAAGCTATTCAAAGCAACGTTTCGATTCTTGATGGTGGTCTACCACTCTGGAACGTGTCGCAAATATAGCATATATTTTATGTTACATTAATTAAAAGTGTTATCACACATATTAATTAAATAAAAAATATTTGCGCACCCCGGGTTTGAGCCCGCGACCTCTGGATTCGTAGTCGAGCGTCTTACCACTCGACCACGCAGGCCGTCAGACGTTATGACTCCGAATACGAACGGAGCAAGAGGAAATAAATAAAAAAATAAAAATATACGTAAGAATCAACTAGATTTTAAGCTATTATGATATGGTGATTGTGTCCTGCCAGAAGTGACCTGCCAGGTAAGTATGTTGCTGCATATTTATATAAACTAAGAATTAATATTAAGTAGAAATTAAGATTTCTACAGCGCCCTTGAGGTGATTTTTCACCAAAACGGCGCTGTACAAATTATCCAAATATTATTATTATTAATGTGGCACGTGACGTAAACGTTGTGAAATTTCAACGATATTGTCGAAGTATTCACGTAGATAAGTGATTTTACATTACGTTACGTGTACGGTTGAGTAGGTTTTCCGATACAAGGCTGTCAATGTTACTTCTTGCCGCTGACAAGAAAATCCTATTGCTGGTTCACGTCGTATTGTTATTGTTCGTGGTTGACAAATAATGACAACTTCCGCCATTGTGGAAAAAGTTACAACGATAGCAAGAAAGCACAATGCAAGAAAAATACTGACACATAGAAGCAATGTGCTAACAGTGTGCAGACCTTATCGCATAGAAGATAGAGGACTGTCGTTGGGTAACTGTTAGGATAATTTTTATAGCGCCGTTTTAGTAAAAATCACCTCAAGGTCGCTGTACGCTGTACATATCTAAATTAGTAGGCTCCATCCTCAGAGCAATAATATATCAGAAGGGAGCGCTAGTGTAGTCAGGATTCATGATTTTTTCCTGACTCAGGCGTGACTAGGGTATTTATACATCCATTTATAGCACATGTCGACATAATGTTTTCGTTTATTCACATAATCACTTTTTCACAGTATTGTTATAAACAAAAACGTAGGATATAACCTAAAATCCGTTGATTTCTGTCCTGTTATGTCGAACCCGGCGTTCGTTAATAAAATTTATTTAATTAATATGTGTTATAACACATTTAATTGATATAAAAATAAAATATAGTATGTTTGCTGCACGTTCCAGAGTGGTAGATACTCTAATTATCGCCCTGGTGAAAGACCACCATTCAGAATTGAATCGTTGTTTGAAATGGCTTTAGCCGTGTTTGGTAACCAGATCTGAATAGCCAGGTACTTTCAACCTTCCCCTCTTCACTAACTTCAGCCTCACAACATACCCCTATTGGGGATGCCATATTCTCACTGGCTCTAGACTGTTGGGAGCAGTTGAGATTCATGTGCGGTATTCACGTAAAAAAAAACCCTGATGTTGTTTAGACTAAGCGAAACCGGTCGGTTATAAAAAATAAAATAATATTCGTGGTCTTATACAAAGTTATTTTTTCATTTCTTTGAATATGTCAAACCACAAATTGATTGCTTTCTACGAAAATAGTCATCTACTGCCCCACTTTTTTCTATCCAATATTTTTCCCTCTACCGTAATTGGGGATGCAATAGTTCCACTGGCTCCAGACGGTTAGGAGCATTTGGGACTCTTGTGCGGTATTCGCATTTGAAAAAAACTAGAAAAATTGAAGTACTTCACAATTTAACTTTACAATCACGAGTTCAAATCTCGGCATCTTTTTGATGTTGCATTTAATTCCCTACACAGAGGGTCTAAATATTTACTATAAAGTCCATTGACTCGGCTTCACACTGCCAAGATAATCTTTGAGGAGACGGCGCAGTGAGAAAAACAATCAATGCAGTTGTTATAACAGTTAAGGTTCATGCCCTAGTTACAGTTCAAAACGTGGACCAATTTATTTTATATCTCAAAGGCTTATAGCATAACATCACGTAGTTTTCCCGTAAGGGTAAGCAAATGTGATGTACCGCAACACTACATATAAGAATAATCTGAAGGTATAGGGGAGGGGAAGGAGATGGAGAAGAGGATGGTTAAGAAATACCTGGCTATTCAGATCTGGTCACCAAACACGGTTAAAGCCATTTCAAGCAACGTTTCGATTCTGAATGGTGGTCTTTTACCAGCGCGATACTTAGAGTTTCTACCACTCTGGAACCTGTCGCAGATAATCTTCATATTATTTATATGAATGAAATGTGTTATGTAATGTGTTATGTTATGTAATAATCAAATAAAAGTTATTGGCGTACGCCGGGTTTGAACCCGTCATCTTTGGATTCATAGTCGAACGTCTTACCACTCGACCATGGAGGTCGTCAAAATAAAAAAAAAATGAAAGAGTTTTGTTTCGAATTGGTATTACAACGAGGTAGAATAAAATTTAAAAAAAATGACTGCTGTTGCAATTTGGGATTAATGATAGGAGTTGCAGGAGATCAGGGATATCAACTTTTTTTTTTAGAAAATTCTATGGCTGTCTGAAGATAGGTTATGCAATTAGCGGTAAAAAATATAAACTAGTTTAGTCTTAATACACACGTAAAAAGGGCCATGGTGAGTACATCGTGAAGAAGCGTAATCGGAATAAAATTTGAAACTTTTTTACGTGTGAGCGAAAATTGCCAGTATTGTGTTTGCAAACATTAGCGCCCCACGCGGCGATCTAACGAATCGTGTACAGGAGACGGCTTAGCGTATTAATACTATCAGATCAGATCAAATGGAAAATACTATATATATGGTTGGAGGTGCTAGCGCCTAAAAAATATGTAAGGCAAGTTAAATGCCGTTACAATCGAGTATATCTGAAAATGTCCCGATGAAGGTCATGAATATATATGCCAGAAATAATCAGTAAATAGCCATCGACAAATAGCATGACTCGGTCACATTCACTTGGAAGTTGGAGTGTTATTTGTATTAGACGGATAGTAACCATTACTAACTCGGAACAAATTCGTTCGTTTTCTTCATGTTTTCTCTGATATCTTTTTCGCCATTTACTGAGATTTCACACCTCGTTGGCTTTAAAAGATTGCCATTAGTTTTATAAAAAACCTATGTTGTCCGGGAAAAACGTTAACGATTAGCAAGACAACGATTATTACTCCTAAGATTGACAAATTCAGAAAGTCCAGTTTTAAACTTGCTTTCATGCCCTAAAATCGAAAAAAAAAACAAAAAATAATTTTGATTTAATAATAATAATGTTTATTTGGATAATTTATATAGCGCCGTTTTTGTGAAAAATCACCTCTAGGACTTAATAAGTGTGTCTATCTGATGGGATCAGCCAGGTAAGTCTGTTCCTGTATATTTTCTCTTTAAACTAGGAATTAATATCAAGTAGAAAATAAGATCTGTACAACGCCCTTGAGGTGATTTTAAAAAAAACGGCGCTATAAAAATCATCCAAATATTATTATTATTATTATACCTTCGCAGGTGAAATGTCACACAACTGCGCTATAGATTTTTTGTTTAGTATTATAACTAACTAAACATCACGCCATTTCTCTGCATGTGTAGACAGAGAGGACGGTTTGTCATACAACTCTATCTTGGCACACACTCCTTGCTTCATACGAATTCATACATCGTCTCATACATACTCTTCTGTCATTTTGACACTTCAAAGAAAGATAAATATTCCCGGGTCACGAATAACCTGACAATATTAGAATCCTACTGCCATCATAATAAGCGGAAGATGTTGTTTGTGCAATGATGGAGGACTTAGCTAGCAGAAGAATTGAACCCACGACGCCCGGGTGTGAATCCGACGCGTTTGTCCCCTCAGCTTCTAACTGGTGATTTGATTCACTTGATCGTGGCATGTCTTCCTCGGGCGTCCCCGACTTCTTCTTCCATTCACTTTCGCGTCATATATTCTTTTTACACTCCTTTCTTCGTTCAGTCGCTCTACGTGCCCAAACCATCAAAGCATCCGTTTCTTAATCCGTTTCATTACGCTT
Organism: Drusus annulatus; assembly: GCA_022651775.1. Lineage (NCBI taxonomy): Eukaryota > Metazoa > Arthropoda > Insecta > Trichoptera > Limnephilidae > Drusus > Drusus annulatus. The sequence goes on along the minus strand of JAGWCC010000503.1, from coordinate 279,573 downwards.
ACATTCTTTCAGCCTTGCATTCTTTCCGGATATCCACATTTTTAACACGGTCATACGTGGTTTTACCGCACATACGTCTCAGGGATCTCATTTCGACAGCGACACTGTGGTTGAAAATGAGTTAAATATGCAGTTTTGATCAGCTTTTTTTTCTGCATCGAATGCTCTGACTCTCGTTTGATTCTGAAGGCTTTTGTGGGCCTTCAACCACCTAAAATATATTTATCATTTGGAAGAAGGCTCGACTCAAACGATACAATTTTGGGACTTTCTTAGCTTTTTGTCGCTTCAGGTAACTCAGTGCTCATTACGCTTACATCAGCCTTGCGTTCTTTCTGGATTTTTAACACGGTCATACATGATTTAAACGCACATACATCTCAGGGATCTCATTACTACTGCATTCAGTCTAGTTTCATACTTCCTCTGCCAGCTCCATGCCTCATTGCCATACATTAGGGTTTAGTATTATTATTCTGATAATTATTAGTCACTGATTTTCAGAACCCTTAACTAATTTATTTCTTTATTCAACCAATTGAAATTTCTCATTTAAAGATTTCTCAAGTACTGATTTATTTCACTCTCCCTTGAGAGAGAGAGTATAGTCAAGATTGGTCAGCATACAGTATTACAGCGAGAGGTGACCAATCAAAATTACCCGCAGTTAAACAAAATCGAAAGAGTTTGTTTTACTTAAATCTGGTTCTCGGAAAAAGTTAATCACGATCCGTATGCTAATGCAGTGAAATATGTTTGAAGAATGAGACCGATGAAGGCTGTTGACCGCGCTGAGTGACGTCATAGTAGGCTGTCATCAAGTAACGTAATCCGGAAATTCATTACCATTAATTCGTTAGAATTAGAGGCCTCTCTTTGTGCTATTCGCGAGGCGGGATTTTGCAATGGAATTAGCAATTAAAACAATGCCAAGACGGTTTTATTATATAAGAATATGTTCTGAAGACTTTTAGGCCATCTTCGGGTGGCTTTGGTATTTCAGACCGTGTATGACTCATGTTAGGTTTTGTAAACGATGTTTATGTGTGAAGGAAACCGTTTTTTTTGCAACTTCCTTTGGACGTGCAATATCACGATAACAACCAATGACGTTGTAGCGCTCTCAAAGTGGCAAGCAATAATCACGCTAGTTGGTGTGATCGGTGTTTAAACCGATTTAGTACTAAACGGTCACGCGTCGCTTGAGGTCGTTTCGAGCAAGTATGGAACGCGGTCCGAACTTCGGATCTGTTTCGTTCATACGCATATATTCTATGAATGTCTATCTTTGTCATACATGACCGATATTTGAATGATGAATTTACTGGTAACGTGTGTGTTTTGCTTGCCACATTTTATGTTAATATTCTAAGGCTATAACGTGTCTACTATATATGTAACGTCATTGATAACAACTCGAATTGTTTCCATAAAGAAATATCGACCATTAAATTTTCCGAAATGCGTCCTTTGGGAATTGTGAACTCCTTGGCTTTAGCCAATATATAATCTTTGACGTCATTCTCTAAAGGTACCACGCGAAGACCCAACCGAAAAAAGCTTGAAGAAAGTGCTAGGAATAACGTATTATGACTAGAATATGCAGGAATTTCGACCATAATGATCAACGTTAAATTGACGAAAAAATATGTACCGGAAGACAAAGAAGTGCTATCTGAAAAATATTAAAAAATGTACGATTGTACTACGACATATTGTTTCGAGCGACTCCCTCTAAAACTGCCTTCCACGTGCACCGTTTTACGATTATTGGATTTCAAAATGATAATTTGTTAGGTTCTCACCTTCATGTTTTTTCATTCAAGTTCCTACCCATCTAACCATTTCGCCATATCGAATTCCGTATTCAACGACACCGTGTCCGAAACAATTGACACTAAAACAGAATAGTTGTGTGAAAAAAAAACGTGTTGGCTCGTTCGTTTCGCTTATTCGTCAGTTTGTTGTTTTGATCTCCAAATAATATAAAATGAATGCGGTGTTTTGTGAATCAGTGTGGTGTATTCGTTTCGTTAATAATACAATTGTGTAAGAAGACTTCAAGAACTTTCAACTTCAACTTCATCGGTGCGTGAATGGCTTCACATTTTTCCTTCATTCCATAATCTTTCCACAAGCTACAATTCGACACTTTAATCGAGTAGTGTAGTTTATTGTTTACAGTCCACTATTTACCAAATTCATCTGAATCTTCGTCGCAGCTTCGTTTCCAATAACGTTCATGGTTTATTTATGTACATTTTGTTTTGTTTTAGTTCTAAAGTTGTGTCCAAAACTAGTTGACTTTTACCATTTCAAATAAAGTGGTGTAGGTATACAAATACATTTGTTTTAAAAAGGTAAGAGCCCAAGTCTTGTAGCCTTGAATCCAAATCTCAACTCATCTCTGCAGAGTAAATGCATCGTTTCGTAGAATTAGTCCAAGTGTCTTCGGGCTCAACACATAACCGTGCCATATAGATATTAGCCAAACCGGTTGGTGCCACACAATGGGAGGCTGCGAGTTGTGAGCCAGTCGTTGATCTGCAGCCTGAAGTGAAAGGTCACAAATCGTGACTCATTCCCTCTAACAGCCGCGGTTGTGGTTCCTTTGTTGCTAAAGTGATGGGCCCAATGCATTTCTAAACCAGTGCCCGTAATTTTGCTATCGCAATGGTTGTTAGTTTAAGCTCGTATCGATGCTTGTGCGTGATACTAAAAAAAGACTAACTAACCATCCCGCCGTTTCTCCGCAGGGGTAGGCAGAAAGGATGGACCGCCACACAACTCTGTATTGGCATACAATCCTCGCTTCATTCACATTCATTCACCGTCTCATACATACTATTATGTTATTCTGACTCTTGACATGGCCCGAATCAAGTGTTTGATTCATTCGATAGTACCATGTCTTTCTCGGGCGTCCCCGACTTTTTCTACCATTCCTTTCGCGTCATATATTCTTCTCGCACTGCTTTATTCGTTCATCCGCACTGCGTGTCCAAATCATCTAAGTTACCCTTTCTTAATCATATTCATTACGTTTACATCAACCTTGCATTCTTCCCGGATATCCACGTTTTCAACACGGTCATACACGATTTTACCGCATATACGCCTCAGGGATCGCATTTCTACAGCATTCAGTCTACTTTCATCCTTCCTCAGCCATTTAATAATTGAATACACCTCAAATATTGACATCTTTAATATGAATTTGCCAAAATTTAAAATACTTTTAAATGAAATATTTATTTGTCACTAATGTATGGGAACTATTATTAAATATTATTTTCGCTATTCATTTCTCAAAACGTTTCACTTTTTACTGTATTATTTCATGTATATCCTTATTAAACTGTATTATTTTCTGTACTTATGCTCTTACTTATATTAAATTATTATGTAAAAGCCCATCAGGGTGTTAATAAATAAATAAATATTGCCATGTCTCACTGCCATACATCAGAATCGGTATAAGCACTCCACTGTAGACTGCTAACTTCGCTTTTTTTAACATTTTTTTTATTTGCACCAACAGCCTTCAGTCCTCCACTGACGGAGTTCCCTGCATTCACCCTTCTTTCAATATCCTTATCAGCCTTTCCGTCTCTCTAGAACATCCTTCCAAATTCATAAATTCCTCCACTTACTCCGAGTATTCATCAGTCACAACTATAATACACGCTTGTTCATGCCTGATAGTATTATTTTCTAAATCCGTTCTGTCCTTTTGTGAAACCAGTTCATATTCAATCGGTATAACAACTCTCTTATATGAAATCTGGATTAGTTGCAGAACGCTCGTTTTTAGATTCCTGATGATTAGACGATCTCTTTAGAGAAATTAAACAGTACGGTGAATTATCAACCGTATACAAGTTTCCATGTATATATTTTATATGGCTTTTTAAAAACTTCGGCACATGTGCCTGCGGCACATGTGCCTATGCCCGTGGTAATATAAGTAAAGAAGAGAGTGCAATCAATAATAAATTTTACTTCCAATTTCTCCAGCCACATTTCGCAGAAATAATATAATTCGATATTCCATGTAATAAATAACTTTGGTCTAATTTTCATTTAATTTCATCTTTCATTTCGTTTCTTCTTTTTCCTTTTTATTATTTTTTATTATATTTTTATTAATATTAAAAATTATTAATTGTGAAATATACATTTAATATTATAAAATTTATGATATTTGCGGTAAAACCATGCATGACCGTATTAAAAATGTGGATATCTGGAAAGAATGCAAGGCTTGATGTGAGCGTAATGAATAGGATCAAGTAAGGGACGCTTAGATGGTTTGGGCATGTAGAGCGACTTTTTTTTTTATTTGAAAACCTCACAAGAGTCTCAACTGCTCCCAGCCGTCCAGAGCCATTGGGACTATGGCATTACCAAATAGGGCATGTTGTGAGGCTGAAGGTAGTGGGGAGGGGAAGGAGATTGGGAAGAGGAAGGTTGGGAAGTACCTGGCTATTCAGATCTGGTCACCAAACACGGCTAAAAGCCATTTCAAGCAACATTTCGATTCTGAATGGTGGTTTTTCACCAGGGCGATAATAATAATAATAATAATATTTGGACGATTTGTATAGCGCCGTTTTTCTGAAAAATCACCTCAAGGGCGCTGTACTTAGAGTATCTACCACTCTGGACTGAACGAAGAAAGGAGTGTGAAAAGAATATATGATGCGAAAGTGAATGGAAGAAGAAGTCGAGGACGCCCGAGAAAGACATGGCACGATCAAGTAAATCAAATACTTGAATCGGGTCATGTGAAGAGTCAGAATAACAGAAGAGTATGTATGAGACGATTTATGAATGTGAATGAAGCAAGGAGTGTGTGCCGAGACAGAGTTGTATGGCGGTCCGTCCTCTCTGCCCACCCCTGCTTGCTAACCGGCTGAAACTTCCTGATTTCTCCACAATAGTGAAAATGAACAATTAAACATAACCATTGGATATGTGGAGAGTGGTATGTGAGCGGAAAACGCTTAAGCAAAACTTACACCTTCTGATGACTGAAAGGGTTCCCGGGTACCTTCATGTGTTGTAAATGGAATTTAACTTGTTTATATTAATTAATCATTTTATCTTATTTTAAATTATAAATATGATGTACTGTTGTGTTCAAAGTACATCGCCTGTATCCTTAATACTATTATCACCTACTGAATTAAAAACTCTAAGAAAAGATGGTACTGGGTGAAATTCCTGTACACTTCCCCGAGTCTTGAACTGAGTCGAAATGTATTACGTCATAAAAGTGGTCCAGCAAATTATATACCATAAAAGAAACCTTCATATCAATTTCAAATGACAAATTTACAAAAAATACAATACAATTGACAATTTTTTTTGACAATTTGACGGCCTCCATGGTCGAGTGGTAAGACGCTCGACTACGAATCCAAAGGTCGCGGGCTCGAACCCAAATAATTTTTATTCAATTGATATGTGTCATAACACATTTAATTGATATATAATAAAATATAGTATATTTGCAGAGTGGTAGATACTAACGCCCTGGTGAAAGACCACCATTCTGAATTGAAACGTTGCTTGAAATGGCTTTAGCCGTGTTTGATGACCAGATCTGAATAGCCAGGTATTTCCCAACCTTCCCCTTCCTCATCTCCTTCCCCTCATCACTACCTTCAGCCTCACAACATACCCCGTACATATGGGGATGCCATAGTCTCGCTGGCTCTAGACGTTTGGGAGCAGTTGAGACTCTTGTGCGGTATTTTATAGTGGCGAATCTGAACTCGAACCCTGTCTGTACACGCGGTGGTCGTAATAAAACCCGATCTCGGCTGGCACTCCCGGTTCCGCGAGCGACCGGCGTCTGTCTGGGCAGTGTCCCAGCATCCCAGCATCCCGGCAGCCCATCTCCATACCCGTCCGTCTGGTTCGTCTCGTCTTCGGAGCATTCCGCACATTCCGCCGAGCGCATTCTGCGGGCCGTTACGGGGACGTCGTAAAGTAACTGCCGCAGGTATGAGAGTGTACCGACATTCTTACTGAAGAATTACACAAAGTCAAAGATAGGTGCGAAACACCTACACGCAAATTGTAAATACCTGAAAGGTAATGCTAGTATTTCCTATGTTAGATCGTTTGAATTAGGTATCAGAACTAACTAAATAATATTTGGATGATTTGTATAGCGCCGTTTTTGTGAAAAATCACCTCAAGGGCGCTGTGCAGATCTTATTTTCTATTATTACATATTAATTCCTATTTTAAATAAGAAAATATACAGGAACATTCTTACCGCCAGGTCCCATCAGATAGACACACTTATTAAATTAAAATTATGGTTATAATTATGATTTTTTATTTTTTTTCCGATTTAGGGCATGGGAGCGAAATTAAGAAACGTACTCTCTGAATTTGTCTAACTAACTAACCATCACGCCGTTTTCCCGCAGGGGCAGGGAGAGGGGACGGACCGCCATATAACTCTGTCTTGGCACACACTCCTTGCTTCATTTACATTCATACATCGTCTCATACATACCCTTCTGTTATTCTGACTCTTCACATGACCCGATTCAAGTATTTGATTTACTTGATCGTGCCATGTCTTTCTCCGGCGTCCTCGAATTATTCTTCCATCCACTTTCGCATCGTATATTCTTTTCACACACCTAGTCGTCCAACTGGAAAATACTGTCAACATCGTCCTGATGCCAAACAAAGAAATACCAACAAACATTATTGAAAGGTAGCTTTTGACGTTGTATCTTATTTTTAACAGATTTGCGACCATTACAATAACTCTTTTCTACTACCTATCTCCGCAATACTCCCCTCTCCACTCTCCGGTCCACTGACTCCTGGCGTTTGGACCTCTTTTCTGTCCACGTCGTAAATGAAGCAGGTAGTGATTAGTGATACAATGTCGCTGTTAATTTTCTTCTTCCTGCTGTTAGACATGAAGAGAATGCTCGATCCTAGCAAATGTAAATTGTGTGATAGAGTTAGGAACGCGGAACTTTCTGTTGTACTCGAAATCTTCCCATTGTTTATGATAATGGTGTTTTTTGGATCTGATGACATGATATTGTCATTCATTTTATTGAATTAAATTAAGTCGACTAGTTTTGATTCGACTGAATCTTCTTCAGGATTAAAAATATACTAATTAAATAACAGGGATGTGCATGTACATGACCTGTTCAAAAGAAAAGGTGAATTTTGAATTTTCGCGGGCTGTGTACATTCGATTATCGTTTTTCTTTTGTCATGTTGATATGAGCAAATCCATGATTTGTTTTTCCACAACTCCAGGACGCTCGTCGTCATCAACATCTTCTAGGCCTTCTGTAAAGCGCTTGTACCACTTATAAACACTTTTTTGAGACAAAGTAGACTCGCCGAATTCCACAGTCGATATTTCAAGTGCGGTGGAGCACTTTATTCCATTTTGAACGCAAAATTTAATACGTCATATTCTTTGATCCATTTTTTTCAAAAGTAAAAAATCGAAGAACACACAAAAACGTGACTAACCTTTCCAGTTGTCAAAAACAAACCACTAATCCAAAATGGCTGATACTGCTAACATATGATAAACATATGTGTACCAACACAACAACAAAAAAAATCGATAATCAAATGTACACAGCCCGCGAAAATTCAAAATTCACCTTTTCTTTTGAAGAGGCCTCGTATACTCGTATATATGGTGGTGAAAATAGGGAAAACAGCTTGGAGTTACAATATACGAAGAGAGATCTAATTATTTTTACCCAACCTATACAAATTTGGGATAAATCACTTTACCCGGGTTTTTACGTCGTACACCATGAGAAAGAAAGAGACAACAATTTTTCCCAAATTATCACACCGCTTTAAAGTATTTTTAGAATGTTTTTCGTGTCCCGCGTCTCCGTTGACTCCGCCCACACGTTATGATACGCGAAATAAATTGAGATAACTCAACGGTTTATTAGGTTACATGTTATATTTCTTTTTTAAACAATACTGTGAAAAAGTGCTTATACGAATAAACAGAAACATTATGTCAACATGTGCTATGAACGGATGTATAAATATCCTATCCCTAGTCCTAGCCACGCCCAGGTCTTGTCCGAGTCCGGCAAACTTCGTATAAACTGACTACAGCTCTTTCTACAGCGCTATCTCTTGTATATTGTTGCTCTGAGGTGTCTGCCAACGAAAAGTTTCCAGTTCTGTAAGTTTTGTAAGGCACTAGTGAGTAATTCAGTTTGTATTGTAACCTTAAACTCGACTTGAGCGGCTTCCTTCATGCGTGTCAGTCGCTGTTGTTCTAGGAATCTAGGCCCAACTTAACTTACGTGACACAAACTTGGCCATTCTAATATATTAATAGAACGCCTACTTTTAAAAATAGTTTTGTAACCATCTAAAGCTGTTCACCATAATCTGTTTTTTTTTTTAATCGAGCGACGAATCAATCACCTTTAGATATATTCATTTTATTTTAATCCCTGTACTGTACTACAAATTCAGAAAGCCCATTGTGAAATTTCCTCTCATGCCCTAAAATCGAATAATAAAAAACATCAATCATTCAATGAAAATGGAATAATAATTTTGTATAAGCAGCTGATTTTATTTGAATTTTTATGACCGACCGGTTTCGCTTAGCCTAAGCATCGTGAAGGTACAAAATCAATCTTTTAAAAAATACATAGCGTGTTGTTATATATACTCATACACACAGAGGGAGAAAAAAATAAGAATTTGTGGTCTTATTAAATATGTCAAATCACAAAGTGATTGCTTTCTACGAAAATTACATAATTCAAATAAATACCGACTGTATATCTTGTTGAAAATTGCATCTTTATATATATATAAATATCTTCTCTTATATAATATGTATTGTTATTTTTGCTTTTATTTTCAACTTGTCACCGCACGATTAATTTCTTAGAACAGGCATCTGCCTAGTTACAAATTCATGTTGACTGGGCCATAATGTATTCACACTTATATTGCAGCTAACCCTCGACTTACTTATGTATCTAGTTAAGTATTGATGCGCACGTCAAAAGGGACATGTTGAGCAAATCGCGAAGCAGCGTAATCGGAATAAAATTTCACACTTTTTTACGTGTGAGCGAAAATTACCAGTATTGTTTTTGCAGACATTAGCGCCCCACGCGACGATCGAACGAATCGTGTACAGAAGACGGCTTAGCGTATTAATACTATCAGATATCTTGTTTTATTATATCTATATTTTACATTTGGCTTATATATTTTTTAATTGTTTTATTATTATGATGAAGAATAGCTACCCCTTTCTCGTGAAATTTAATCTAAAATCGTTATCTCAAATGCTTTTGGTTTCTTGCATTCAATTTCGTCTAGTTTTTTTTGTATTGCGTTAGTTTTGTTTAATATCACCTCAAGAGCGCTTATAAATTTGAATGTGCTAAATAGTTAATAGTGTAATATTTTATTCTGTGCCAGGAGTCGATAGCTGCAAGGATGTTAGTTCAGATTCCATTCAGCCCCATCCGTCATTGTCTCAGATACCCTCTCTCTAGTTCACCAATTCTAACCCAAATCCACACACCGCTTTCGACTTCTGCGACCCGCATCCTTGTAACGAATTCCGATACGAAGAATGAGATTTTCAATTAACAATGGCTCACCGGTAACCTAGCACAGATCGGAAAAACAATGTATTCAGAAACAATCGAGGCTCATCGCAAAATGGTCGACGGACGGCCATCATCATTATCAACTTTTCCCGCCCCTTTTTTGTTTGTTAATTTCCCATTCTCTTTTTCACTGCGTCGACATGTATCCCGGAAGCCGTTTCGCTTTGTCAAGTTGAAGGCATTCCGCTGATAGCTCCATTGTTAGTTCTACACATTTCTCATTAACGACACATGTAACCCTTTTTGAAGAATTTTACTGTCCTAAAACGGGAAAATCTTCCTAGTCAAAAATGATTTCTGTAGGCGCTAAATAAACAAATCGCTCATGACAAACCGATACCTTGTATCCAGTGGCGGCTCGTGAGTTTTCAATGTGCTAGAGTGCTAAGATTGAAAAATACGACATTGTTTGTGTTGTTGTAGCCGAAAATGTATTTTTTTCAAGATTTTTTTTGTTGTATGAAGATTTTGGTGCACTGCACGGATTTCTGAAAAATCTTCATACAAAAATTTAAAAAAAAAAAAATGTTTTCGGCTACAACATCAATAATGACGTTTTTTCAATCTTACCACTCTAACACACTAAAAAGTCACGAGCCGCCATTGCTTGTATACCAGATAATACAAATCTTACAGGGGACACTAAAAACTGCCTAAAAATTTGATTTTTCTTATCACATGAAAGATTAACATGCCACATAATTCAACAGTTATAAAAAATGTGCACCTCAACTTCTAATGTACCCTTATTTTTGTTATTATTGTATATTTTACAGTTAATACCGCACAAGAGTCCCAACTGCTCCTAAACGTCTAGAGCCAGTGGGACTAAAGCATCCCCAATCGGGGTAGGTTATGAGGCTGAAGGTAGTGGGGAAGGGAAGGAGATGGGGAAGAGGAAGGTTGGAAAGTACCCGGCCATTTAGATCTGGTCACCAAACACGGCTAAAGCCATTTCAAGAAACGTTTCGATTCCGAATGGTGGTCTTTCACCAGGGCGACACTTAGAGTATCTACCACTCTGGAAATGATACACTCAACTACAACGACGAAAATATGACGATTTTTTACCTTTCTGATACAAAAATGTTTTCGGGCATATTATCTAATAGTTGGCCTGAGCCTCTGTGGCTGACCAGGCCGCCAAAGCCTTCGTCCCGCCGCTGACTGAGGAAGTTTTCTTTGCGAAAATGATTTAATTCACGTGTTTTTCTCTCTAGCATTTGCGCAACAGATATTTTTAGTTTGCGTTTCTCGAGTAATTACCGGCTACGGCTTGCCTCATACCTTGTTAGCTCTTCTTTCCTCATTGTTTGTGCCATACCGGTTTTTTGGGATTTGGCGTGTTTGCAGAATTTTCCTGTCAACATTTCATTGTTTTGTTTATGTAATTATGAGCATTCTTTTGTTTTTGGAATGTAATATATATATGTAATATTACGAAAAGAATGCAAGGCTGATGTAAGCTTAGTGAATAGGATTGAGAAAGGGACGTTCAGATGATTTGTGAACAGATGAATGAAGAAACGAGTGTCAAAAGAATATACGACGCGTGAATGGTAGAATAAGTCGGGAACGACGAGGAAGACATGGCACGATCAAGTGAATCAAATACAAGAGTCGGGCCATTTCAAGAGTCAAAATGATATAAGACAATGTGTGAATGATGCAAGGAGTGTGTGCCAAGAAACAGTTGTATGGCAGTTCATTATCTCTGCCTACCCCTGCGAGGAGACGACGTGATGGTTAGTTAGTTAGGTTAGGTTCATTTTATTTCGAATGCACATGCGTGTTAATGGGTGCGTGAGTGTACTATTAAAATCAAAACGCAATCTGTTCCAAGAGCTAATTTGAACTCAGACAAGAACATTTATAGTGAAATTAAATGGTATATAGCTACGAATATCTACTGTCTGAAGCCAATGAATTAAGGGAATGTTGTGAGGTTGAATCAAGTGGTAAGGAAAACAAATGTGGAAGATAAACACGTTTTTTAATCTGTTGATGTACACATGCACTGTTATCTGAAGAGAAAAAAACATGATTTATGATAACGATCACGATTTTATATAGACAGAGGTATAGATAGAGGTATAAATTCACTGTTGTTATTATTATTTTTTACACATTTCGATCTGGTTATTAAAAATAGTCATACCCATTCCAAGCCTCTCTATTCTGGTCTTGCCTAGCGTTAGGAAAAACTTCGATGTTTTGTGAATGCTTCACGAAACGCTATTTCTTTAAAATGAACCCTTCGCAGTGAACACTTCAATTGAAGTCGAACTCGCAAAAAAGAGATTTGAATTTATCCGGTTATTTGCCCAGCTATTTTTGGAATCGGTTCCTTGATATTTTTTTCGAAAAGTACTAGCAAACCGGCAAAAGATCCTCGCCAAAACAAAAGTACTAATCGGTAGAGATTTGAAAGTGAAAAAAAACACGAACAGAACGGACAAAGGATCGATATATCGTCCGTTCCAGTGACCGACTGGGAACCGGTTCCTTTAAATCGAAGTACTTTGAAGTCGAACTGTAATCGAAGTAGTTTGAACTTGAATTTAAGTACTTTTTTGTCGGCTTTGAAGTTCAACTTTCCATCTGACCTGCCGCAAAATAAAGTAGTTCTTTGTAATCTAACTTCATTTGAAGTATTTTTTCAATGAAATTAAATGAATGAAGTTTGAACTGCCAAAATGAAGTAGTTCACACGGAGCGGTCACAACGCTACAATGAACATATAAGCGGAACTACCAACTTCAATTGAAGTATTTGTTCAATGAACAATGAAGGAAGTGGGAACGGCCGCCAAAAGAAATAGTTCTTACGGAGCGGTCACAACGCTAGTCTTGCCAGGACACTATACTTTTGCTGGTTACGATTTTTTTGGAAGTGTGTTCGTTTTTGAATATATATTCCTCATTAATGTGTATATTTGATGACATGACACTAAACCCTTTTTGAAGCCTCTTGCATTTAAAGCAAATTGGTCGTGTTTTTCAATCTTTGCGATTTTGTCTTTGAAGAAAATGACGCCGACAAAATGATTAATTTATTTTTGTGTAATAACTATTGGATTAAGTTTCACATGTTGGCGACACGCCGATATGTGACGCGTCAGTTAGAGTTCGAATGGAGGTATATAGGTGTCGCCTTGTCCAGTGTCTAGTACGGTCGCACGACACTCGATAGCCGCCACCTCCTGAGGTCACGTACCTTTCACTTCCTAACCTTTAATGAGGTCACCCTGACAAATAAACAATCGGATTTATTTTACACCGGCAGTCAGATTGTATCGTGTGCATTCGACCAACGTCATTGTCGCGGCTGCATCTGAATGGCTCAGCTCTCCTCCCGACGAGCGATGGATGCAGATGATGGGGAGACCACCTTGAAGCACGCTCGATTAAAATGACATTCAATACTAAGAGGAACAACTTATTCGGCTAGCGTTTGGATGGATCGAGTTTGAATCCCACAGCGGGTTCCGTACCCTTATATTGGCCCCATCAATCTTAACGCTGCAAGGATGGACTCCCTCTTGATGGCATTTTGCAGAAATGAGACCTAATATCCACCATTCATATTTCAATTTCAATATTTTTTTTTTTTCACACAGATTTATGTTTATTTTTCTATATTATTATTATTGTGTGTATCACAACATATATGTTATTATTATTATCAATTATGGAAGGTATTACATTGCACTACTCCTGCATACCTTCTGGAATAAAACTTTATTATTATTGTTATTATTGTTCAACCATTGGCGATGCTTTTAGTTAAATTATCTTCATCTTCACTGACACACCTGCGCTGTAGAGTGGTAAGCTCCTTGGCTCTCTGCTAAAATGAAAATGTAAATGTATTAATTTTATATGGGTTTTTTTAGACCAATACATAAAATTCTCCGACCCCCTTCGTCTCTATCCAAACTCCATGACTGTGACTAAGTAAATATAAACAGCTGCAACTTCTTTAACTTTGGACTTAATTGAGCCATTAGAAATTCTAGCGAAGAACATTCATACTGTGGCAGTTTACGTAACTCGTCTGATTTCCTCGTGGGTGATAACGCGCAGAAAATTCCGCTCGACCGGGGAAAGCCGAAGCCACCAGTCTCCGAGAAGAAAGAGGAGAAGGAGGTAATGCGGCGAGAGGGCGGCCTGACGATTCGCACGATAAGTGAGATGCTGCCGATGATTACTCTGTACCTAATGAACTAGATTCAGCAAACGATGCGTGGGGATGGTGTGAATACATTGGCTTTCTATGTTTCCAGCAGACAATGAGCACTCGATGTTTTATGTGAGATGGAGAAGACGTAGTAGAGATCTGAGAACAGATTGATGTTGATGAGACAGGCGTCAATTTTGGAAAGCGCCTCTTAACCCTATACCACACACTGTTCCAAATTTGGAACATAAGAATGTCATCACCATAAAGGGCTATGTAAGCCATATATGTATTTTATTTTCAGCTAATTTCTTATTTTTTTTACTTGGATACCGCACAAGAGTCTCAACTGCTACCACTAGAGCCAGTGAGACTATGGCATCCACAATAGGGGTATGTTGTGAGGTTGAAGGCACTGGGGAGGATATGAGGAAAATGAAGGTTGAGAAGTACCTGTCTATTCAGTTCTGGTCACCAAACACGGATAAAGCCATTTCAAGCAACGTTTCAATTCTAAATGGTGATCTTTCACCAGGGCGATACTTAGAGTATCTTCCACTCTGGAACGTGCCGTAAATACACTATATATTTTTATTTTTTATATCGATTAAATGTGTCATGACCATATTAATAAAATACAAATTATTTGCGCACGCCGGGTTTGAACCCGCGACCTCTGGATACGTAGTCGAGCATCTTACCACTCGACCATGCAAGCCGTCTGTGAGGTTTGCATTATCGAACAGTGCTGCCATTCACGAGCTTTTTAGGAACTACAGTCTCGTCAGTAAGTTGTCATTTCGGCCATTTAGTGAACGAGCGTGGTTGTGATTGTTCAGTGTGTGAATCATTTTGTAATATTTTAGAAGTAACAATAAATATTACGATATAATTTTTTTTCTACTCCTTGGTGTGGTTGGTATACCTTTAATGCATAGTGTGTCAAATTTGGGGATATTGTATTTATTCGCCATATTGCATGTAGTGCCAAATATGAAGCAAAATATTTATAATATAAATAGTAATATGCAATTCTTTAAAAAAACATATTTAACATTTATTTTTACATAATTCTAAATACATTTCTAAACTAATATATTTTTTCTAGAAGGATTAAAAAATCCATGCGTTAAAGGGTTAAGTAAAACATGTGTTTTTTCGGATGTTTTCGATTCATTTGATTTATTGTAGCTATTGGGGAAAACTTATGTTGAATGTAGCTTTGTATACCCCCCTGTGTTATCTTTATTAGGTTCCGCACATTTTCCGCTACTGGCTACTGCCTACCATAGTGGTAGATACTAGATACTAGAACTAGGTATTACAATCTAATAATATAAAAAAAGATCTGTACAGCGCCCTAGAGGTGATTTTCACAAAAACGGCGTATCACCCCGGTGAAAGACCACCATTCAGAATCAAAACGTTGCTTAAAATGGCTCTAGCCGTGTTTGGTGACCAGATCTGAATAGCCAGGTACTTCCCAACCTTCCTCTTACGACGAGACGCGGGACACAAAGAACATTCCTAAAATACTTTAAAGCGGGGTGATAATTTGGGAAATTTTGTTGTCTCTTTCTTTCTCATGGTGTACGACGTAAAAACCCGGAAAAAGTGATTTATCCCAAGTTGATATAGGTTGGGTAAAAATAATTAGCTCTCTCTCCATATATTGTTACTCCAAGGTTCTCCCTGTCGCTTTGAACGCGGTCATTATGTTAATTATTATCCCACGAACGAGATTTGATAACTTGTGAAACCTAATACGGCGCAGCGAATCGATTCTATCCATCATCTTTACGTCACTTCAACCGAATGGCAGAAATCATTTCAGTAAATCCAAAGAAACAACCGTAATAATGGTTGATTTGGTGAGCGCTCCGCTAGTATGCAATGGAATTTAATTGACACCGCTGAAATTATTTCACTATGCAATTATTCTTTTACAAGAGTTAGATTAAAACTGCAATTTTCTTGACGAGGTAATGATGTTAAGTGGAATTCACGAAATCACGTAATTTATATGATGTATACATTTGTTAGTTCTATACTACCTTAAATAAAAACGAAGGGACATTAAAGGCTTTTTTTAAACATTCTACATATAAATTTTCCTATCCAGAAGGAATGACCCTTTGCGGTAATCCCGATTTTACTTTATTTTATTTTCTATGAAAACATAAACATTTGTTAAAGAAAACAATCACTTTGTTACAAACCACCTATTTATTATACTTTTATGCCCACCGGTTTCGATGCCATAGTCTCACTGGCTCTAGACTGTTAGAAGCAGTAGGGACTCATGTAAGGTATTCACAATAAAAAAGCGAAACCGGTTGTCGTTGAAATATATTAATTTCGTGATTTATAACGAGGTGATTTTTTTTATTTAAAAATGTCAAACCACAAAGTGATCGCTTCTTATGAAAACATTAACATGTGTATTTACCGTTACACGAAAATATTCCTAAAATTTCATTGGTAGGTAGGGGTTGCACGATAAAACTCTAGTTGTTTAGTGATTGAAATTTGAAAATCATTTTCACTCCAAAAGAACAGAAAGGCTAAGGGAGTTTAACTCCTAAAAGTCGTTATCTGTTTTACGGGTAAATAAAAAGGCAGGTAGTTCAGATTTTTTGTTTGTTTTTTTTTTAATTGTGTCAATACTTCTTGTTTATTTGTTTACCGCAATGCAGAAATTAACAAGCCAAATTATTCTTAAAGTATTTCCTCCTTATAAAGTTTTGGTTATTGGATAACAAAAAACCCATTAAAAACCATAAAAATTCTGTCTAATATAAAGGTTTAAAAGTTGAGTAATGTTTTTTTTACATCTAAAATGTTGTGATCGTAGATTATTCCCATAGAGTAAGAATATACATGGAGAGTTGCCTTTGCGAAACAGTGTAGTCAGTATTGTTGACTTTAAACTGACTCGATAGAAATAGACAAAGATATATTAAAGGATGTTGGAAAGCCTATTAGTTACCGCCCACGTGGAATTCGATCATTTTTAAAAAACACATTAAACAAAACATTATTAATACGCCATTAAAATGATTTACAAAGTCAAAATATCACACAAACACTAATAACAGAAGGTTTGCCTGAATAATGATGTAAACTTTTTGTTGATTCTATGTCTTCATATCATTAAAAATGTGAAAATTCTAAAGTTTGGTCAAAAATATTTAAAACTGTTGAAATACCTCCGAAGGGGATTTTTTATAATCTTTGTTTGGACTAATTTGAACATTCACGCATAGCATATATCACGATATCACCATCATGTTTGATTTATTTGTATAACCACTGCAAGTTTTTTAACCAACACAAATTTAGGATATAACCTCAAAATCAGGCGACGTAAGTTATGCGACTCGATGATGTGAAGATTGTGAAGTTAGCGCGGGCGGAGAACATTCGTACACATTTAAAAGTGTTGCAATATTATGTGACGACTTTTCTTGTCTCTGTCTCTCTTTTATTCTGGTTGTAATTACCTAAATCGGAACCGAATACTGGCAAGTGGTTCAAGTGATCGAAAATATCATCAGTCACAGTAGAACAGTTATATCTGGAGAAGGGCTCTGAAAAGTAATATTTTATAATCTTTTTTTTATGAATACCGCACAAGAGTCTCAACTGCTCTCATCCGTCTAGAGCCAGTGAGATTATGGCTTCCCCAAATAGGGTATGTTGTGAGGCTGCTTGTTTGGTCTTATTTGAACATTAACGTATAGCACATATCACCATCATGTTTGATTTATTTTTTGTAACCACTGCAAGTTTTTTTATCAACACAAATATAGTAAATAATCTTTAAATCCATTGACATAATATGTGCGACTCGATGATGTGTAGTTAGCGCGGACAGAGAACATTCTTACATACTTAGGACAACACACCAACCTAACGGTATGAATATTGTTGATATCGTCCCGAACGGTACATACGAGTATATACTCGTATTTTTTTTTTTCTTTATTTAGGAAACAAACAGTCATATAAGTTTAAATATAGTTACAATTATACATATTTTCGACCAATCAAGTTCCATTAATAAGTACATTTAGGTTATATTAACAAGTGAAGATTTAGGTATTAGCATAACATGTTAAATTAAGTACAGTAGATAGATAACAGTAGAATTAGTATCATTTAAAGTAACACTTCAGTAAGTTTCATTTTATAGGATTTCAAATTATGGTTGAAAATGTCTACATCTCGCAGGGTATTATGAGTTTTACAGATTCGTCCTATCAACGAGTTTTGTGCGCTTTTAGTCTTAAAGTGAGGTATTTTAAACAGATCGTTTGATCTTGTATTGCGTTCAGGCCAACGAAATGCAATCCTTTCTAGGAGATATGATGAATCAACAAGACAGTTCACAACTTTGTATAGGAACAAAGCATCCAAGATTTTTCTACGTTTATATAGAGCAATGGGATTAAACCGATAATAACTAAAACGATACGATAGGTGTTTAATGAACTTCTTTTGAACATTTTCAATACGATCAATATAGGTTCGATATTGAGGATTCCAAATTATTGAGGCGAAATCAAGCTGCGACCTTACAAATGCCATATATAATAGAATCAGAGTGTTTGGCTTAGTGAAAGGTTTTCTAATTCGTAAAATAAAGCCCATTCGTTTATGAGCTTTTTTTTAACATTTATTCAATGTGATCCTTAAAAAGCATTTTGGAATCAAGTAACACTCCAAGATCTCTTATTGTTTCTTCCTTGAAGTAACAATATATGGAGGGATAGCTAATTTGTTTTACCCAACCCATCCGAAATTGTAATAAATCACTTTTTCCGAGTTTTTACATCGTACACCATGAGAGAGAAAGAGGCAACAAATTTCTTGGACGGCTTCTATTAACTGTCGTAATGATCTTAAGCTGGTTATTTTTGCTGGTTAACGGCGAGACTCCGCCCATATTTTTTATTTTGCCACTAAACTTGACACAACTAAACGGTTTTTTAGGTTAGATGCTATATTTTTGTTGATAAAAATACTGTGAAAAAGTGGCTATACGAATACACAAAAACATTATGTCGATATGTGATATGAATGGATGTTTAAATACCGTAGCCTTAGTCTTAGCCACGCCCATTTGCGCCGAGTCATGTTAAAATCATCAAAAACAAGACCAAAACTGACTTCACTGGCTTTGGCTTGGGCTACCTCTTGTATACTCTAAGGTTTCTTCTCTTTGTAGGGGTACATGGTTTAATTTATACGTATAATTATTAACGTATAATTATAAGTATGTCCTGATTAGAAGAGCTGAAATATTATGTGAAGACTTTTCTTGTCTCTTTTTCCTTCATGGTATACGACGTAAAAACCAGGAGAAAGTGATTTATCGCAAATTTGTATAGGTTGCGTAAAATAGCTCTCTCTCCATAAATATTCTTACCACAAGATTATTCCCCTTTGCCCTTTCACGTTTGATATTTTGTATTACATCATTTGGTTATTTATTTAACATACGAAGAATACATTTGGAATAATTTATTCATAACAAATAATACTAACGTAAACAAGCCGCTTTTAGCTTCTCTCATCCGATGTCGGTTTCGTGACCTTATTTTCAAATCGATTTTACGCCAGCACCGGTAGTTTGTTTTGGGACCGTATTGGCTCTGCTTCATAGAATATTCTCTCTAAAACTGTACCGACCTTTTCCTACGAACTTCTGCCGTGGAAAATAAACAAAATGAATCCATTCTATATGAACTTTGTCGTCGATATGGCCACCAACTTTCGGACGCAACCGTGCCTTCGTGACATTTGAATACAGGTATACATCATATAATAACAGTTTTTCACGTGGCATTGTTGCTTCAAATGAATTTGAAAAATAGTGGACTGTAAACGATAAACTATACTACTTGATGGAAGTGTCTATTTGTAGCTTGTGGAAAGATTATGCCAAGAAGAAAAAATGGAAAACCATTCTCTCACCGATGAAATTGAAGTTGAAAGTTCTTGAAGTCTTCTTAAACAATTGTATTATTAACGAAACGAATACACCACACTGATTTTAGTCTTCTTATTCACAAAACACCACATTTATTTTATATTATTTGGAGATCATAACGACAAACGGACGGTACGCAGTTAAAAATTACACACCTGGCCAAATCTCGTAAGCCAAGTGATATTTTAAAATGTATTTTTTTCAAGTAATTCCTTGTAATGATTTAAAACTAGTTATTTCTCCCGATTGTCACCATTTCTGTGATAGCATTCCCCATGATTCGAAGCTAACTTAAGGGTTTATTAGAATAGATGCACATTTTTTTATGTGATAAAATATTCAGATTTTTGGACAGTTTTTTGTATGCAGTGTAATAATTGTTACTATGTGGAATACAAGGTATTGTTTTGTCAAGACATAAGCAATATATGCCATTAGGCACATTTAAAAAAAACTTAAAATATTTCCAAAACCAAATTTTCAAACTTTTTTTACCACAGTGTCAAAGTTTTATGAGTATTTAATTATAAAACTTTTTAATTGTAATTACAATACGATCAATACATTACCACTAATAATGATAATATTTGGATAATTTGAATAGCGCCGTTTTTGTGAAAAATTACCTCAAGGGCGCTGCAGTTACCTAACAATATATTTTTTTAAATGATAATATTTATTTATTTCAATTACATATTAAAATGAGAGAAGCGACAAAAGAGACAATGAGAAAAATATCACAGGTTTTAGTTAAAATATAATTTATTTCAATTGATTTCATTATTACTGAGGGATTTTAGGATTTAAGGGTTTTAAATTGTTACCAGTTAACCTTGACCAAGGGCCCTAGCACGAAATATCGATATAGATTTTATCGACAATGTCGGTAATTTGGAATCACTCCCGAGCCCGACTGCAGATCACCAACGAACAAACGACACTTCACGTCGACTAAATTAATCATGTTTAACGATTCCAAATTACCGACATTATCGATAAAATCTATTTCGATGCGTTATTGATGCATAGGCCTAATAATAATTGAGCAACCATGTTAACATTATGCGAATGATCAATTAATATTAGATACATGAAGTTTGCTCTTTGTCAATGAAAATCATCTCGATAGATAAAAGTAAAACATTCCCCTCCCGTTTATTTTCATCTGACAACGTGTTTTGTTATCTGCTGCGCCTTTTACCGATTCAGCGCCGAAATATGTTAAGATAGCAAATATTTTTTTGTTCATTAAAAATGTCTAATCTTTTGATAAGACTCGAATCGATTTTAATCGTATATAAATTCAAGATATTTTACAGTCGTTGGTTTATATTTGACAGAATTGCCCAATCTATTACACGAATTGATTGAAACGCGATATTGCTTAGTCATTTTTAATCTTATACCTATACGTTATTTTATAATTATGTTTTTTTTAATTATTTATTGGTAGTTCATTGATTATTGTATTTAGGTATCAAATCATTGCATGAGTGATGCCAAAATTGTTTATTATGAATAACAATGCTTCCGCAGTGTTCGAGTTTCATACAAAGGTTATTATTTTATAAAGATTTGATCAGATGGAACTGATTAAAGACATTGGAATTGTGTACGAAAGAAATCTGTCATTTTTTTTCGTGTTAATATCGAAAGGATATAATAATAATTCGTATTTTTTACATCAACTCTACACAGGAGGCCTTGAGAGAAATAATTTCCCTCGGGGCCTATGTCATCTTTGAGGACGCTGTGTGAAGGGTCCTTTTGAGGAGAGGAAGAAGTGAAAAAAAAAATATTTAAAATTGTTAATATTATTTTTTTCTCAAATTCTTCCGACATAGGCAGCCATCTTTGTATCGGTATGCAAAGTTGTACCCAAGCACAGCTGTACACCTTAGATGTTGTTTTTTTTTTATAGGTGAATACTGCACAAGAGTCCCAACAGCTTTCAACCGTCTGGAGCCAGTGGTACTATGGCATCCTCAAGCAAAGTAATTTGTGAGGCTTAAAATAGTAGGGAGGGGAATGGAAAAATAGGAAGGTTAAGAAGTACCTACGTGGCGATTCAGATCTTGTCACCAAACACGGCTAAATCCATTTCAAGCAACGTTTCGATTGTGAATGGTGGTCTTTCACCAAGGTTATACTTAGAGTATCTACCACTCTGGAACGGGCCGCAAATATACTATATTTGATTTTATATGAATAAGAATAATAATATTTAGATAATTTGTATGGCGCCGCTTTTGTGAAAAATCACCTCAAGGGCGCTTTACAAAAATTAATTTCTAGTTAATATGAATTCCTAGTTTATATAAATATACAGCAACATACTTACCTGGCAGGTCACTTCTGGCACAATCACTCTATTATAATAACTTAAAATTTTAGCTGATTAATATTTTTATTTATTTTTATTTTTTATTCGAATGTGTATGTTATGGCACATATTAATAAAATAAAATTTAAAATGAACTACCTATTTGGTTTTTTTGTGATAATATTAATAGTTTTGGGGTGTTTTAATTGTCTTTTGAATTTTGAAGACACAGTTGTATGGCGGTCCGTCCTCTCTGCCTACCTCTGGGGGAAACGGCGCGACGGTTAGTTTTTTTACACAACGTCAGTGATGCACAACATGTTTAGCAGAGGGGGGGCATCTTACTTATTTTTAAACCGCGTAGATATATTATTCAATTTTCTAGGGATTTTTGATTTTCACCGAGGGTTAATGCTTTATGTGAAAGTTCATTTTTTTTATATAAGGCTCGAATCGAGTACAGTCCACCGGGTGTTTCGGTATTGTTCCGGTGGAGAGTTAACATGAAAATCATCGCAATTGATTTCCATGATGTAACGGTAGTATCTTTTTGCTTTGATTGGCTGGCACTTTCGATTCGAGGTAAAAACTGCACATTATCTGCACTTTGCCTGTGTTGCAGAGCCCTTCGTGCGGAACGATGCCATGATACGGATATTTTAGGTTTTGCAATGCTTGCGGTCGTAAGTTATTATTTGATATCAGGCAATTATGTCTTTCTGCCAAAATGTTATGTCGACCAAATGTTATGGCCGGTTAGTGGCTGAGTGGACAAACCTGGGCGTCGTGGGTTCAATTCCTCTGCTAGCTAAGTCCTCGATCATTGCACGAGCGACATCTTCCGCTTATTATGGTGGCAGTAGGAGTTTTTCAAATATTGTCAGGTTATCGCAACCCGGGAATGTTTGTCTTTCTTTAAAATTCTTTAAAATAAAACATAATTTGCTTACTTTGACTATAGGATTTTTTATTTTCAAATTTGCGCTTCCAATGACGAATAGCTTTTGTTTGTTTCTAGTTGATAAATTTTATTTATTTAATATGTGTCATAACACATTTAATTAAAATAAAATAATATATAGTATATTTGCGGCACGTTTCAGAGTGGTAGATATTCCAAGTATCGCCCTGGTGAAAGACCAACATTCAGAATCCAAACGTTTCTTGAAATGGCTTTAGCCGGGTCTGGTGACCAGATTTGAATAGCTAGCTATTTCCCTCCCCACTCCCTTTAGCCTCACAACATACCCCAATTGGGGATGCCATAGTCCTACTAGCTCCATACGGTTATGAGTTGAGTGGACAAACGCGTTGGATCACCACCCGGGAGTCGTGAGTTTAATTCCTCTGCTAGCCAAGTCCTCCATCATTGCACAAGCAACATTTTCCGCTAATTATGATAGCAGTAGGAGTTTTTGAAATATTGTCCGGTTTTTCGTAACACGGGAATACGCTTACTTTTACCAGAGGATATTTTGTTCAAATTTGCGCTTCCAATGACAAATAGATTTGTTTGTTTTTAGTTGACAATTTTTTTTCAACTAATATGTGTCATAACACATTTAATTCAAATAAAATAATATATAGTTTATTTGCGGCGCGTTCCAGAGTGATAGATACGCTAAGTATCGCCCTGAAAATGGATAAAGCCGTGTTTGGTGATCAGATCTGAATAGTCAGGTACGTCTTAACCTTCCTCTTCCCCATCTCCTTCCCCTCCCCACTACCTTTAACCTCACAACATACCCCAATTGGAGATGCTAGTCTCGCTGGATCTAAACGTTTGGGAGCAGTTGGGACTCTTGTGCGGTATACATGTACACTGTCAAAAATTAAAATTAAAAAAAGTTATTTTCAGTCGGCATCTCTTATCATAAAACTCGTAAATCATTAATTATAGTGAATACCGTACAAGAGTCCCAACTGCTCCCAACCGTGTGGAGCCAGTATAACTATGGCATCCCAAATCGAAGTATGTTGCGAGGCTTAAGGTAGTGGGGAGGGGAAGATGAAGGTTTGGAAGTACCTAGCTATTCAGATCTGGTCACCAAAGACATTTCAAGCAACAATTCCTAATGGTGGTCTTTCACACGGGTGATACCATTAGTATGTACCACTATTCTTCAATTCTGCATCAATATTTAATGTTCATTGTGCTTTGTCTCCGTTCGGATTACGTATGCCCTGTTCATGAGAGTGAAAAAGCTCCCAGTGTCTTTTTAAAATAATTTATTAAAAACTGTTACAAAAAAATAATTACAACGTTTAGCCAATATGACGAATACAGGGGCAACAGAGGCTATTATTTGCAGTACTTTTTGATACTGTTTTATTGGTTAGAGAAATATTCCACCATGGGCAGAGCATTGCTATCTCGTGTTTAACGTAGTCCAAATGTATAAATTGCGCCGTGCTGAATAAACACCTTGCATATACAATATGATGTGTTGATTGTGGGCTCATCGCACGTTTCCATACTTCGTGACTTATTGACTGTTTGACTATCAATATTTCAAAGGTGATCAATGACGTGCGACACAAAACACGATGAGTCCACAACAATCTGCACGACTTTTAATGCATCATCGACAATAAATTACCATCCACATTATTCACTCATAATATACATAATAAGTACGTGCCCCGCTTACAGTGCTTTTTCTAAAATTCTGTAACTTTATTTATTTATTATTAACGCCCTAGTGAGCTTTTACAACAAATTTGTACAATGTATTGATGTTGACAGGTAAAGTATTTTGTAAGAGCCAAGTCGTTTTTCTAGTAAATAAATGGATATATATTATATTCTCAATTGCAATATTATAATATCAAATAGAGATGACCGATATTCCTGTTCCGGTAAAAAGGAACCGATTCCTTTTTTGGGCGCATGTTTTTGGTGGAAAGTACGCTTTTGACGAGGAACCGGTTTCACAGTTGCAGTGCTTTTCCTTGAACATAGCGAGTCACACCCCCCCCTCGCCCGCCGCCGCCAATGAATCTTTTTTGGGCGAGGAACCGGTGCCAGTTCTTTTCATTTTCAGAATTTCGCTACCAACCCCTCACCCCATGAAAAAAAAAATTGGCGGCGAGTAATCTTTTTTTTACAATGAAAAAATCTCCTATCTCCTTCGTGGAACTTTATGGCACCAGGAACCGGATCCAAAAATAATAAATAACCGGTTCCTCGCCAGTTACCGGTAACTTAATTTCCAATACCATCCATCCCTAATATCAATACCTTGGGATATTGTTTATGTAAGTCTTCTGTCAAATGTAGTTTATTTTAATATTTTTATTTTTATGAAAATTATTATTTTTGTCTTATAGATAAGTAAATAAAACTAACTTCTAAGTTTTTAGGTACGGTACATTACGTCAGTCACGTCTAAATAAATATACGTTACATGTTTTCTTCCCTTAACACATGACTTATGCTTGATTTTTCTCTTTACAGATTAATTTTCTTCTCCCACTGCCATGATGGCGCCCAGCGTGTTCCAAAGGACCAAATCTCCCCGTCAATCTCCAGTTTCACACAAACTACAGGTAATACACTATTTATAATATATGTACTTTATTATATCAGACCTCGAGTCAGTCTTACGTTAATCATCTTAAATATAAAACAGACATCTGTTTTCTGACGCGCCAAAATGTCTAGAACTATTTAATTATTATTTCCAGCTTTTTTTTACAATAACTCCACACAGGAGGCCCTGAGGGAAATAATTTCCCTCAGGGCCTATGTCATCTTTGGGGATGCTGTGTGGAGGGAACAGATTGAGGTATGATGTATCTTAGAAATATCCATTTAACTTTAAAAACACATTAGGCAGTGTCGGACCCTGCCGCAGTTATTTTCGTGAAGCGAAATCCACATCCATACTTGACCCAGGTTCGTTAGAGTTTTCAAAGTGCGCTTACGTTACCTATATTCACGGCAGTACTGCGAGTTTTACAGTAAATACCGCACAAGAGTCCCAAGTGCACCCAATCGTCCAGAGCTAGTGAGACTATGGCATCCACAATGAGGGTATCTTGTGAAGCCGAAGGTAGTAGGGAGGGGAAGGAGATAGGGAAAAGTAAGGTTAGGAAGGACCTGGCTATTTAGATCTGGTCAGAAAACACGGCCAAAGCCACTTCAAGCAACGTTTCGATTCTGAATGGTGGTCCCTCACCAGGGCGACACAATCTACCGCCCGGCCATTCGGGTGTCATTATCTTTGGGATTTCTGGTCCACACATTCGTGTCTGATTTTTGTATGTAATTCTGTTTGTACTTCGTCCCCCCTCATGTATCGCAACATTTTAAGAAAATCGGACAATTGTCAATTGTTTTCAAATTCACAGACTAGTATATTTATGAGTTAATAGTTAAAAGAGTAGTAACGTAGCAGCCTGGCGTGTTTTTAGTCTCTCTCGTTATTTTTCGCCAAATAAGTAGGATATTTTACAAATTACTTCTTAAAAATTACACTAAAATTACCGTTGTTGTGTATAGGTTAAGTGAATAAACTCTAAATAATTTTAAAGTGACTAGTTTCGACGTAATTTCGATTTTTAAGAAAATATTTGAATCTTCAAATATCAGTTTTTTTTAAATGCAGTGTTAAAGCCCGAGAATGGTCGTCACACGACGATGACGTCGATGACCATTTGCCACATGTTCCGTCCCTTCGTCCTCCGGCCCGTTAACCGGCAGGCGACCTTTTTTATTTTTTTTTTTTTTTTTTTTTGTCAATTCAATACAATCATCAGTTCTTCTTTTTGCCTGCGCATATAACCTGTTAGAAATGTCGTGGCGCTTTTTGCAGCTGCCTGACGTGTTTTAGTCGTGTTATTTTTCGCCAAATAAGTAGGATATTTCACAAATCACTCAAAAAAAAAAAAAAATAAATAAAAAAAAAAAAAAATAAAAAAAAAAAAAAAAATAAAATAAAATAAAAATAAAATTAAAATAAAATAAATAAATAAATAAAATAAAAAATAAATTAATTCATTAATAAATAATAATTAAAATAATAATCATTTAAAAATTGTGTCTATCTGATGGGACCTGCCAGTGAATACCGAACAAGAGTCTCAACTGCGTCCAACTATCTAGAGCCAGTGGGACTATGGCATCCCCAATTAAGCTTCAGCTCAGCAATGAAGTTTCTACGAACTCCACTTGCGGGGTTCGAGGCCAGCCCCCCAGTGGAGTGTGCGTCTCCGCCCTCACCTGGCTGTCCTCCGGCGGCTCCTTCATCGGCCTCTGCAGCCTCAAGGATCTCCTGGTCTGCGTGTCCTCGTCGCCTCCCCGGCTCCAAGCCCAGGGCGACAGGGGCAATGGGTACGAGGAAGAAGAGCGTGGGACAGGGTTTGAAGCAGTCGAGAAGAAAAATGGCGGATTGGTGAACTCCGCACCAGCGCAGCATACTCTGACTCTGGAGGACTCCGATGACAGTTTTTCAGCAACAAACATGCCTGGGTAGCTGCGCAAGTTTTTCCGCAAGAAGAAGAGAAGGACCACCACGACCAGCGCCGCAGCGCCGACGACCACGATTACGACGACGCCCGTGCCGCCCAAGCCGACGCCGCCCACCACCAAGCCGCCTTCCGACACCGGCGACGAATTCGGCTACCTTTGGTCACCGCTGGACTCGGCTCCTGACTCTGACTACTGACCATTAAACTAAGAATTAATATTAAGTAGAAATTAAGATTTGTACAGCGCCCTTGAGGTGATTTTCCACAAAAACGGCGCTATAAAAATCATCCAAAAATAAATAAATAAATAAATAAATAAAACGTATACATTTTTCATTAAAATAACACTTAATAAACTCAGATCGGATAATCATTCCTTGAGATATGATCCCGTTTATGGACACGTGTCGAATCCGGAAAGTCGAAAATCGTTTGTTCACTTTGCAAGTACGCAGCTCGCGACGTCGAAATATCGAAGCGGCACTGGCCTAATATTCTATCTTTTCTCTTTTTAAAACGAGTTTAAGATGGCGGCGCTATGTCTATTTTTACCTGAGTTATTGAAGTTTAAAATTACTTCGACAGAAACTGTCGCTCATTTGAGCGCAACTGCCTCCCCCCGCCCGGAATCGTTTTCAAAGACGTTTCACCTCAAAATCACGGAACTGTATTGTTTGTCTCATATTTTTCTATTATTCACTAATTATTATCTCCCAAATTTAAAGTTTACGACTGCGCAATAAGAATAACAAATAATAAATGTTTTAGATTTGTTAAACAATTAATACTTTTGTTACACCATTTTCATTGTTCTTTTTTATGCAGCATTAATCCCTAAATCAATAAATTATTACTCAACTGACCGTGAAAAACAAACAAAAAAAACATGCAGCTTGGGAAAAACCACTTAAAGATGTGTTTTTCCCTCAGAGCAAGACTATATATGGAGAGAGAGCTAAACATTTTTACCCCAGCTACACAAATTTACGTTAAATCACTTTTTTCGGGTTTTTATGTCGTAAACCGTGAGAGAGAAAGAGATAAGACAAATTCTCACGCAATATAGCAACGCTTTTAGGCTTAAAGTACATAGAGTGGTACCTACCATATTCCAGGCAGTGTAGTCAGTTTTTGATGATTTTTGCCGGACTCGGCAGACCTGGGCGTGGCTAGGACTAGGGCTTGGGTATTTATACATCCATTCATAGCACATGTCGACATAATGTTTTTGTGTATTCGTATAACCACTTTTTCACAGTATTGATATCAACAAAAATGTAGCATATAACCTAAAAAAACCGTAGTTGTGTCCAGTTTAGTCGCATAATAAAACATGTGGGCGGAGTCCCCGGAGACGCGGGAGACCAAGATCATTTTCACAGTACATAAAAGTGGTGTGTTATTTTTGCTGTCTCTTTCTCTCTCATGGTGTACGACGTAAAAACCCGGAGAAAGTGATTTATCGCAAGTTTGTACAGGTTGGGTCAAAAAGAATTAGCTCTCTCTCCATACATTGTTTCTCTATGCTTTTAGGTATATAAGCATTTTCGTCTCCTTCGTCTTCGGCGACTCCGCCCACTACGTTTTGTTATGCGACATAACAGGACAGAACTCAACGGTTTTTTAGGATATCTCCTACATGTTTGTTTACAACAATACTGTGAAGAAGTGGTTATACAAATAAACAAAAACATGTCGACATGTGCTATGAATGGATGTATAAATACCATAGCCCTAGCCACGCTTCAGTCAGGCAAAAATCATCAATACTGACTACACTAGCGCTCGTGCCTGGTATATTGTTGCTCTGAGGTTTTTCCAATTCCCCGAATTGTTTATATATTTCTCTCGAGGTTCGTCATGGGGTTCTGAATAAATAATCCATGATTTTTAAAGCCACATGGCCGCCATGACCAAGCGTCATTTTTTGTCTTTGACCACGTCCCCGAATGACCGAGTTATGCGGTGAATGATAATTTAATGATATTCCTCCCAACAAGATCACAGCATGATTACTGATTTAGGTTCGAACGCACCTCCTGCCACAGCTTCCTGCTGTGATTGAGGTGTTTGCGATACAAAAGGCGCTTGTTATTTACGTTGGGTGGTCCCAAAGAATTCGGAAATACTTTTTTATCAGCCGTACCTTAAAACCTACTTTATATTTAGAGCCTACTCTGATCGCTGTTTGGGAAGATTAGTTTAGAATAGAACAGCTTTGATCTCAACGTATTTGATACCCTTTTTCCTTTGATAGCATTTTCCTTTCAGTTGATTTCGAAAGAGCTTGAAAATCTCGTATGATCTTTTTATTTTTCGACTATAACATCTTAACTGACTGTCTACTTCGGATGAGCGCAGTCGCCTACGAATTTTACTTCGAGTAGGACGTTAGTGGGTTATATTCCCGGGCGGTGCGAAAAAAATGGTTAAATCATTTACGTTATATGGGCGCCGCCAGCGGTGTTCTGTGTTTATCATTCGATAGCTCAGTCGTTTTGATATAGACCAGTCGCTCTGTGTTCAATACATATAATTGATTATTAACCCGTTGGATGCCAAGCAACGATTAATCGTTGTTCTTAGGATAGGCGAGAAATCCCAACAACGATCGTCATTTGATCAAATATTGTAAAGTAGGTAACATTTTTTTTCTCGATTTCATTTAATCGTTGCTACGTTATTTTCTCCAATTTTGGGTTGACTCCGTTTGTATTGCAGGCTCCCCGTTTCCTGGTGGCTGATAGCAGTCACAGCAGCCTCAGCGGAGAGCTGGCCGGGGGCCGGGAGCAGCGCAGCCGCGGCTCCTCCACCCCATCGCCCCCCTCCGTGTCGGGGCCCGAGAGCTTCGAGTGTCTCGGGGAGGGCGAGCTGGACAACAATAACGGGTAAGCACTGTGAAATTATCTCCATACCAAAGCAAGGATGCAAGGAGATCACCAGGACTGATTATACTATCTGTGGTCGGAGGTCCTGGAAGGTATCCCAACATTAAGTGTCTACAGTTGTACAAATAATTTATTTCCTGACAATATTTGAATCTCTCTTACTTTCATTATTGTAAATTTTTTTTGGTTTATGCCTTGGATTATGAACACTTGGCTCGGAAAGGATTGAACCCACGACGTCTGTTGAAGAAGTTGACGCTTTAGACCACTCTGCTACTATAACGTATGTGTTATTTTGTGGAGCTGTTTTATGGATACTTTGTTACTCTTTAGGTATTCTTTGATGGGATTATCTCAGATATTGGTAATATCGTCGCCGGGAAGACAAAAGGGCTGAAGCGCCATTTTGGAAAGTTTACACCAGAACACTTTAAAGTTTTTTTTTTTTACTTCAAAATGCATAAGTCTTCAGTGCCTGGTTGAATTTTGAAAAAAAAAAATCTAAAAAAATCCTAAACTTGTGTCGCTTCAGCGAAGTCTTCTCCCAAATGGTAAATATATTTAAAATGGCTGAAGGGCCACAAAAGTTTTTTTTTGTTTTACAATAAAATTTATTAAATTCAAGTCTTCAGTAACTGGTTGGATTTTGAAAAAAAATTAACTCAGGAAAATTAATGCTCTCACTGAGTTACCTGAAGCGACAAAAAGCTAAAAAAAGTCCCAAATTTTTGTCGCTTGAGCCAAGCCTTCTCCCGAATGGTAAATATATTTTAGATGGCTAAAGGGCCACAAAGTCTTCAGAATCAAATGAGAATAAGAGCATTTGATGCAGGAAAAAATTGATCAAAACTGCACATTTAACTCATTTTTAACTAAAGTGTCGTTTAAGCCCCTTGGCCTTTCCAGCGACGATATACTGGAAGCCCCAAAGATTTGAGGTTTGGAAATGGAAAACGTTAAAAGAATCTGACTATTTAGCTCTAGTAAAGCTATTTCAAGTAATGTTTCAATTCGAATAGTGGTATTTACACAGGGGCCTGTATATATTTTAACGCGCGTTTCCGTGACTGTTAACCCCACGTTTCAACGGTAACCGCGCATTAAAATTTCAGCCTAGGCCCGTGAAGATATTGAAAGTTCTTTCCCCTCTGGGCTCAAATCAATTCAATTATAATCATTTTTAGATTTATGTTTCATTGAAGAGGTCACTTATCCAATTGCCGTCATCTACGGATGTTGTGATCGCTTGGCAAGTGTTGTTGCACTGCCAGTGTTTAAGGAGCTGATGCGTGAGTTGGGATTCAAATAAGAATTACTTCAACTCTTATGTCACTAAAGAAAACTACACCTTTTTTAAATTCATATGAAGGTTACTTTTACAGTATATAATTTGCTGAAGTTTGCTGGACCATTTTTATGACGTAGTACATTTCGACTCAGTTCAAGACTTGGGGAAGTGGGTGGGAATTTCACCCAGTACCACCTTTTCTTGGGGTTTTTAATTTAGTAGGTGATTAAAAAGTTAATGTTCTTTGAACACAAACATCATATTTATCATTTAAAATAAGGTAAAATGATTACAAACTATGAACAAGCTTCAAATTCCATATAAAACACATGATGGTACCCGGGTAAGGTGTAAGTTTTACTTAAGCATTTTCCGCCCACATACCACCCTCCACATATCCAACGGTTATGTTTAATGGTTAATTTTCACCATTGTTGAGAGGTCCGGAAGTTTCAGCCGGTTAGACGTACTGGAACATTAAAAAAATATATGTTGAAAACCGGAAAGGGTACCAGGGTACCCTTTCAGTCACATAATGGTTGAAAAATAATCAAGTGCGTGTAAAATTTTATCTGTTACGAATGTTATCTTATTCCCTTGGACTGCTAAAGGCTGTTTCCGTAGGTTTTAATAATAATAATAATAAAGTTTTATTCCGGAAGGTATGCAGGAGTAGTGCAATGCAATACCTTCCATAATTGATATCAATACATAGTCATTATAATATCAACAAATAAAATAGACAAAAATTCATGAGGAAAAAATAAATCAAATAATACAAGTAAAAAATATTAATGGAGGATATTAGGCCTCATTTCTGCAAAACGCCATCAAGAGGCAGTCCATCCTGGCAGCGTTAAGATTGATGGGGCCAATAATTTACTCCAATGCGCTTCTATGCTTGAATTCGAGATCTGACGGGATTCCATGATGAGGTCATTTCTGGAGTTGTTAATCCTTCCCCGCATTCCTGCTACCCTGGTTCTCATAAGGGCTGCAAATCATAATCAAATTTAAGGCATCTTGGAAGCGTTCTTACGCTCCCAATCGAGACTCCACAATACCATATTAAATCTAGCATCCATAACCAACGACGAGACGATAGACGAATAATCCATGCGTTAAATACGTATTAATATTCCGCAGAGACGACTTCCGTCAGAACTTTGTACAGAAGCGGAACGAAACCCTAACACTTTACGACGATACTTTCATTTAAAAATTATATATGTGTCTTCCTTTTGTATTCTTAATGCGTTTTTAATGGTCTTTCGACGAAAAAATATCAACTTACCGTTGCGAAGATTATCAATCATTCTGCAACTCTTCTTCAATTGCGTAAAGATTTTGGGCAATGGACAGATCGCGTGTTCCCTTATAGTATATAGAGTGGTATCTACCCAAGGCAGTGTAGTCAGTTTTCGATGATTTTTACCTGACTCGGCGGACCTGGGCGTGGCTAAGATTAAGGCTAGGGTATTTATCCATCCATTACGTTTTTTGTTTATTCGTATAACCACTTTTTCACAGTATTGATATCAACAAAAATATAGCATCTAACCTAAAAAACCGTTTAGTTGTGTCAAGTTTAGTGGCATAATAAAACATGTGGGCGGAGTCCCGCGGTGACCCATTAGACTAAGATCATTGTGACAGTACATAGAAGCGGAGATTTGTTGTCTCTTTATCTCTCACGGTGTACGACGTAAAAACCCGGAGAAAGTGATTTATCCCAAATCTGTATAGGTTGGGTAAAAAGAATTAGCTCTCTCTCCATATATTGTTACCTCATGTTTGCACTACATATTTTATTGTTGTAGACGCCTTCAATGTACATAATTGGCATATTTTCCGATGAAAATTTTCGAGCAGTTTAAATACTAATATTATTTAGAATTTTTATTCATACTCACTTGATTTTCTCGTCTACTTTGGATATTTATTAATCAATGTTTATTATCATCAACTTAAAAAACTAAACTCCGCATATTTTCTGCAATTGCAGATATTGAACCCGCAAACTACCGACTCAAAAGGTCAAATACGTTAACCACCAATGTAGGGACATTTCGTGAAAAATTGTGACAGTGAGCAAGCTAAATTATATATGAAAAATACTCAAATATCATTTGCTGCAATGGTCGTTAGTATTTGGTAATAAACTGTTATCTTTGATTTTCAAACCAATCTTTCAATTTCAGTTTTGTCGAGCTGTTTTTTTTTCTGTCCCCAAGTCATCGCTAAAATGGACGCAATATGCCATGTGTATTATAAATTTTAAGATTGATTATTTAAAAAAAAAAAATATTTTAAAACGGATCATTTTTCTTGTTTTTTCTTGACTTAGATTCTTCAGATAGAGTTCCTCACCAAAAAAATAGCATAAATACACCGAGTTGCCATTTTTCTATCATACTGTACGAGGCCTGTTCAAAAGAAAAGGTGATTTTTGAATTTTCGCGGGCTGTGTACATTCGATTATCGATTTTTGTTTTGTTAAGTTGGTACACATATGTTTATCATATATTATGTTAGCATTATCAGCCATTTTCGATTAGTGGTTTGTTTGTCACAACTGAAAAGGTTAGTCACGTTTTTGTGTGTTCATCGATTTTTTACTTTTGAAAAAAAATGGATCAAAGAATATGTATTAAATTTTGCGTTAAAATGGAAAAAAGTGCTCCAACGCACTTAAAATGTTGACTGTGGCATTCGGCGAGTCTACTTTGTCTCAAAAAAGTGTTTATAAGTGGCACAAGCGCTTTACAGAAAGCCGAGAAGATGTTAATGACGATGAGCGTCCTGGAGTTGTGGAAAAACAAATCATGGATTTTATTCTTTGATCCATTGTTTTCAAAAGTTAAAAATCGAAGAACACACAAAAACGTGACTAACCTTTTCAGTTGTCAAAAACAAACCACTAATCCGAAATGGCTGATAATGCTAACATATGATAAACATATGTGTGCCAACATAACGAAAAAAAAACGATAGTCGAATCTACACAGCCCGCGAAAATTCTAAATTCACCTTTTCTTTTGAACAGGCCATGTATGTATTTATTTAGCAAACACCATCGGAAGTTCAGATTAAGTTTATCTGTTATAAATGTAAACGTGATACTTTTACGCCCAACAAAAAACTCATATCTTTCTAAAATTTTAAATCAATTTTTCAAACAGTTGTACTGTATCCACAATTCCACAGTCGCATATGTTATATATGCAATATGTTATACTCGCGTCAAATAAAGTAGCAAACTCCTTGAAACCTAAAAAAAATACATAATAAAAGTTGTTTGCTTTGTCTCGTTCTTGGAGTAAGAATATACATGGATAGAGAGCTAAATATTTTTACCCAACCTATACAAATTTGCGATAAATCAGTTTCTCCGGGTTTTCACGTCGTATACCCCGAGAGAGAAAGGGACACTTCACATAATATTGCAGCACTTCTAAGTATGTAATAATGTTCTCCGTCCGCGCTAACTTCACATCATCGAGTCGTATAACTTACGTCAACGGATTTTGAAGATATTTCCTATATGTGTGTTCCAGTGGTTATTCAAATAAATCAAACATGATGGTGATATGTGCTATGCGTGAATGTTCAAATAAGACCATAGAAAGATTATAAAACATCGCTTTTTAGGGGTATTTCAGCAGTTTCAAATATTTTTGACCGAACTTTAGAATTTTCACATTTTTAATGATACAAAGACATAACATCAACAAAAAGCTTCCATCATTATTTAGGCAAACCTTCTGTTATTGGTGTTTGTGTGATATTTTGACTTTATACATCATTTTAATGGTGTATTGATATTGTTTAATGTGTTCTAATATGTTTCTTAAAAATGTCCGAATTTCATGTGGGCGGTAACTAACAGGCTATCCAACTTCCTTTAACATATCTTTGTCTCTTTCTATCGAGTCAGTATAAAGTCAACAATACTGACTACACTGTTTCGCAAAGGTGCCTCTCCGTGTGTATTCTTGCTTCAAGGTCTCGTTTGACTCCGTCATAGAACATTCTCAGACGAGAGTTTAGTTCCGAGCCATACTTCGCTTTTTGGTCGGATCCCATTCAGCATTCCCTCGACTCACGCAATTGAATTTTGGCCAATCCAATGTTCCCACTTAGATCGTATCACGTTTCTTCTGCTGTTTCTTGCTCGTTCCACGCCGTCCTCTACGCGAGACGGCCTCAGCCACGGCACGCAGCTCTACCAATCTATTTTACTTTGTATGCCGATATATATTAGAAATACGAAACATGATCGATTTTTGGTCATAATTGGTTTCTGAATATTTGTACGAATATTTGACGCACGTAGTAGGGCAATATAAAAAATGTTGATTGTGATTATAATTGAAATATTGATAAGTGTGTGATTATATTGGCTGATTTGAACACTAAAGCTGGATTCACACCAACGTCCGGATCCGCTCAGTGACGATATTGTTCCGCATGAGAGCTTATTGATATGGTATGAATATCAATCAAGGAGTATGTGCCAAGACATATTATTTAGTGATAAAAAATCGTTTTTAATAAAAAAAAATCTGCGTTGTAAGTATTTTTACACATCAAAATAATTATTTAACTAACTAAGTAGTTAAATATCACAAGGGTGGGCAGAGAGGATATACTGCCACACAAATTTGTCTTGGCACATACTCCTTGATTGATATTCATACCATATCAATAAGCTCTCATGCGGAACAATATCGTCATTGAGCGGATCCGGACGTTGGTGTGAATCCAGCTTAAAGGCTGATGCAGCTTCGTTAGGTAGTATAGATTGGCGTGTTTTTTTGTATGAGGAAGTTTCTATTCGGTGTGTGAAACGTCACAAGGTGTATGAAATGAATAAATACATGAAACTCCAGAAATCAACTTGTAAAAATGTTTACCCAAAAACATCTTCCGGCGGGCTTGCAGGGTGTGGAAATCGAGTATTCCGCATACAAAAACGAATGAAATAAAAATGGGTGACAATGTAGTAATATGTATTGTGTTTTAAAGATGCGGTGTTCGTATTAAAATCGTCCTGCCACATAACATGGTTTAGGCTTCTCAATACTCCTTCGTCCTGCTGGCTTATTATAGCGAAAGTCCCTAGGTGGTAGGCTATCTTCCACCCTTGCTCGTGCCCAGCCTAGCGGAACTGTCCAAGAATCTTTTTTTCTGTAAGGATTCGTCTTAGGATTTTCTCAAATTAAATAACCTTTCACTGTTCTTTGTGAAGGTTCGATTCTCTAAGCCGTTGGTTTAATACTGATCTGATGAGTATGACTTTCTTAACACAATTTTGTGGAATTATTTAAAGCTGCTGTTTTGAATGTTTCAGTGAAGCGGGGCAGCGGAGTCCTAATGGCCTTATCAACAGACACTCCTGGACCAGAACCAGCCTCCGAAGAACTCCTCCTAGGTATGCATTTAATCCTCTTCATTATTTTATCATTCCTCTGCTTTGTTTGGCCTGGTCTTTGTTTTTTGTTTTATTTAAAGTTTTTTTTTATTTGTTTTTGCATTCCGTCTTGTGTTGTCCTGTTTTGTTTGCAGTTCATGCAAGTAACTCTTTAAAATTTGTATGAATATTTCAAACTTTTTCCACACAATAAATTTGTATGGTGGTGCCTATGGTCCTGCTTCTGAAAGCTACGTTTTAACCTCTCTGTTTGTTATATGCATCGTTTATGAGAAAAAAAGAGTGAGAAGTTATAACGAATCTATCTGCGGCATGCCTTTAGTATGATACTTAACACTGACAAATAATATAAAAGTCACAAAAATACCCATATTCTAAATAAATAATTCCAGCAAATTTTGTAAAAATATTGGCACAAAAGAGACCATTCCAAATTTATTCCGTATTTTTTGTTTGTTGGCTACATCTGTTTATGATTTTGTTCGTAGTCACCAAGAGAATCTGCCGCACCGCCGCTGGGGGTCTATGCGACAGTAAGCCAGGCTTCTTTATTTTTGCACCATTTCTCTGCCCATACAATGTCACCCCTTATTTTATAAATATGCACAAGTTCGTCGCACACGTTTTTAGTCGAATTTCCTCGAGAATCTTTCACGACAAAGTATTTAAACAAACCTTATCTATCTTACCACTTATAACTTTTTAAGAAATTATTACTTATAAATAATGCCCTACAACCTAGTTTCGTTGGCGAAATAATTGTGAAATCTAAACCTTATTACTAATATTTCATTCAATTACTTATTACTAATTAGAGCGCTAGATATCATGTTCGCAAAGAAAACTGTTCCTCAGTCAGTGGCGTAACGAAGGCCTTGGCGGCGTGCACAGTCCCCGGGGGCTCAGGAAAAGTAGATAATATGCCCGAAAACATTAAAATTACGTGAAAAATACACAAACTTTCCTTGAATTGAACAGGCATTACTGGCTCATTTTTTCAATGCATCAGCTAGGTAAAAAAACGACATATTTTCGTCAGCGGCACTTGATTATTTTGCTGTTGTTAAGTACATCGTTCCAGAGTGGTAGATACTCCAAGTATCGCCCTGGTGAAAGACCACCATTCAGAATCGAAACGTTGATTAAAATGGCTTTAGCCCTGTTTGGTGACCAGATCCGAATAGCCAGGTAATTCCCAACCCTCCTTTTCCTTATCTCCTTCCCCTCCCCAATACCTTCAGCCTCACAACATACCCCAATTGCGAGTGTCAAAGTCCCACTGGCTCCAGACGGTTGGGAGCAGAAAAAGAGCACTTAAAAAAACTTATGACCTGTTTTTTACAACTAAAATGGTAGAGAGCACAAATAAGTTATTTTAAATAACCTACATACCTTTATTTTTAAATTGACAACAAATTTTCAATAAAACGTCGCCATATCAATACGTGGATTTTGGGAACATCCCTTATTTAACATTTCTCGGTGATTTGTTGTTGTCGTTGTAAATTCGTGTAAACCAACTTTACTGTTTTCGTAATAATGTGTTTTCTGTGTGGCTGGTGTTGTGCATATTTACTATAAAAAATCATAACTAACGCATATTAAAGGCTTAAATAAATCATTTTAATGGCTAACTAACTGCATGTAAAATAATTTCTGACATGTTGGCTGTGGACATTCATTAACTGATTTGTAAATAAAGTGCTTTTAAGGGGTAGTTAAAATGTTTACACTGTGCTAGAAAAAAATACGTTTACTTCATGTAAGTGGCGCCTTTTTGCCAACCTGGCGGATGATTAACGAACTATTTGTATGGTGGAAAATAAAAACCGACTCCATCGCTCTGGCGGCCCCAGTCGGAACTACTACAATCGCAGGTAGCACAGATTCGCTACGGTTGCAATCGTACAGGTGTCGCTTTTGCATTCGAAAATAATTCAGTTAAATATCTACGTATTAATAACATCTTTGATGACATTGTTGTTGATAGGCTATATTAAAAATATATTTAACCTTTTAAATCGATACCACCATAAAACACTGTGCTTGTTTTTTTAAAGTATGTTTGTAATCATTTTGCGCATTTGGTTTTGTAAAATTTCCGTAAAAACAAAAAAAATTGTTAGATTTTTTTTTTTACAAAAATAACTCCACTAAGTCAAAAACTGCCCCCAATTTTCCAAAAATGTCTATTTTAGAATACATTGACTTTAATTTTGAATTATTTATGTTAGTATGTATCTGTTATGGTAATACAACATGTATATGTCTAAGCAAAAATGATTTATTTAATTATATTTTTTATGAAAGTAATTAAAAGCATCTATTCTGGAATACGTTAACTTTAATTTTGAATTCTTTATTTATCTGTATGCGTTGTGGTAAAACAGCATCTACATAATTTTGGATCATCTATAATAATAAATATGTAAATAATATTATGATATTCTATATTCCT
This sequence comes from Drusus annulatus, assembly GCA_022651775.1. Lineage (NCBI taxonomy): Eukaryota > Metazoa > Arthropoda > Insecta > Trichoptera > Limnephilidae > Drusus > Drusus annulatus. The sequence goes on along the minus strand of JAGWCC010000503.1, from coordinate 239,859 downwards.
TAATGTGAGAACAATAGAATAGAATTTGAAGGCCTGCGTGGTCGAGCGGTATAACGCTCGACTACGAATCCAGAAGTCGCAGGTTCGAACCCGGCGTGTACAAGTAAATTTTATTCAATTAATATGTGTCAAAGCACATTCATATAAAATAATAAATAGTATATTTGCGGCACGTTCCAGAGTGGTAAATACTCCAAGTATTGCCCTGGTGAAATACCACCATTCAGAATTGAAACGTTGCTTGAAATGGCTTTAGCCGTGTTTGGTGACCAGATCTAAATAGCCAAGCACTTCCAACCTTCCTCTTCCCCATCTATTTCCTCTCACAACATACCCCGATTGGGGTATGTTGTGAGGCTGAAGGTATTGGGGAGACGAAGGAGATGGGAAAGATGAGGGTTGTAAATCACCTGGATATTCAGATCTGGTCACCAAACAGGGCTAAAGTAAGTCATGGTGTTTGAAAGAGAACAGCATGCAATATAGTTGTGAATGATGAATACTTGGAGCAAGTGGATGAGTTTATGTATTTAGGAAGTATGTTCTAGAGAGACGGAAAGGCTGATACAGGATATTGAAAGAAGGGTAAATGCAGGAAACTCCATTAATGGAGGACTGAACACTGTTGGCGCAAATAATATATTGTCCAAAGAAGCGAAGCTAGCAGTCCACAATGGAGTGCTTATACCAACCCTGATGTATGGCAGTTAGGCATGAAACTGGCAGAGGAAAGATGAAAGTAGACTGAATGCTGTGGAAATGAGATCCCTGAGACGTACGTGCGGTAAAACCATGTATGACATGTATGAAAGAATACAAGGCTGATGCGAGCGTTAAGAAAGGGATGCTTAGATGATTTGGGCATCTAGAGCGAATGAACGAAGGAAGGAAAATGAAAAGAATATATTATGCGAAGCAAATGGAAGAAGTCAAGGAGGCTCGAGGAAGACATGGCACGATCAAGTTAATCAAATACTTGAATCGCGTCATGTGAAGAGTCAGAATAACAAAAGAGAGTATATATGAGACGATGTATGAAGGTGAATGAAGCAAGGAGTGTGTGCCAAGACAGAGTTATATGGCGGTCCGTCCTCTCTGCCCACCCCTGCGGGGAAACGGCGCGAAGGTTAGATGGTTAGTTAAAATAAATAAATTTTCAAAACCCTAGGAGTTTTCTAATCTAAATTGCACGCCGCTATCGCGAATTTAGTCCGTTTTTCTTTTTCGTTGCACTGTTCGATATATTATTAAATGAATCCATTTTATCGACTTCACATTTAAACTGCCATTGTGCTGGCGTTGCGTTTACGATGCACTTTGATGTGAACAATCGCATTTATTGTTATTATTATCAACAATCACGAAGTTTGAGCGAAATAAACTTACGTTGTAATCTCAGAGGTATAATATACAAGAGAGAGCGCTGGTGTAGTCAGTTTTGATAAGTTTTGCCGGACTCGGCTAGACCTGGGCGTAATTAGGACTAGTGCTAGGGTATTTATAAACACATTCATAGCACATGTCGACATAATGTTTTTGTTTATTCGTATAACCACTTTTTCACAGTATTGCCACAAACAAAAATATAGCATATAACCTAAAAAACAGTGGAGTTATGTCCATTTATGTCGCATATCAACACGTGTGAGTGGAGTCAATGGAAACGCGGGACACAAAGAACATTATTACAATGCTTTAAAGCCATGTGATAATTTGGCAAACATTGTTGTCTCTTTCTTTCTCATGGTGTACGACGTAAAAACCCGTAGAAAGTGATTTACCCCAAATATGTATAGGTTGGGTTAAAAGAATTATTTATTTTTAATTTTAATTTTATCTCTCCATATATTATTACTTCACGTTTGCACTACATATTTTACTGTTGTGAACGCCTTCAAAGTACATAATTGGCATATTTTCCGATGAAATTTTTCGAGCAGTTTTAATACTTATATTATTTACAATTTTTATCTTATACTCACTTGATTTTCTCGTCTACTTTGTATAGGTTGGGTAAAAAAAATTAGCTCTCTCTCCATATATTGTTACTCCAAGGTTGTATTACAAACGTTGGACGTATAAACGGCGGCGTTTTAGTTTTGACTCTTTTAACCACCTTAACTATCTTTCATATTCTTTGCTTTAACAAAATTTGTTTATATTTTTATACAAACTTAGCACGTTTCAGAGTGGTGGATACTCTGAGTATCGCCCTGGTGAATAACCATCATTCAGAATCGAAACGTTGCTTAAAATGGTTATAGCCAGGTTTGGTCAGATCTGAATAGCCAGATAATTTCCAACGTTCCAATCCCCCATCTCCTTCCCCTCCCCGCTACCTTCAGCCTCACGACATACCCGCATTTATTTTTTTATAATTAATACCGCACAAGAGTCTTCACTGCTCCTCAACCGTCTGGAACCAGTGAGACTATGGCATCCCCAATTGGGGTTTTTTGGAAGGCTGAAAGTAGTGGAGATGGTAAGCAGATGGGGAAGAAGAATAATAATAATAATGATAAATGAATAACTTTTATAGCGCCGTTTTTTGTGGGAAAATCACCTCAAGGGCGCTTTACAAATTGGTTGGAAAGTACCTGGTTATACATATCTGGTCACCAAACACGGTTAAAAACCATTTCAAGCAACGTTTCGATTCTGAATGGTGGTCTTTCACCAGGGCGATACTTGGAGTATCTACCACTCTGAAAAAATCATTCTAGTATTCATTTTATATTTTTTGTACAATATATTGGCTCTAGCCGCGTTTGGTGACCAGGTCTGAATGGCCAGGTACTTCCCAACCTTAGTCTTCTCCATCTCGTTCTCCTCCCCACTATCTCCACCCTCACGACACACCCCCAATTGGGGATGCCGTATCCCTACTGGCTCCAGACGGTCGGGAGCAGTTGGGACTCTGATGCGGTATTCAAATATTATTCGATCCTTCCAGCGCAATCGGATTCGCGGTTACACGCAATATCATAACAGGTTATTATTGTGATGAAGTTATTACAATAGGTGAGAATAATCGCTTCTCACAGAACGCAGCTTCTATATCTTCTGCAAGGCTATGGGAAAACCCGCCGCATCAAGTTATGGTAATTGGTAATCTTATTGTTTGCCAGTTTATGCAAAACGCGTTCGAAAAACATCACGGCATTTATTTTTTTCAACAAAATTTTTAATTTATTAATATGTAAAACAATGCGAATGGAATGGGGTGTTTTCACTCACCGACTTCGCCGACTCAAGTATTTGATTTACTTGATCGTGCCATGTCTTCCTCGGACGTCCTCGAATTCTTCTTCCATGCACTTTCGCATCATATATTCTTTTCACACTATTTTCTTCGTTCTTTCGCTCTACATTAACTAGGAATCAATATGTAATGATAGAAAATAAGATCTGTACAGCGCCCTTGAGGTGATTTTTCACAAAAACGGCGCTATACAAATCGTCCAAATATTATTATTATTACATGCCCAAACCATCTAAGCGTCCCTTTATTGATCCTATTCATAACGCTCACATCAACCTTGCATTCTTTCCGGATATCCACATTTTTAATACGGTCATACATGGTTTTACCGCACATACTCCTCAGGGATCTCATTTCTACAGCATTCAGTCTACTTTCATCCTTCCTCTGCCAGTTCCATGACTCACTGCCATACATCGGGGTTGGTAAAATCACTCCACTATGGACTGCTAACTTCGCTTCTTTAAACAAATTATTATTTGCGCCAACAGCGTTCAGTCCTCCATTAATGGAGTTTCTTGCATTCACCCTTCTTTCAATATCCTTATCAGCCTTTCCGTCTCTCGTAAACACGTAAACACACTTCCTAAATACACAAACTCATTTACTCGCTCCAAGTATTCATCATTCACAACTACATTGCACACTATTCTCGTACTCTCTCTTTCAAACACTAAACGCAAAATGTCTTCTCTCAGAAAGAAATAAAAGTCATTAATGGAATTTCTTGTAGCAATTTCTTATTTTGCAAAAAACTTAATTCGTATCTATCTCACTGGTTTAAAAATTTTTTTTTTTAAAAAGATGCCACCAATATCTTTCACACAATCCGCTACCATCTCCACCTTTAGAACGCAAAGAAAACAGATTGTGCAATCGGTCTGTCAAGAAACGGTAGCGTTTAGAAATAATATCACTCGTGTATTAGGTAACAATAATAATTCCTGGCACCCAACCGGGCGGGACGCGGCTAATTGCACCGCCAGTCGCGCAGCAGGCAGTAAAAACAATCGAATTCAAAAACGTTAATGATATCAACTCGATCCAAATCAACTCGCTAATAAACTGATTAGAGCTGTCCATTTCGTAACTCGATTGGAAATGGGTGTCTATCTTTAGACGGCCTCCATGGTCGAGTGGTAAGACGCTCGACTACGAATCCAAAGGTCGCGGGTTCAAACCCGGCGTGCGCAAATAACTTTTGTTTAATTAATATGTGTAATATTGTTTTCATGTCGGACTGAGTTTTGAAATCAAGATAATTTAAAAATCTTTGTTTTAAAACCACAGAATTTATTATGATGAAGGCCAACCGGTTTCGCTTGGATCAAGCTTCGTCAGGGCACATATAATAACTGTTAGTTATTATAAAGATGACATGGCCATTCATTACGCTCACATCAGCCTGCATTCTTCTGTTTTGAAGAAACAGTAATTAGCATCCATGCTCCCAAATCGGGGAATACCACGAATTATTAACACATTTAATTCATATAAAAATAATAAAAAGTTTATTTGCGGCACATTCCAGAGTGGTAGATACTCAAAGTATCGCCCTGGTGAAAGACCACCATTCAGAATCGAAACGTTGCTTGAAATGGCTTTAGCCGTGTTTGGTGACCAGATCTGAATAGCCAGGTACTTCCCAACCTTCCTCTTCCCAATCTCCAGCCCCTCCCCACTACCTTCAGCCTCACAACATACCCTATTTGGGGATGCCATAGTCTCACTGGCTCTAGACGGTTGGGAGCAGTTGAGACTCTTGTGCGGTATTTATATAAAAAAAAATAAAAAAATGCACCTAAACATAATAAAGTCGAAATATTACATCCTTGGAGGACACGGGGAGGTACCTTTGCGAAACTGTGCAGTCAGGACGGTTGACTTTATACTGACTCGATAGAAAAATCATAATCTCATCAGTAAAACAGATGCCAACATTAAACACATTGATATATAAATACATAAAATGAAGAACAACTTGTTACCAATATATTTTTCTGACAAAATTATCTACAATGTTGATATTCACAAATATAATACAAGGGTATGCAAAGAAATTAGACCATCAGAAAAAAATAAAGCAAACACACAAAATAGCTTACTATATAAAGGGATGAAATCTTGTAAAGCTCTGCCGGAAACCATCAAAATTATGCCTATCAATAAATTCAAAATAGCCTGTAAAAATTATTTAAACTGCATATAAATCAAAATAATAAGGAGTATATAAGTTAAATAATATAAAGTTTAAAAAAAAATGAAATAATTAGCTACTTGAATGTACAAAGTAACTAATATAAAATAAATAAAACAAAAACCAAAACAAAGATATAAATATATAAACATATTAAAGGATGTTGGATAGCCTATTAGTTACCGCCCACGTGGAATTCGGACATTTTAATAAACGAGATCCCTGAAATTGAATGGAAATGAGATCCCTGAGACATATGTGCGGTAAAACCATGTATGACCGTATTAAAAATGTGGATTTACGAAAAGAATGCAAGGCTGATGTGAGCGTAATGAATAGGATCGTGAAAGGGACGCTTTGATAGTTTGGGCATGAAGAGCGAATGAACGAAGAAAGGAGTGTGAAAAGAACATATGATGCGAAAGTGAATGGAAGAAGATGTCGAGGACGCTCGAGAAAGTCATGGCACGATCAAGTAAATCAAATACTTGAATCGGGTCATGTGAAGAGTCAGAATAACAGAAGAGTATGGCTGAGACGGTGTATGAATGTGAATGAAGCAAAGAGTGTGTGCCAAGACAGAGTTATTTGGTGGTCCTCCTCTCTGCCTACCCCTGCGGAAAAATGGCATGATGGTTAGTTAGTTTTTTAAATTCCTAGGCTACATTCACTGAACGAGTGAATTTTTTTAATAATAACTAACTAACTAACTAACCATCACGCCGTTTCCCCGCAAGGGTAGGCAGAGAGGACGGACCGCCATACAACTCTGTCTTGGCACACACTTCTTGCTTCATTTACATTCATACATCGTCTCATACATACTCTTCTGTTATTCTGACTCTTCACACGACCCGATTCAAGTATTTGATTTACTTGATTGTGCCATGTCTTCCAATAATAATAATTGGATAATTCGAATAGCGCCTTTTATGTGAAAAATCACCTCAAGGGCGCTGTACAAATCTTAATTTCTACTTAATATTAATTCTTAGTTTATATAAATACACAGCAACATACTTACCTGGCAGGTCACTTCTGGCAGGACACAATCACCATATCATAATAACTTAAAATTTATCTGATTTTTATTTGTTTTTTTTTTAAATTTTATTTTTCTTTTTTTCATTTTTAGGGCATGAGAGCATATTTAAAATATAGTATATCGGGGGTATTTTTTTTTTAATTTTTCGTAGTGAGGAACAGATAATGGTGAAAACCTTCTAATGAATTTAAGGAATGAGAGTCTGAAAAGTTTTCTTGGTTTGAACAGAAATTCTTTTGAGCTTGGTACATCTTGATTAAGGATATGATCATCTGAAAAAATGGGGTTTGAGTTTGGTTCTGAACTCCGTCGAGTCTTTTATTACTCTCAGATCATGTGGTAGTCCATTCCAGGCTTTTGGACCTGACACTCCGAAGGCGCGCTCTCCGAACTTAGTGTCTGGTGTGCGCTTTGGTTCCTTCAACCTTCCGATAGCCAATGACATTGTCGATCTAAGGGTTGACTGTCGCCAATTGGAATCTTCAGGAATACATAATTCCGATAAAAACATCAATTTAAGTCAAATATCTGCAATCTGCGTTAGTAAAAAATAAAATATTATGAAAAATCTATTGCATTTGGAGCTTGGATGTTTTCAGCAGATATAAATCTCGTATTTATCTGCAGGAAAACATGTAAAACTCGAGTTTGGCAAATTTACCAATATATTCTTATCAATGGGATGAGGCTCGTTCTGTTGAGTGGATTGGACAAATTGTGATTGATTGCGGCGGCCGTATTGATTGTAGGCAGGGTGGAATATTTCAATCTGACCGTAATACAGCGATGGCTTGAATTAGCTGCCCTCCAATCTATCGCTTTTTGACAGCCCGACAAAAAATAGACGAATCAATTCATTGATTGGAAGCCTTATTTGATATGGGGCAGTTTTATAATTATTACCGATTCACGCCTTGGCGTATCTTTCGGTTAGAATGTGGGACACGATCATTCAGTTTTTTATTCATTTATTTATTTATAAACTAACCGACTATTGTCCAATTACAAAAAAAAATACATAACATGAAATGGGAAAAAAAGGGCAACAAAGAAAGAACACAGCACATACATAACATTAAATAATAATAAAGTATTGTTCCGGAAGGTATGCAGGAGTAGTGCAATGCAATACCTTCCATAATTAATAATAATACATATTAATTATAATGTAAACAAATAAAAATTAACAAAAATTCATGAGAAAAAATAAATAAAATTAAAAATTAAATAATAGAAGTAAAAAATATTAATGGAGGATATTAGGCTTGAAGTAACAATATATGGAGGGATAGCTAATTTGTTTTACCCAACCCATCCGAAATTGTAATAAATCACTTTTTCAGAGTTTTTACATCGTTCACCATGAGAGAGAAAGAGACAACAAATTTCTTGGACCGCTTCTATATACTGTCGCAATGATCTTAAGCTGGCTATCTTCGCTGGTTAACGGCGGGACTCCGCCCACATTTACTAAACTAAACTTGACACAACTAAACGGTTTTTTAGGTTAGATGCTATATTTTTGTTGATAAAAATACTGTGAAAAAGTGGCTATACGAATACACAAAAACATTATGTCGATATGTACCTCTAGTATACTCTAAGATATTAAGCCTCATTTCTGAAAAACGCCGTCAAGAGGGAGTCCATCCTGACAGCGTTAAGACTGATGGGGCCAATAATTTACTCCAATGCGCTTCTATGCTTGAATTCGGGATCTGACAGGATTCCATAATAAGATCATTTCTAGAGTTGTTAATCCTTTCCCGCATTCCTGCTACCCTGGTTCTCATAAGGGCTGCAAATCCGGGAACTCGCCCCTCGGTGAACATACCGGAAGCACTGCAGTGCCTGGGAAGACTGAACGTCATGCGAATAAATGAAGCAATGACAAAAATAGTACAAAATATACATTATTTGCAATATTAATTAACGTGTGAAAAGTTTAAACTAAGCTTCTCATTAATGATATTAATAACACCAAATTTTAAACTTTATTCCCCTATTTTTTTTTCATTTAAGATCTGACCGGTTTCACCTTATGACGGACATCTTCAGACTGGTACAATTTTAAGTAGGTCTATGGTCTATGGTGACTTTAGGTTTTGTTTTATGGCTGACAGAGGTGGCTTTACCATAATATTCAAAAATACATTCGGGTAGTTTTATTATTATTTTTTTATTATTCGTAAAAATACTGTTGAAACTTGAATGAAACCGGGTAGTAACCTACATAAAAAACTACTCATTTGCCTAATATTATTAGACCGGTTGGTAGTTGAGTGGACAAACGCGTCGGATTCCCACTCGGGCGTCGTGCGTTCAATTCCTCTGCTGGCTAAGTCCTCCATCATTGAACAAGCAACATCTTCCGCTTATTTTGATGGCAGTAGGAGTTTTTCAAATATTGTTAGGTTATTCGTATTTCGGGAATGTTTGTCTTTCTTTTAACAAACAAAAAATATAAATTAATATATACGAGTATACCATATGAAAAAAAACTAAAAACTCTAATGTGCTCCTAAATACCTACTAAATGATCTCGATTTAAGCACAGGTTTCTTCGTACGAAACCAACTGTTATCGTGAATTAATCTTAATTTATTATTATTAATGTGTATCTGCAGAATGGCGTGTACGTTTCTCGTTTACCATCGAAGTGATATTGTCTTTTTACTCTAATTAGGCAGCCACTAGGCGACTAGACTATGGATAACTGAACTATCTCGCATTCTCTGCAAACAAAGACAAATGGACATTGCACATTGGGTAACGAGATGGCTAAAAGCCTCGTTTTAAAGTTATCAACTCACTCGTTCTCATACTGCCGACAACAACTGTGAACAGCTGTCTTCAGCTCTTTTCGCTAGTGCACTGGTGCGAAGGTATCAATGTTGCTAGTTCCTCCGAGCACGCTCCGTTGAAATACCTTTGCCAAAGACTCAGTATTCCTACGTTTGTCCGTTTATTTAAGATGGCAGTCGGTATTTTAACAAATTAGCTTCTAGTAAATTGTTTTTTTTTTTTTAATCTGTTGATGTCTCAGAGCAATAATATACCAGGAGGAAGCGCTAGTGAAGTCGGTATTGAAGATTTTTGCCTGACTGGGGCGTGGCTAGGGCTAGGGCCATGGTATTTACACATCAATTTATAGCACATGTCGACATAATGTTTTTGTTTATTTGTATAACCACTTTTTCACGGTATTGTTATAAACAAAAATGAAGGATATAACCTAAAAAACCGTTGAGTTTTGTTCTGTTGTGTCGCATAACAAAACGTAGTGGGCGGAGACGCGAGAGACGGAGAACATGCTTACATACCTAAAAGCGGAGCTGTATTGTGTGAGAACTTTTCTTATCTCTTTCTCTCACGGTTTACGACGTAAAAACCCGAAGAAAGTGATTTATCGTAAATTTGTATAGGTTGGGTAAAAATGTTTAGCTCCCTCTCCATACATATTATTATTGGTCTGAGGTTATATTCATATCTGAACGTTTTTTCATGATTTATGATAGCGATCATGATTTTAGTTAGTTTTAATTTGTATTCAAATCTGTTTTATATTAATTTCTCGTTGTTTTTTAGGTTAGGTATTCCAGTGTAACGCGCAACTGAGGTGAACTATCACCAAATAGCGCTATGTAAATTATAAAGAGTGTTATTCAAACGAACCGCTTCTCTTTGCACTTTGTCAAGCGTGGTAATCAGTAATAATTATAACATATTCCAGAAGGAATGGAGAAATATTATGAATTATTTTTTTTAATTAATTTTGTACCGACTCCTTGTCAGCTATTCTTTAAAATGAATTGTGTGGTGTGTGGCATTTAGGGAAAGAATTATCGCCGACTTAAATGCGTAGTAAAGTTCAGAAATTTGGCCCGAGTGCCAGGAACGTTTTGTTACACATTTAAGGCCCCTCTAAAGCATCATTAGTAATTCGTAAATCCACACCGTTTCCAAATTTAAATTCTTTTAATGAACTACATGTGTTCAAGTTCCAGTTAATTTCTTTAAAAAATATATATATATCTGCCCACCGGTGTTGTGTCCATGCTTCAATATTAAATTATCGATTTTATGTTTTCACTGCGGAAAGAAATTAAATTAAATAAGTGTCAGGAGAATATATGACACGCAAGGGGATTGTAGAGATAATTCGGGAACGCCCCAGGAAGATATGGCACGATTTAGTCAATCAAATGCAGTCGAACTTGGTTATAACCTTGAAGTAACAATATATGGAGGAAGAGCTAATTATTTTTACCCAACCTACACAAATTGCGATAAATCACTTTCTCCTGGGTTTTTACGTCGTACACCATGAGATAGAAAGAGACAACAAATTTCATAGACCGCTTCTATATACTGTCGCAATGATCTTAAGCTCCTGGTTCACCGCGGGACTCCGCCCACATTTTTTATTATGCCACTAAACTTGACACAACTAAACGGTTTTTTAGGTTATATGCTATATTTTTGTTGATGAAAATACTGTGTAAAAGTGGCTATACGAATAAACAAAAACATTATATCGATATTTGATATGAATGGATGTATAAATACCGTAGCCTTAGTCTTAGCCACGGACAGATGCGCCGAGTCAGGTTAAAATCATCTAAAACTGACTTCACTGCCTTGGATAGATACTCACTCTATGTACTATATGGTTATAACGATCACGGTAATAGTGAGGTCACGGCCATAATGAGCAATTACTTAATAGTATGTTGGTTCGGGCTTATTTTCATATAATGGTGGGGGTTATAACGAGGTCGCTTCACTGATATAACGTCCAAATAATATTGTCAACTCAATGCGCCCCGGGTATGAGAAAAAAAACCCAATTCTCGAAACAGTCTGTATAAATTAAATCACGAAAGAGTTTCGTTTCTTTCTTCCACTTTAATTCTCAGTTTAAGGTCATCCTACACGAGGTCCACCCTACCAAATACTCTTCGTTTACTTTTTTACACTTAGCTTTAGTTCTCTTCCTCGCAGAACAAAAAAGAGCTGTACCTACTAAAGGGCACCAATAGTACAAAAGATATGACGTCATGTTATCTGTGGGCTAATCATGGACGCGGGCATTGACGCGTGCCCGCGCTGCGCGAGTGCCCGCCGAGGTAGAGATGGTCGATATTCCTGTCCCGGTTACAAGGAATCGGTTCCAAGCCGGTCACTGAAACCGTCGATATTGTTTCTTCAAGAACCTGTTCCTATTTTTCCCAAATAAAAATGGCGAATATCTTATCATTGGAAAAAGTATTTAGCGATATATTTTTGTTCCAAGAATATCGCTAGCAACCCGGTTCCAGTTATTTTTGTTCTCCAAATATCGCTTTTCCACCCCCTCCCCTCCCATGAAATAAAAATATCATAGGAATCCTTTCTTGGTTTAACCCTTATGTGCCTGAAGAAAACTACACCTTTTAAAATTGACATAAAGGTTTCTTTTACAGTTTATCATTTGCTGAAGTTTGCTGGACCATTTTTATGACGTAATACATTTCGACTCAGTTCAATACTTTGGGAAGTGGATAGGAATTTCACCCAGTACTATCTTCTCTTGGAGTTTATAATTTAGTAGGTAATTAAAAATAGTATTAAGGATACAGGTGATGTACTTCGAACACAACAGTACATCATATTTATCATTTAAAATAAGAGAAAATGATTAATAAATACGGACAAACTTCAAATTCCATATAAAACACATGAGGGTACCCGGGTACCCTTTCAGTCATCAGAAAGTGTAAATTATACTTAAGCCTTTTCCGCTAACATACCACCCTCCACATATCCAAGGGTTATGTTCAATTGTTCATTTTCACCATTGTGGAGAAATCGGAAAGTTTCAGCCGGTCAGACTTACTGGAACATTAAAAAAAATCTTTGTTGAAGACCAAAAAGGGTACCAGGAATAGGTTCCAAAAATAATTGGATAAAAAACCGGTTATTCGCCAGTCACTGGTAACTGGAACATCAGTGACAACCGATTTCCGATATTAACCATCCCTACACCGAAGTGCCCAGTGGTAGTTGTTCACTTGGAGTAACCATATATGGAGAGAGGCTAATTCTTTTTACCCATATTTGGAATAAATCACTTTCTCCGGCTTTTTACGTCGTACACCATGAGAAAGAAAGAGACAGCAAATTTTGCCAAATTATCACACCGCTTTAAAGTACTGTAAGGATGTTCTTCGTGTCCCGCGTCTCCGTTGATTCCGCCCACACGTTTTGATATGCAACATAAATGGACATAGGTCAACGGTTTTTTTAGGTTATATGAAATATTTTTGTTTATAACAATACTGTAAAAAAGTGGTGATACGAATAAACAAAAAATATGTCGACATGTTCTACGGATGTATAAATACCCTAGCCCTAGTCCCAGCCGGGCCCAGGTCTAGCCGAGTCCGGCAAAATTCATCAAAATTGACTACAGCAGCGTTATTATTGCTCTGAGACTGTTCACGTTTCCTTAAAATCTCATAGCGCTTTGACATTTCCAACGCAGACTTCGACCCAATATGGTGAAATCGTGGACTAAACGATTCCGGTAATAGACGGGAATTGAACTTTCGACGAAAGATCCGAGTGGTCTCTCGCAATTAGAATCAGATTACGAGATAACTGATGGGCGTAGTTTGTTTGTGTATGTTTACCACGTGAAATAATATCTGTTTCTTGCGCAAGCACGTGTAAATAATTGCAATTTAATATAGACTCCAGACCGACCGGACTGAATTCAAGAAAGCCGCCAGTTGCCAATACACTATTTTTTGCTTTGGGTTTTGTTGGCAAGAACCGTTCACGTATATTTGTATGTTATTATAAACTAACACTAACTGTAAATGATGTTAGAGGTTGTTTTTCCCACATTTTTCTTAGTCGATGAAAATGGTCTACATTATAAAGATATAAAAAAATGTTCAACATTTAATTTTATCGTCATTGTATTGTTAAAATTAATTTAATTTGACGGCCCCCGTGGTCGAGTGGTAAGACGCTTGATAATGAATCCAGAAGTCGCAGGTTGAAACCCGGCGTGCGCAAATAAATTAATTTTAATTAATTTTTGTCATAACACATTTAATTCATATTCATTCCCGGGTTACGAATGACCTGACAATATTTGAAAACACGCCTACTACCATCATAAGAAGCGGAAGATGTTGCTTGTGCAATTATGGAGGGGAAGAGGACTTAGCCAGCAGAGGAATTGAACGCACGACGCCCGGGTGGGTGCGTTTGTCCACTCGGCTACCGACCGGTTGGGTCTAGAGCCAGTGAGACTATGGCATCCCCAAAAAGGGCATGTTGTGAGGCTGAAGGTAGCGGAGAGGGGAAGGAGATTGGCAAGAGGAAGGTTGGGAAGTACCTGGCTAGTCAGATCTGGTCACCAAACACGGCTAAAGCCATTTCAAGTAACCTTTTGATTCTGAATGGTGAAAGAACACCATTCATAATCGAAACCTTGCTTGAAATATCCGGAAAGAATGCAAAAACGTAATGAATAGGATTAAGGAAGGGACGCTTAGATGGTTTGGGCATGTAGAGCGGATGAACGAGGGAAAGAGTGTGAAAATAATATATGACGCGAAAGTTAATGAAATAAGAAGTCGGGGCCGCCCGAAGAAGATATGGCACGATCAAGTATATCAAATACTTGAATCGGGTCATGTGAAGAGTCAGAATAACAGAAGAGTATGTATGAATGTAAATGAAGCAAGAAGTGTGTGCCAAGACAGAGTTATATGGCGGTCCGTCCTCTCTGCCTACCCCTGCGGGGAAACGGCGTGATGGTTAGTTAGTTAGTTAGAGCACCATTAGAGGACAGCCACCCGAGTGATTAGGTGCTGATACCATCACCTGTATATGGGCATGCCTTTATTGTCCAACAAACGACAGCGCACGAAAGGATTGCGACAAGCAGAGGACGATAATATATTCCTCGATGGTCGTTAACCCGACATGTTGTGTTGCGACTATTTATTCGACAGAGTTTAGCCGTAGAATCGAACAATAGACCTCTCCGCAGCCGGCTCCAAGAGAATCTATTTGAAATACAACACAACTTTAGTATAACGAACTTAAAACTGAAAACTTACCTTTTCCGACTCTCATATCCTTAAATTCATTAAAAGAATCTCTACATAATCTGTCTCTCAACGAATCACCTTTAGGTATACAAATTATAACCAATTCCTGTACTGAATGACAAATTCAGAAAGTTCATTTTTCTATTTCGCTTCCATACCCTAAATCTAAAAAATAAACAAATATAATTACAATTTTAATTTTAAGTTAATAAGTGTGTCTATATGATAGGACCTGCCAGGTAAGTATGTTCCTGTTTATTTTCTTATTTAAACTAGGAATTAATATGTAATAATAGAAAATTGATCTGATTTTTCATTGAAAACGATTTTATACAAATCATCCAAATATAATTATTATTATTAATATACATAGAGACCTAACTATCCAAGGCAGTGTAGTCAGTTTTGATGACTTTTGCCTGACTACTCTGAACAGGCGTGGCTAGGGTTTTTTACGTAACCTCAAAAAGTGTTTGCATAACAAAACATGATTTACAAATTCAGAACATCTTACAAAACGAATAACATAACGTTTGCTTAAATAATAATGGAAGTTTATAGTTAATATAATGTATTTATATACTTATTAATTCGATAATCCTAACGCGCTGTCAAAAACAATTAAAACCACTGAAATACCTGTGACCCTTTTTGGATTTATTTTTTCATGCATTCATAGCACATATCGACGTGATGTTTTGTTTATTTGTAAAACTACTTTTTCAATCAACAACAATACATGATATAAACTCAAAAACTTGTGAGTTATGTCGCATGACAAAAGTGGGCGGAGTCGCCGGAGATGCGGGAGACGGAAAACATCCTTATAATACCTAAAAGCGGTGTAATATTTTGCGATGTTTTTGTTGTTCTCTTTCTCTCTCATGGTGTACGACGTGAAAACCCGGAGAAAGTGATTTATCGCAAGTTTGTATAGGTTGGGTAAAAAAAATAGCTCTCTCTCCACATACAAGTATTCTTACTCCAAGAACACCAACACATCACTGCCAACCTCAGAGCAAGAATACATATGGAGTGAGAGCTATTTTTTTTTTACCCAACCTATCATAAATTACTCTTATGTAGGCATATTATCTTAATATCTCCACAGAAAGTTTGATATCGAAGAAAATCCTTCGTCCCGCGTTGCGCACGATTGGTCAAAATTGCGTGTGTCAACGTGTTTTCCAAAACGGGAAAAGACGAAGGTCCACGTTGTTATTACTCTATACCGCTGTTGGCTTGCACTCACCAAAGTATTTTGACAGAATTACAGGTGGCAAATAGGCAATGTTATCCTGTGCAAGGAAACATTACAAACATGGCCTTTAACATTAGGTTTACAGCTCGGAGCAATAATATACTAGAGAGCGCTGTAGAGAGAGCTGTAGTCAGTTTATACGAGGTTTGTCGGACTCGGCTAGACCTGGGCGTGGCTAGGACAAGGGCTAGGGTATTTATACATCCATTCATAGCACATGTCGACATAATGTTTTTTTTTTTTTTTTTGTATAACCACTTTCACAGTATTGTATAAAAAAATAAAATAACATGTAACCTACTTAACTGTTGAGTTATGTCAATTTATTTCGCGTATTATAACGTGTGGGCGGAGTCAACGGAGACGCGGGACACGAAGAACATTCTAACAATACTTTAAAGCGGTGTGATAATTCGGGATTTTTTTGTCTCTTTCTTTCTCATGGTGTACGACGTGAAAACCCGGAGAATATGATTTATCTCAAATCTGTATTTGTCTGGTAAAAAGAATTAGCTCTCTCTCTTCATATATTGTTACTTCAAGTCTCTATCTACTTGTTTTTCCGTGGGCGGAAAAATGCTTGTGTAAGAAATAGACGTGCACTTTTGCATGTTAATTTTAAATCCTAGTTTAGAGTCACACTAATGTCAACGAATTAAAGTCGTTATTAAATCTATACCTCCATATATTGTTTTCCAAGCAACCAATACACTGTGTTGGATCCGAAGCTGCCATAAAATACCGAATGTGTTTTCAGCTTCAGATGAATTCGGAAAATAGTGGACTGGAAAACGATTATTTGGAATGAAGGGAAAATGGGAAACCATTCACTCACCGATGTAGTTGAAGTGGAAGTTCTTAATTCTTCTTGCACAAAACGAATCACAACAAAACACCACACTTAATTTAATATTACTTGAATAACAACAACAAACCGACGACCAAGCGAGACACCAACAAGCAACACGTTTTTTTCACACAACTCTTCTGTTTCGATTGTCAATTGTGTTGTTGAATAAGAAAATCGGATAGGTAGGAACTGGGTGAAAAACATGAAGGTAAGAATCTATCGAATTATCAATTTGAAATCCAACACATTGTATTACGTTAACGTATAGCTTGTAACATAAGAACCCGAGCCGGTAGATTCTACATCCGGCGGAGCGTTAATCGGACAAATATGTATGGCGAAGTTTCACCTGAAGACGAGAAAATAAAATTACGAATGCATAGCTGGATACATAGTAATTGTGTATGTTTTGTTATTATTTGACGGCTCAGAGGCGGTTGCTTATCACGCGATAATTGGATATTCCCACTAGAAAAGTGCACATAAGTAGCGAGGCGTTTTAATTTACAATTAAAATGGGAAAATGGAGGCAGGTGCGCCGGCTTTAATCAATCAATCGCTTTGGTTTCTTTTCTTTTACGCTCAGACGAAAAAAGTTCCAACTTCCAGTGGGCTATTTATCAATTATATTTTTAATCTATCGTGTAAAATAAAAATGCACGCTTTTTAGCTGTCTAACAAGCAATACTACAAATGATTTATTTGTTAATTCTATACGGTTAATTCTATATAGTTGGGAAAATTTTAAAGGTTTTCAGTGAATACAGATGAGGAGTATAGAAGCAAAGGCAGCAATCTTTTTCATTTTAAATTATTTATTGGAAAGTTGATTTAGCGTTTAATGCACTTTTTTTTTCGTGAATATGTCGATAAATTTAGAGATAATTGTTTCAAATTGTTCCTAGTTTAATGTGCACAAACATTTTGGCATACTTCATTCTCCGTTTCTTTAAGATAATCAAAAGTTTACAATGCTACAGAACCATTTTTGGAGATTGCTGCCTTTGCTTCTAAGCCCCCCAATTCTTAACTAACTAACTAAGTAACCATCACGCCGTTTCTCCGCATGGGTAGGCAGAGAGGACGGACCGCCATATAACTCTGCCTTGGCACACACTCCTTGCTTCATTCATATTTATATATATAGTTTCACACATACTCTTCTGTTATTCTGACTCTTCACATGACTCGATTCAAGTATTTGATTTACTTGATAGTGCCATTTATTTCTTGGGCGTCCTCGACTTCTTCTTTCATTCATTTTCGCACCCTGTGGGGAAACGGCGTGATGATTTGTTAGTTAGTTAGCGTATCGATGCGCAGAAAGAAAAGTTACCAAAAATAAACTTCCTCAGAAAGTACAAAGTAATTCGTAATGACACTGTCGACTTCTATGTAATATTTAAAGGTTGTGAATAATATAGTTATCGTTTTTCCCTGTGGAACAGTACGCTTCGTTTTTGGCTAAACACAGATTACTCCGTAAATGTCTCAAAATACTATTCCGAAAGCAGCAACAGATTGATTTTAACATGTATAACTTTTCATTTGTTTTCGACGTTTCTCTTTGTTCAGTCGGTTAATCTTTCAGCTGTTTCAGAAGGTTTTTTTTTTTATTTATTTATTTATTTATTAACGCCCTAGTGGGCTTTTACAACAAATGTGCACAATATATTGATGTTGACAGGTAAAGCATTATATGATAGTACGTGATACATTAAAAAAATAAAACAAAATAGTACATGCTTCTTGAAAAAATCAAAATAAATATATAACCAGTGGTAAATACAAAATGCAATATAAAAATTACAATAATAGATATAAAAACATAGAAGAGAAAAATATATATTCACTATTGTCTGGTAGACTTATATTTCAGTGAAGTATTTGTGAAGAGTAGCTATACAACTCCGATCTGAATCTCATGATGGAATACAGAAAAATATCAACATAACTAAATTCGTTTCCAAGCCTATGTAATCTTTGGACTGAGGAGTTCATAGAGTTAGTAGAGTAGTATCTATCCAAGGCAGTGAAGTCAGTTTTTGACTTGTTTTTGATGATTTTAAACTGACTCGGCGCACCTGGGCGTGGCTAAGACTAAGGCTACGGTATTTATACATTCGTTCATATCACATATCGACATAGTGTTTTTGTTTATTCGTATAGCCACTTTTTCACAGTATTTTTATCAACAAAAATATAGCATATAACTTAAAAAACCGTTTAGTTGTGTCAAGTTTAGTGGCATAATAAATAATGTGGGTGGAGTCCCACCTTAAACCAGGAGCTTAAGATCATCCTTACAGTATATAGAAGCGGTCTATGAAATTTGTTGTCTCTTACTCTCTCATGGTGTACCACGTAAAAACCAGGAGAAAGTGATTTATCGCAAGTTTGTGTAGGTTGGGCAAAAATAATTAGCTCTCCCTCCATATATTGTTACTTCAAGGGGAAGTTCATTGCATAGTTAGTTCTTCATGAATCAACATGAAACAACTCGGAAAGTCTTGCATCACGATTATGTACACGGAGCGTTATCAGCTTATTTTTTTGTAGATTGCTGTTAAGCAATTGATGCAGTTGTGTGTGGTCACTTCGTGAATAATTGGGTTAGTCCGTACTGTACCTACCTCAGAGTGTACCTACTGTTCATATAATTTGTGCGGAAACCTTACGAATTAAATCCACCGAATATTTCGTGAGCGCGGCCGTGTTTACATGGACTACGTTTAAACCTCGGATTACTGACATACCGGGGTTTGTTGGTGTTAGTTTTAAATAGGTACCGATTTTTTTTTTGCTTTACATTTTGTGTACACAAGTGCGAGACCTGTACGTACCACATAATATATTATGACACATGGGAGGTACACACACCTAACTTGTGTGTTTTCGTTGTCGTGACAAATGCGACCCAATTAGAACCTCTTCAAAATGATTTAAAAATCAATGATTTCTCTAGGTTGGACTAGTTTGTTACCTTTATTTATTTAAATATTTTTTTTTTATTTTAACTTTAATTTTATCAAATTTAATATTATTATTATTATTAAGTTTTGCTTTTTGAGTGACAGCTGTTTTAGCGTTCAAGGCCATTATCAAACGGTAAATAATAATAATAACAGTGATTTTTATAGCGCAGTTTTGTGATATTTCACCTCAGGTACGCTTCACACTTAATTACCTCACCTAATATAACAAGGAGAAAATAATTAATATAAAAAAAATTAAAACTATCTAAAATCATGATCGTTATCATGAATCATGGAAAAAAAGTTTTAGATATGGGTATAACAGTGTGTGAGCTAAGGTCGCAAAAATCCAGATGAAAAGTACGTATAAATATTGTAATATAAATATGTATAAATATGTATAAATACGTATACATATGTATAAAGAAAAGGAAATTAGATTGAGGACAGTTAATATGTTGGTATTTGAAACGTCAATATTCAAGTATTATAATGTAACTATTCTAAAAAATGCATACAGCGTATAAAATGTCACCTAAAATTGCAAAATTTAACAATAATAATATTAAATTTGATAAAATAAAAACTTCGTTTCCAAATTTTATTCAATAATAATTTCTTACTTACAAAAAAAATATTAATCTTATTTTAATTTTGTGATCTACCAAAAAGTATCTTTTAATTCTATTCAAAACTAATGTCAACACGTAATTTATGCTTAACTTAGAATGAGAACAGATTTTTTTTTCTCTTTTCATCACAATATGTAAATTTTGTAAATGTCGGTTTACCTTCTGGCCTTTCCAGGTCGTTTTGTAAATAAAACACAAATAACAAAACTGTACAATGAATGTTTTGTTCATTCTCAAAGTAAATATTGGCTATTACTTAATGAGTCATATCAAAATGGTACTTAGTCGGATAAATTTGCAAATGTACTGTTTCCACTGGAGCACCTGCCAATGCTATGCTATCGCGAATATTATCTGGTGAACTCTTAAACATGGGAACCTATAGTGAAACCAATCAAAAGATAGGTAGGTGCCTACTAACTGCGCCCTATCCATATTATAAAATACATACTGGAGTACTGTCGAAATGTATGCTTTAAGTAATTTCAACAAATCTTTCTTTAAATTTAGAACAATCTCTTGTAAACTTATATTAATAGATTTTCCTTCAAATTTAGAACAATCTTTTGTATACTTGTATTAACAGATTTTCCTTTAAATTTAGAACAATCTCTTGTAAACGTATACAGATTTTCCTTTAAATTTAGAACAATCTGTTGTAAATGTAAACAGATATTTCTTTAAATATATAACAATCCCAAAAGATTTTCCTTTCACTTTAGAACAATCTCTTGTAAACGTATACAAATTTTCCTTTAAATTTAGAACAATCTCTTGTAAACTTATTCAGATCTTTCTTTAAACTTAGAACACTCCCCAGTGAACAAAATATGGATGTTTTTGTATTTTTATTTAAATGTATGCAATGTATTTTTTCACACAGTAAGAAAAAAAAATCATTTCACAATAGTAGAACGAAGCATATAAGGTCACTATCTTCGAGTAGGAATATATATGGAGAGAGAGCTAAATATTTTTACCCAACATATACAAATTTACGATAAATCACTTTCTCTGGGTTTTTACGTCGTAAACCGTGAGAGAGAAAGAGATAAGATAAGTTCTCACACAATATAGCACCGCTTTTAGGTATGTAAGCATGTTTTCCATCTCCCGCGTCTCCGGCGACTCCGCCCGGCACGTTTTGTTATGCGATATAACAGGAAATAACTCAACGGTTTTTTAGGTTATATCCTATATTTTTGTTTACAATAATACTGTAAAAAAGTAGTTATACAAATAAACAAAAAAAAATGTCGACATGTGCTATGAATGGTTCTATAAATACCCTAGCCCTTGTCTTAGCCACGTCCAGGTCTATCCGAGTCCGGCAAACCTTGTCAAACTGACTACAGCTCTCTCTACAGCGCTCTTTCTTGTATATTATTACTCCAAGGGTGGATGGCATATTTTTAGTCAATAATTTAAACACAACTGACGCCTTCCTGTAAAATCATCGGTGCGTTTCCCGGAAAATTTTCCTTCGCTCAGTTTCGCCTACAGTACTGAACCTGGCAAGGAAGGTGTACGCGGTAGGCGCCTGTCGAGTCATCACATCGCAGCGACACAAGGTAAACGTCAATTAATACCATCACACGCAGCGGCCCAGGTGTAGTGGATGTAGATTCGCCGGGCTCATTGTAAAATATCAATTCAGTCATCCGCCGGCCGCGCGATAGTCACGTCAGGTTGCCAACAGCGCCGCGATAATGGCGGGAGGCGAAACGCGATCGAAATTATATTTTTATTATTCCAATTTTGAAATCTAACCGTTAATTGGCGCGTGCGGACGGACGCACTACATTCGCGCTTTATCTATGCAAACAAAGGGTACCCGCTTAATGTGTCGGTGTTGCCAGCCAAGTACCTGTCCGTTGTTTTAGTTTATTTTAAATCAATTCATCTGCCGCGCGTAAAAAAGTGTTCTCAGTGTTTCTAATTTGTGTTACCTGTCAAGTACTGGCTGGTAATTTTATTTGAAAAAAAAACATGTCAACGCGAAAATACCTCCAATGTGTCAAAAGCGTAATTCTTCAGGAGGAAATTATAAATTGATTTTTGAGAGTTACAGATTGGTTTTTGAGGCATCACAAAAATACGCTTTGTAGTTTTAGATGCAATAGTGCATTTTCACCAATAAAAACGTTGAAACTTGAAGTACAAATTGAAACTCTACGCAATGTCATATTTAACTCATTTTTGAAGAGTTGACCACATGGGAAGTATTTTCGCGTTGACGACGATATGTATATATATTTTTTTCAATTAAATAAAGTTGGTTACGAATAACCTGACAATATTTTTTTTAAAACTCCCACTGCCATAGTAATAAGCGGAAGATGTTGATTGTGCATTGATGGAGGACTTAGCTAGCAGAGGAATTGAACCCACGACCGCCCGGGTGGGAATCCGACGCGTTTGTCCACTCAGCTACTAACCGGTCTAACATACTGCGTTAAAAAAATATGTTGAATCTGTATTTCAATTCCACTCTTTTTTTGCGATATTCACCGTCTAACGTAAATGGTCGTAGTTTAATAATTTAAAAAAAATTATTTTACTCGTGTGACGGGGTCTGTTTGAAGTGATAACGAATCGCATCGAATGACGTCACCACAGTTATCAATCTATCCCCATCACCCCGCAATGGTGTCCCGATCAGTATGGGAAGACGTAAGGGGCGTTTAGATCTGTTAGTTTTTTAATCACTCTTCAAAATAGATTTCGATTGTAGAAATAATCATATGCATGCAATAAAACTCGTTAAATATTCAGTATTCAGAATCGACATTTTTTCTTTGTGATTTTTTTTAATCTTAACATTTTACGCTGGAATTTTCGCCGTGATCTAGTTCTCGGACGTGTAACTGAATAGTCGGGTACTTTTACAATTTTTTGTTCTTAACTTAACATTTTGTAAGTGCCTCGTAAAATATTAGCGTTCTGTATTTAAAAATCCATTACGCGTCATTAGTGTCTGAATTTTGAAGAGTTTGTAACGTTTATAGTTCAGAAATGTGATTTTTTTTTTTAAATGTTAGTCATTTTCTTCGACAGATGACGTCTGTTTATCCGAAAGGGTCAAATTTCAAATTTTTCAATTGTTTTTTTTGTGTATCTTCAGCCTATTGTCGAGAACATAATAAACACGGTGGTTCATTGTTCGAAATTTAAAAACTGGTGTTCTGTTGTGCGTTTTTTTCGTTCGGTTTTGTGTACCTGTGGTTTTTTATGTGTTGGCAAGTTGTGTTGTGCTATTTGACACTTATTAGGTCGTGTTGTGACACTACGTCAAAAGCGTGTTGTGAAACCTCAAAAATGACAGCGACTGTCAAATGAGTGCTGTGTAATGTAATATTTTCGTGCAGTTTGAGCCGTTTTTGTGAGAAAAGTATATTTCTGAGACGTTGAATTTAGTATCGTTTGATTCACAATGTTTCTTTCGGCTGTACAAACATGGTGATGTGTGTTTGAGTGACTTCAACCGGTTTGCTCTAGCGATGTCGGAGTTTTTTTGAACACAGGAAAGGACATGTACAAATACCGCAAAAATGGGTGAGTACTTCCTCCCTTCACGTTTCGCATTCCTGCATTCCAGCATGGTGCCGTTTTTTTTTGCTGTGCGCTCGAGAAATCCCGTGCTACTCTGGGTATCCTGTGTTTTGTCTTTTTATGTATATATTCTTGGAGTAACAATATATGGAGAGAGAGCTAATTCTTTTTACCCAACCTATACAAGTTTGGGATAAATCACTTTGTCTGGGTTTTTACGTCGTACACCATGAGAAAGAAAGAGACAGCAGATTTCCACAAATTATCACATCGCTTTAAAGTACTGCAATAATGTTCTTCGTGTCCCGCGTCTTCGTAGACTCCGCCCACACGTTTTCATATGTGACATAAATGGACATAAGTCGACGGTTTTTTAGGTTATATGATATATTTTTGTTTATAATAAAACTGTGTAAAGGTGGTTATCAGAATAAACATAAACATTATATTGACATGTGCTATGAATTGATGTATAAATACCCTGCGTTACCAGTGCATTTGGCGAGTTTCCCGGCTATGCACCGGCGCCGAAGGGATCAATGACGCAAGTTCCTCGGAGCATCTTTCATTGAAATACCGGTAGAATACAGACAGTATTTCCACTCAACTTAAGTCTCTGTAAATCTAGTACAGAAAGAAGATTCTTAGGCTCAAATAAAATTTTAAAAATGTTTGTTGGAAATACCTTTAAATGTGGTTAGTTACCATTTCTGAATAATTTCTATATGTATTATTTCTCCTTCCCACACTTTTCATTCCTTTTTTAATATGCCCCAATATTGGGGACTGTTTTATAAAATGCACACCCCTAATCGGTTGTTACAATCTACGTTTTAAAGAACATTAGCAGTTTACACACAATATAATGAGCGATATCTTGCAATGACAGACTGGACCCACTTATTTTATTATGTGTTGATAAATTATAGCAATTAATGCGTTAGTATTAAATATACACACCTAATTAACATTTTCCACCAGTGTTTAGTGTTTAAATCTCTCTCTTTTTTCATTAGTCGCTTTTTACGAAAACGCAATTGGGTGATCTACTTATTATTCTAATTACGAATTTAAAATATCGAAGGAAAAGTACATGCTATCATTAAATGTTCCAAAATAATGTCTTAGACAAAATATATTGTTCTTTAATAACGAATTTAAAATATCGAAGGAAAAGTACATGCTAGCATTAAGTGCTCCAGAATTATGTCTTAGACAAAATGTATTGTTCTTTAATTACGAATTTCAAATATCGAAGCAAAAGTATATGCTATCATTAAATGTTCCAGAATAATGTCTTAGACAAAATGTATTGTTCTTTAATTACGAATTTCAAATATCGAATGAATAATACATCTCTCATTAAATATTCCAAATTTATGTCTTGTGTGTATCGCTGTTTGGACATGATTACCAAGATGACCTAAGAAGGCACGGTTTTTAATGGTGCTGTCATTTGTCTAGAAAATAATCGAGAGACCTGTTACCGGTGACATCACACTTATGATGGTTTCGTATGAAAACACTTTGAAACGCCAACTTATTGTAAAAATGCCAGCAATCAGTCTCCCTAAACAATGCTATAATAATTTAAACGGCGCGGTGGGAAAATTTTAAATCGTTTTGTTTTCTAATTTTGTTTGATAAAGTACCTGTTTATACGCTAATGCGATGCGGAGGGCTTCAGAAAACAACCGCATAGTTGATTCTAAGTAAACTTTATCTTGCTTAAGAATAATGAAAACACATGGATAATGAATAAATAAAATAGCGCCATTTTTGTGAAATATCACTTCAAAGGCGCTATACAAAACTTAAAAACCATTGCTAAATTTACCAAAAAACTATCTACATACCTAAAGCTATAGCTAAAATAACCTTATTGATTTTTACATATTAGTTATTTACATTTGTCGCAGGCTGTTTAGCAGCAGATCGAGAATTAAATATCACGGATTATTCCATGAAAATATATTATACTGGTGAGTTTAGATGACAACGGGTTTAGCCTAGCTGTGGAAATAAGGGCAATTCTTTTTTTATGGATATAATTTTCTGAAAATATTAGTTTTGAGTTTAGCTCTGAACTCTGTCCAGTCTTTGATCATTATCAGATCATGTGGTAGTCTATTTCAGGCTTTAGGAGCTGACATTCCTGCAGCACGCTTTCCAAACTTAGTGTCTGGTGTCCGCTTTGGTTCCTTCAACCTTCCGATATCCGATGACGTTGCCGACCTAAGGATTGACTGTAGTGAATTGGAATCTTCAGGAATACACAGTTCCGATAAATAGGCCGGAGCCATTCCGTTAATTGACTTAAACACGATTCAACCAAGCTTGAACTGGATTCTTTCGGAACATTTAAGCCAGTGAAGATTTTGTGATAAGTATGATGGTGTCCAACCTCAGATATGAGAAGCGTTAGTAGAAGAACAAGCAGTTTTGCTTGATAATGAGAATAGTCCATGTAGTTTTGATGTGATGTCAATTTATTTTATTTTAACTTTCAGTATTTTTAGTTCAGACTAAACTGAAGTTTGTACAGATACTCTCGTTGCCTGAGTCATCATCGAATAATTATTACCCTTGAAGTCATTGCACACCCACGTGTGTGTGGTCTAAATAAATAAACTACTTCAGTTTGTACTCATACAACTCCTTCGGATATATAACACCTTGTCTATATGCTAGGTGTACATAAATGTTTAGTTTCTTTTTTTACACTATACATGTATCTACAATATTTTTTATATCATTCATCTCTTAATGTATTTGGTGAAGAACTGTTTTTATGATATCTTTGTTGAATAAATCAATGATTTTATTGCTAACCTGCTTTGTCCCTGATGATTTTTGTGAAGTTTCGAAAAAAACCTTCAAAATTTTCGAAACGGATCTTCGCTTCATAAATTAATATTGCACGCAGTGTGGTAGTGGCTGTACGAATGGCCTATTTTGGTTTAATGCCACTCTTTAAGGGGACGAACATTGAAAAATCTCCCGGCCGACGAGTGTATTTCCCTATCACACGAGGGAAAAAGTAAAATAAATATAAAATATTATAGTGAATATCGCACAAGGGTCCCAACTGCTCCCAACCGTCTTGAGTCAGTAGGACTATGATATCCCCCATTGGTATATGTTGTGAGGTTGAATTTAGTTCGCAGGGAAAGGAAATGGGGAAGAGGAAGGTTGGGAAGTACTTGGCTATTCAGATCGAGTCACCAAACACGGATAAAGCCATTTCAAGTAACACGTTTCGAATTTGAATGGTGGTATTTCACCAGAGCGATAATAATAATAATATTTGGATGATTTGCATAGCGCCGTTTTTGTGAAAAATCACCTCAAGGGCGCTGTACCGATCTTATTTTCTATTATTAGATATTAATTCCTATTAATAAAAGAATACTTTGTTTTAAAACCGCAAAATTTATTATGATGAAGGCCAACCGGCTTCGCTTGGATCAAGCTTCGGCAGGCCACATATAATAACTGTTATTATATGTGCCCTGGCGAAGTTTGATCCAAGCGAAACCGGTTGGCCTTCATCATAATAAATTTTGTGATTTTAAAACAAAGTATTCTTTTACTATAAATATAATGCCTAACCACCATGTGATAGCTTCTTACGAACAAAAAAAAAATAACAATTCCTAGTTTATCGATACTTGGTATCTACCACTCTCTGGAACGTGCCAAAAATAGACTATGTATTATTTTATAAAAAATAATTGTGAATTAACACATATTTATTAAAAAAATTAAATGTATTAGCGTAATTTAAACCCGCTGCCTCTGGATACGTAGTCGAGCGTCTTAACCACTCGACCACGGGGGCCGTTGAATATCCACCTGACTCATCTAGAGTGCTTACCTGTGTGTATTGTAACATTAATTATACGCCGCTTCAATGACCAACCCGCGATATGCGATTATAATCTCGGGTATTATATTTTTATACCGGCGCGCGTTGTGCAATTATTACCGTTTCAAAATAACCTTCAGTCAACAACTGATGGAATTGCATGAAGGAGCTGTGCGTTGATATAGATTGTATCAGATGCACCATGCGCTACCTTTTTTGGCAACTATTCGAACAGACAGGACTCACTTTTTCTTAATGATTTCACAATACATTTTTAAAAACTTTGTTACACTGTTTATTACGACCGGACCGGTTTCACCTTGTTGCGGGCATCTACAGACTTGTAAAGTGAATATATAGTACATATTAGCGTTATGACTGCTCTGAAAGAACTACTTCTTTTGGCAGCAGTTCTTACTTCCTTCATTGTTCATTGAACAAATACTTCAATTGAAGTTGGTAGTTCATTTTAGCGTTCTGACTGCTCCGTGTGAACTATTTCGTTTTGCGGCAGTTCAAACTTCATTCTTTTCATTTCATTGAACAAATATTTCACTTGAAGTTGGACTTCAAAGTGCGATCTAAAGGAACGTGTTTTTTGGGGCGAAGAACCGGTTCCAGTTCTTTTCACTTTCAAATCTCTACCGACTAGTATGTGTTTTTTTGGCGAGGAACCAGTTCCAGTTCCAGTTCTTTTCGTTTTTTTAAATCTCTACCGACTAGGAATTAAAAAATAAAAAAAATAACAAGTAACCGGTTGCAAAAAGAACTGAACAAATAACCGGATAAATTCAAATCTCTTTTTTGCGAGTTTGACTTCAATTGCAGTGTTTACTGCGAAGGGTTCATTATAAAGAACTAGCAATTCGTTAAGCATTTACAGAACATTGAAGTTTTTTTTTTTTTATGCATGCTATTGACTCTAAATAATATTGAACATTTTTGACTTAGTATTATGTTTCATTGCTGACAAGAGCGGCTTTACAATTACATTTGAATATATCTACCTTTGGGTGGTTTCATTACCTTCTGGGAGACGGGCTACATAGTGGTGAGTTAGATGCATGTGTGTGTGTGTGTGTGTTTTTTTAATATAATATCTCTATTGTTGTCAGCTTTATTTTTAACAATTGGCTAGCCCGTCTTCCGGAAGGTAACAAATCCACCCGAAGGTATATTTTAATGTAATTACAATTTTTGTACAGTGTATTTCAAAATAAGCATATAAGCTGATCCTCACCATAAAGAACAAGGTTCTTGTGTTTGGTTAGGTTATTATAATTATCATTATAAGTACCATATTTTCACTTTACAAGTATGTAGATGCCCGTAACAAGGTGAAACCGATCCGGTCTTAATAAAACACATAAGAGTAAGTCAAAAAAATATTATTAAATCTAAAAATATATTATAAATGAAAACTTCTTACAACACAATATGTGTGTTGTCTAATAGTAGTTTGATTTCGATACAAGCATCCCTCATCATCGGCTGTTGTTTATTCACTGCTGGATGAGTGCTTCCCCAAGCTGCTTTCTCACTCCTCGGTGTCACGTTTCCGCCTAATTTATCAACAGGCTTTAGGGGGAAAATTGGGCCCTATCGGGCACTTCTGAATGACGGATTTTTTCCATCGTCTGAAGGTTCTGACCTATCCATTGCCATTCGCTAATTTTACGGTATTCAATTGCACACCTGACGGCCGGCGTGGTCGAGTGCTAAGTCGCCGGACTACGAATCCAATAACTTTTACTTAATTAATATGTAGTATATTTTGTTTAATTCATATAAAATAATTAAAAGTATATTTACGGCACGTTCCAGAGTAGTAGATACTCCAAGTATCGCCCTGATGAAAGACCACCATTCAGAATCGAAACTTTGCTTGAAATGACTTTAACCGTGTTTGGTGACCAGATCTGAGTAGCCAGGTACTTCCCAACCTCCCTCTTCCCCATCTCCTTCCCCGCCCCATTACCTTCAGCCTCACAACATACTTCAATTGGGGATGCCATAGACTCACTGACTCTAGACGGTTGGGAGCAGTTGGGACCTTGGAGTACATAGAGTGGTGCCCATCCAAGGCAGTGTAGTCAGTTTTTGATGATTTTTGCCGGACTCGGTAGACCTGAGCGTGGCTAGGACAAGGACTTGGGTATTTAAACATCCATTCACATGTCACCATAATGTTTTTGTTTATTCGTATAACCACTTTTTCACAGTATTTTTATCAACAAAAATAAACCATACAACGTAAAAAACCGTTTAGTTATGTCGAGTTTAGTCATATATGAAAACATGTGGGCGGAGTCCCCGGAGACCAAGATCATCCTTACAGTACATAAAAGCGGTGTGTTATTTTTGTTGTCTCTTTCTCTCTCATGGTGTACGACGTAAGAACCCGGAGAAAGTGATTTATCGCAAGTTTGTATAGGTCGGGTAAAAAGAATTAGCTCTCTCTCCATACATTGTTTCTCCAAGGTTGGGACTCTTGTGCGGTATTCATATTAAAAATATTTTTTTTAAATACCTACACATCTATTATTAACTAATTTTGCACACTTTTCTATTGATATCTTGAAGTAACAATATATGGAGGGATAGCTAATTTGTTTTACCCAACCCATCCGAAATTGTAATAAATCACCTTTTCCGAGTTTTTACATCGTACACCATGAGAGAAAAAGAGACAACAAATTTCTTGGACCGCTTCTATATACTGTCGTAATGATCTTAAGCTGGCTATCTTCGCTGGTTAACGGCGGGACTCCGCCCACATTTTTTATTTTGCCACTAAACTTGACACAACTAAACGGTTTTTTAGGTTAGATGCTATATTTTTGTTGATAAAAATACTGTGAAAAAGTGGCTATACGAATACACAAAAACATTATGTCGATATGTGATATGAATGGATGTATAAATACCGTAGCCTTAGTCTTAGCCACGCCCATTTGCGCCGAGTCATGTTAAAATCATCAAAAACAAGTCCAAAACTGACTTCACTGCCTTGGCTTGGGCTACCTCTTGTATACTCTAAGATTGATATAAATATACCATTATAGCAGATTGCATTAATTTACACATTGAAAGAGCTTAATCTTCATTATTCGCGCTCATTACAAAATATCTCAACACGACCGCAGTAGTAGTGTACATTTCGAAAATACATATTAATATAATTTTCGGACGGTTTCAAATTATTACATATTTATATTTCGTGCCACAAGTAATGGCGAACTTGCAAACTGTATACCAATGCTGCAGCTGCCATTCTTTTCGCATATCGGGACCTAATTCAGACGTTTTAAAATCAAATCAATTCACTTTCATGCAACGTGAAATCCCACACTCGGATTGAGCAATAAATACAACACGACGGACCATATTATTTGACGTCCTCTTGCGTAGGCGAAACTTGACTTCGGCATCTGGGAATAACTTCGCATTTTTATCGCTCTGGATATAATGTCCTTTCGATTTTTAATCCGACACGTATGCAAAATGCGGAACGACTTTCTCTCTTATTCAAATATGTTTCGACCAGCGTAGGTATAAAACCTTGAAGTGACAATATATGGAGGGAGAGCTAATTATTTTTACCCAACCTATACAAACTTGCGATAAATCACTTTCTCCGGGTTTTCACGTCGTACACCATGAGAGAGAAAGAGACAACAAATACCTTGAAGTAACAACATATGGAGGGATAGCTAATTTGTTTTACCCAACCCATCCGAAATTGTAATAAATCACTTTTTCCGAGTTTTTACATCGTACACCATGAGAGAGAAAGAGACAACAAATTTCTTGGACCGCTTCTATATACTGTCGCAATGATCTTAAGCTGGCTATCTACGCTGGTTAACGGCAGGACTCCGCCCACATTTTTTATTATGCCACTAAACTTGAGACAACTAAACGGTTTTTTAGGTTAGATGCTATATTTTTGTTGATACAAATACTGTGAAAAAGTAGCTATACGAATACACAAAAACATTATGTCGATATGTGATATGAATGGATGTATAAATACCGTAGCCTTAGTCTTAGCCACGCCCAGGTGCTCCGAGTCATGTTAAAATCATCAAAAACAAGTCCAAAACTGACTTCACTGCCTTGGCTTGGGCTACCTCTAGTATACTCTAAGAGTCGAACACTGTAGCCACACATGTGCATTGCTTGCATGCAGCATGTTTCTAACTGGTTTTTCGTCTTCCGAAAAAAAAAATTCCAACGAAATTTAAAAAAAGGTTAATTTTCAATTACACTTCGATTGTTTCAGTTTATTTCGAAATAATGATAAAAAAGAACACCGTAATTTGTTTTTAAATAATCGAAATACAAATCCGTAATCCATCTTGTCTCCTTCCGCTAATAATACTGTAACGATGATCTTGGTCTCTTGGGTCACCGCGGGACTCCGCCCACATTTTTTATTACGCCACTAAACTTGACACAACTAAACGGTTTTTTAGGTTATGTGCTATATTTTTGTTGATAAAAATGCTGTGAAAAATTGATTATACGAATAAACATTATGTCGATGTGTGCTATGAATGGATGAATAAATACCCTAGCATTAGTCTTAGCCACGCCCAGGTCCGCCGAGTCCGGTAAAAATCATCAAAAACTGACTACACTGCCTTGGATATACCACTCTATATACTCTAAGCTTACGCCCAAGCACCAAGGATTTAACTAGTAGACTGTACTATTTTTTCTTCTTATTTTAAGAACAGTATTCTGACGTCTGTATACTGTATGTTGTATCACGGTTGTATCACAATGTAATTATTAGGATATAATATTAAGTATTGATTTATCTGTTGTCGATGTGTCATGAGGATCTACTATCTTCCACGCAATCTAATCACCGTGTGGGTGGGCAACAAAATAATCACCACACAGAGGTACCTACGCAATGTTGCTGTATTGCATTTAGCCATATTCTATTCCCTTGGAGTAAGAATATATATGGAGAGAGAGCTAAATATTTTTACCCAACCTATGTCTTAATAACTGTATCCGGGTTTTTACGTCGTATACCGCGAAAGAGAAAGAGACAAGAAAAGTCGTCACATAATATTGCAACACTTCTAAGTGTGCAAGACTGTTTACCGTCCGCGCTAACTTCTAGCGTTGTGACCGCTTTGAAAGAACTGTTTCAAAGAACTACTTCTTTTGGCAACAGTTCGTACTTCATTCATTGTTCATTGAACAAATACTTCAATTGAAGTCGGTAGTTCATTTTAGCCTTCATTCATTTCATTAACTTCATTTCAATAACTTCATTTCACTGAACCAACTTTGATTAACTTCATTCCATTGAAAGAAGTACTTCAATTTGAAGCAGTACCGTTGTGAAGGCATTGACATTTCAAAATGAAGGAACCAGTTTCAGTTCCTTTCGTTTTGAAATGTCTACCGACTAGTACGTGATTTTTGTGGTGAGGAACCGGTTCCAGTGCCTTTCACTTTGAAATCTCTACCGACTAGCATGTGCTTTTCGGCGAGGAACCAGTTCTAGTTCTTTTGGTTTTTAAATCCCTACCGACTAGTACTTTTCAAATTGGCAAGGAACCGGTTCCAGTTCTTTTCAGTTTTTAAACTCTACCGACTAGTGTGTGTGTTTTCGAGGAGGAACCGGTTCCAGTGCTTTCCAGTTGCAAAGAGCTACCGACTAGTACGTGATTTTGCTGGCGAGGAACCAGTTCCAGTGCTTTTCGTTTTCAAATCGCTACCGACTAGTACTTTGGCAAGGAACCGGTTCCAGTTCTTTTTACTTTTCAAACTCTACCGACTAGTACGTGCTTTTTCGGCTCCAAAAACCGGTTCCAAAAAGAACTGAACAAACAAGCGGATAAATCCAAATCTCTTTTTTCGCGAGTTTGACTTCAATTGAAAGGTTCACTTCGAAGGGTTCATTTTAAAGAACTAACAATTCGTGAAGCATTCACAAAACATTGAAGTTTTTCCCAACGCTACTAACTTCACATCGCCGAGTCGCATAACTTACGTCGACGGCTTTTGAGGTTATTTCCTATATTTGTGTTGGTTAAAAAACTTGCAGTGGTTATACAAATAAATCGAACACGATGATGATATGCGTGAATGTTCAGATAAGACCAAACAAAGATTATAAAGCATTACTTTTCAGAGGTATTTCTTCAACAGTTTTAAATATTTTTGACCAAACTTAAGAATTCTCACATTTTTAATGATATTGAAAGACATAAAATTAACAAAAACCTTCTATCATTATTTAGGCGAACCTTCTGTTTGTAGTGTTTGTGTGATATTTTGACTTTATAAATCATTTTAATTGTGTATTGATATTGTTTTGTTTAATGTGTTCAAATAAGTTTATTAAAAATGTCCGAATTCTATGTGGACGGTAAATAATAGGCTATACAACATCCTTTAATATCTTTGTCTCTTTCTATCGAGTCAGTATAAAGTCAACCGACCTGCCTACACTGTTTCGCAAAGGTACCTCTCCTTTATATTCTTACTCCAAGTGTATTCCCATATGTATCTATGGGCGAATCGTTTGACACAGTTCTTTTTAAAGATTACGTGTCCTTTCATTTCGCCAAGCAAAAATTATTTTAAATCCAATGAATATTTTTTCAATCGATCAAGATGTCATCGAGAAATGGTGATCGTGCTGCCAATGTATCATCCTGGGGGTAGAGCAATCTCGTATATTTTACAGCTATGATTAATTTTATTCAAACTGTGCAACGTGATTTTAAGTTTTAAAATATTGATATTGTAAACATTAAGGTGGCAGATTTAATCAATAACTAGTGAAAGACAGAAGTTAGACAACACAATCGAACTGAAAATAATTAAGTGACAACCTCGTAATAAAGTTGGTTTTTTGTCACCTTTATGTGACTGAAAGGGTACCCGGGTACCCTTTTCGGTTTTCAACATAGATTTTTTTAATGTTCCAGTAAGTTTAACCGGGTGAAACTTCCCGACTTCTCCACAATATTAAAAAGAATGAACTATTGAACATAACCGTTGGATATTTGGAGGGTGGTATGATAGCGGAAAAAGCTTAAGTATAATTTACACCTTCTGATGACTGAAAGGGTTCCCGGGTACCCTCATGTGTTTTATATGGAATTTGAAGCTTGTCCGTATTTATTAATCATTTTCTCTTATTGTAAATGATAAATATGATGTACTGCTGTGTTCAAAGTACATCACCTGTATCCTTGATACTATTTTTAATCACCTACTTAATTAAAAACCTTAAGAAAAGATGGTACTGCGTGAAATTCCTATCCACTTCCCCAAGTCTTGAACTGAGTCGAAATGTATTACGTCATAAAAGTGGTCCAGCAAATGATATACTGTAAAAGAAACCTTCATATCAATTTTAAAAAGGTGTAGTTTTCTTCAGTCACATAAGGGTTAATGCAGTTTAAAACAAATCATTTCGTTAGATTATTTCATTCAACCTTTTTAAATTTTCGAAGAAAACAATCACTCAGTGGTTTGGCATTTTACTTAAATTAAAAAGATATTTTGTTTTGAATCTAGTGGTTTAAACAGTTTTTAATAATACTGTCCTAAAAAATGCTTACACCTGCTTATAACAACCCTGATGCATGGCAGTAAGGCATGGAACTGGCAGAGAAAGGACTGCGCCCTTGAAGTGATTTTTCACGAAAACGGCGCTATACAAATTATCCAAATATTATGAAAGAGACAGAATGCTGTAGAAATAAGATCCCTTTTTTATATGAATACTTGGGATGTACCTGGCTATTCAGATCTGGTCACCAAACACGGCCAAAGCCATTTCAAGCAACTTTTCGATTCTGAATGGTGATCTTTCACCAGGGCGATACTTAGAGTATTTACCACTCTGGAACGTGCCGCAAATATACTGCCGTGGAAATGCGTTATGATACATATTAATTAAATAAAAGTTATTGACGCACGCCGGGTTTGAACCCGCGACCTTTGGATTCGTAGTCGAGCGTCTTACCACTCGACCATGGAGGCCGTCGAGGTGTATCTACGGTAAAACCATGTATGACTGCGTTAAAAATGTGAATATCTGGAAAGAATGCAAGGCTGATCTAATCGTAATGAATAGGATTAAGAAAGGGACGGTTAGATGGTTTGGGCATGTAGAGCGAATGAACGACGAAAGGAGTGTGAAAAGAATATCTGACCCGAAAGAGAATGGAATAAGAAGTCGGGGGCGCCCGTGGAAGACATGGCACGATCGAGTGAATCAAATACTTGAATCGGGCCATGTCAAGAGTCAGATAAATCGTCGAAGAAAATAATCACTCTGTGTTTTGGCATTATACTTAAATTAAAAGATATTTTGTTTTGAATCTACTGGTTTAAAAAGTTTGTAATAATACTGTCCTGAAGAAGGTTTGGTTATAACCGAAACTAGTTAGCGAAATGTGTAAATTCTAATTGCAAAAAGTGGTTTAAAACAAAATATCGTTTGTATCATTTAAGTAATCCTTTTAAAATCATTTCGCAATGTAAGTGCCGCACGGATGCGGTAGCAACGATATCGTTTGAAAAGTATAATGATGAAAATTAAATAAAGATGATTTAACACTTAAATTTAGTATTTGTTGCGACACTCGATTTTGTTTTCGTTTTCTGGACCTGCTTCGGTGCGCGTCTATTTTGTTCTGCGATTCGGTCTGATCCTCCGTAAACATATTAAGACGTTTCGTTTCGAAACAAAATGAAAAAATGCAAAATGAGTTGATGATGAATGTAAGTAAGTCCAAAGTGATGGTGTTTGAAAGAGAGAGTACGAGAACAGCGTGCAATATAGTTGTGAATGATGAATACTTGGAGCAAGTGGATGAGTTTGTGTATTTAGGAAGTATGTTCTAGAGAGACGGAAAGGCTGATAAGGATATTGAAAGAAGGGTGAATGCAGGAAACTCCATTAATGGAGGACTGAACGCTGTTTGGGCAAATAAGAAATTGTCCAAAGAAGCGAAGCTAGCAGTCCACAATGGAGTGCTTATACCAACCCTGATGTATGGTAGTGAGGCATGGAACTGGCAGAGGAAGGATGAAAGTAGACTGAATGCTGTGGAAATGAGATCTTTGAGACGGATGTGCGGTAAAACCATGTATGACCGTATTACAAATGTGGATATCCGGAAAGAATTCAAGGCTGATATGAGCGTAATGGATAGGATTAAGAAAGGGACGCTTAGATGGTTTGGGCATGTAGAGCGAATGAACGAAGAAAGGAGTGTGAAAAGAATATATGATGCGAAAGTGAATGGAAGAAGAAGTCGAGGACGCCCGAGAAAGACATGGCACGATCAAGTAAATCAAATACTTGAATCGGGTCATGTGAAGAATCAGAATAACAGAAGAATATGTATGAGACGATGTATGAATGTAAATGAAGCAAGAAGAGTGTGCCAAGACAGAGTTGTATGGCGGTCCGTCCTCTCTGCCTACCCCTGCGGGGAAACGGCGTGATGGTTAGTTAGTTAGTTAGTATACAGACATTGGTAATACTCACCACCAAACAAACACCGAATTTGGCCAACTCACCCTTTATTCAAAACACACCGACCGGACCGTGTGTCAATGATCCACACTTGTGTACTAGTATTTTCAAGTGGCGTTTCCAACAATGCCAATACTGCATTTGTATATCGTCGTCGGAAGGCCAAAAAGGCTGAAGCGCCATTTTGGGAAGTTCACATTAAAGAAAAGTGAATGGAAGAAGAAGTCGAGGACGCTCGAGAAAGACATGGCACGATCAAGTAAATCAAATACTCGGGTCGTGTGAAGAGTCAGAATAACAGAAGGGTATGTATGATACGATGTATGAATGTGAATGAAGCAAGGAGTGTGTGCCGAGACAGAGTTATATGGCGGTCCGTCCTCTCTGCCTACCCCTGCGGAGAAACGGCGTGATGGTTAGTAAGTTGATTAAATTCACATTAACTGGCAGAGGAAGGATGAAAGTAAACTGAATGCCGTGGAAATGAGATCCCTGAGGCGTATGTGCGGTAAAATCGTAAGCGTAATGCAAGGCTTATGTAAGCTTAATGAATAGGATCAAGAAAGGGACGCTTAGGTGACTTGGGCATGTAGAGCGATTGAACGAAGAAAGAGTGTAAAAATAATATCTGATGCGAAAGTAAATGGAAGAAGTCGGGGACGCCCGAGGAAGACATTGCCCGATCAAGTCAATCAAATACTTGAATCGGGCCGTGTAAAAAGTCAGAATAACAGAAGAGTATGTATGAGACAGCGTATGAATGTGAATGAAGCAAACAGTGTGTGCCAAGACAGAGTTGAATGGCGGTCCGTCATCTCTGCCTATACCTGCGGAGAAACGGCGTGATCGTTAGTTAGCTCCTATTAGAGCACTTTATTTTTTTCTTGTTTAACAATAAAATTCATTACTCTTCAGTACTTGGTTGGATTTTAACAGTTAACTCAGGTAACTCAACGCTCTCACTGAGTTACCTGAAGCGACAAAAGCTTTTAAAAAGTCCCAAACTTGTGTCGCTTGAGTCGAGCCTTCTCCCAAATGGTAAATATGTTTTAGATGGCTGAAGCGCCACAAAAGTCTTCAGAATCAAACGAGAGTCAGCTGAGCATTCGATGCAGAAAAAAAACTGATCAAAACTGCATGTTTAACTAATTTTTGACCAAAGTGTCTTCCCAGCGATGATATTCTCGCAACCTAAGTAGGCAAGTTGTCACAGCTCGTCTATGTAATTATTTCGTAACTCGAAACATTTCGTGGCTGCTTTAGGTAGATAATATTGAATGGTGTCATTCCCCCATCGATGCGTGTTTGTTGGCAAGGTTGTCACAAGGAGCAGTAAGAATACATTCGTATTTCGGTTCATGGCAAATGTACATTATTCTTTAGTACCTACCTGTACAAAATTAGTGGGTTATTAGGGGCTAGTCATTTTGATTGCCAACAGTTTCTCAGATTTTGCTGACTCCTCTCTTACTCGTCTGAATAAGTGTGGGAGAGGACTAGAGGTTGCGACCTTTTGGTGTTGAGTAATGCAGGAATTTCTTTGGAATTGGATACAAAGCCTCTTTCAAAAATTGAGTCTTTCAGCGCGACGCGATTTTGCTAATTTTATATGAGTTTTTGCTGAAGTGACTACGGCTACTTAAAGCTTGGCTATGCAAATTACTTTAGTGTAAACAATTGTTATTACAAAAAAAAAACAGTAAGTGATGTTTTGAATAATAATAATAATATTTGGATAATTTGTTAAGCGCCGTTTTTGTGAAAAATCACCTCAAGGGCTCTGTACAAATCTTAATTAATAGTTGATATTATTTCCTACTTTATAGAAATATACAGCAACATACTCGTACTTACCTGGCAGGTCACTTTTGGCAGGACACAAGCGCTGTACAAATCTTAATTTCTACTTATAATCAATTCCTAGTATGTATTTAAATTTGATTATAAATTTCGTGTATTCTCAAAACATGGACGGTAAAAAAACAGCTAACGCCCTTGATAATAATAATTACATTGAATTTAAATAGCACAGTTTTGTGATAGTTAACCTCGAGTGCGCTTCACACTAAATTAGTTAACCTCATAATTATAACATGAAAATAATTAATTGTTTTATTGACTTACCTTCTCTGTTGCAACTTATGCAGTTCAACATTCCTTGCCGTAGACTCAGAAACAATGAATTGCTGTTCCTCAATCATCACTATACTAGTTATGGGTATAATTCTCCACTGTCCAGAATGTCAAGACTTGTTAACTCAAACCATGGTCTTGAAATTTTTGGTAGCAGTCTAAATGATTTTTTGTCATTCTTTACCACTCTACCAAAACTTACACTAGACCATGGCTTGAATATTCTCTCTTATGTTTATTTTGCCCTATTTTTGTCATCGTTTCATTTATTACTATGTATTTGCTATTCCTTCTCCGTTGCTCTTTTTTCCATTTCGTGTTTTATACGTATTTTTTGTAATTGGACTTTAGTCCGTTAATTAAAAATAAATATATAAAATAATTTACAACAGATATGTATGTAGATTAAAACAAAAATCATGATCGCTATCATAAAACATGGAAAAAACCTCCAGATATGGAAAACAATTGATCAGAAGCTAAGAGTGTAAAAAAGCCAGATGAAAAGTATGTATAAATATGAATAAAAAAATTGTCAAAGCAAATTAAAGAAATAATATTGATGACAAGTTCACGCGTTGATACAACTTGCAGCAAAAATTACCGGACGTTCATCATATTTACATCTGGAATATAAACTAACTGACCATCACGCTGTTTCCCCGCAGGGGTAAGCAGAGAGGATGGACTGCCATATAACTCTTGTCTTGGCACGCACTCCTTGCTTCAATCACATTCATACATCGTATCATACATACTCTTCTGTTATTCTGACTCTTGAGATGGCCCGACTCGAGTATTTGATTCACTTGATCGTGCCACGTCTTCCTCTGGCGTCCCCGACTTCTTCTTCCATTCACTTTCGCGTCATTTATTATTTTCACACTTCTTCGTTAATTCGCTCTATATGCCCAAACCATCTAAGCGTCCCTTTTTTGATCCTATTCATTACGCTTACATCAGCTTTGCGTTCTTTACGGATATCCACATTTTTAACACACACAGTGTCATACATGGTTTTACCGCAGATACGACTTAGGGATCTCATTTCCAAAAGTCTACTTTGATCCTTCCTCTGCCAGTTACTCCATTGTGGACTGCTTGCAGACATGGCACGATCAAGTGAATCAAATACGAATCGGGTCATGTGAAGAGTTCGAATAACAGAAGAGTATGTGTGAGACGATGTATGAATTTGAACGAAGCAAGGAGTGTGTGCCAAGCTAGAGTTGTATGGCGGTCCGTCCTCTCTGCCTACCCTTGCGGAGAAACGGCGTGATGGTTAGTTTGTTAGCTTAGTTATGTCTTTGATAATATAATATATCTTTTGTTTGCGTCTCCTTTGTATGGTGTATTAATTAATGCGCACCTCGCGCGGTGCACCGTTTGCCAATGTCAACACCTAAATTAAAAAGCCTACGTGGCTTGTGCTTGTACGTATATATCAAATTGTATTTGCACTTTAGAAATTGAAGCAACTGAACCAATAATCGTCAGAGCTGACAGCTGTTTTCTTTTGTTGTATCGAGTAGACCGTCTTTTGTGGCACGATGGAGTCTAGCCTTAGAGTATATAGAGTGGTACCTATCCAAGGCAGTGTAGTCAGTTTTTGATGATTTTTACCTGACTCGGCAGACCTGGGAGTGGCTAATTTAAATACGATGACACCTAAACAACATATAATACATAATACTTTAACGATGATTTACAAGCTTAAAAATAACATGCTCCCTAAATATCTGCAAAATAATATTATATATAATGTAAATATTCACAATTATCCTACGAGAAGTTGTCATAATTTTAGGCTTCTCAAAACGAATCTTGTGTGTACTCAAAACAGCGTGTTTTATAAAGGCCAAAAACTTTTTAATAGTCTTCCAAATGCCTTAAAAGAAGCCTCAAGCCTTGCCACTTTTCGGAGGAGTTGTGCTGAATATGTAAAAAAAAAACCTATGATTATATGCTTTGTTCTATAATTGTGAAATGTAAAAATGTTTTTTCTTACTAGATGTGTGAAAAAAATATTTGGATACATCTAAATAAAAATACAAAAAAAATAAGGTTAGGGTATTTATACATTCATATCACATATTGACGTAATGTTTTGTTTATTCGTATAACCACTTTTTCACAGTATTGTTATCAACGCAAATGTTGTTATCGATGCAAAAGTGAATGGACGAAGAAGTCGGGGACGCACGAAAAAGACACGGCAATATCAAGTGAATCAAATACTTGAATCGGGTTATGTGAAGAGTCAGAATAACAGAAGAGTATGTATGAATGTGAATGAAGCAAGGAGTGTGTGCCAAGACAGAGTTATATGGCAATCCGTCTTCTCTGCCTACCCATGCGGGGAAACGGCGTGATGGTTAGTTAGTTAGTTAGTTTAGTACGCTAAGAATAAAATTAACTACAAGTAATTTCCTTTGTGAGTACCTTTCCTTTGGATCTGATGTTAATTGAAATTTAAAAATATTATTTTCACATCCCCACCTACCTAATGATGTACCTACTCATAATGTATTTTAACAGGCATATTTCTATATTTTAAATGCGATAAGTTACATCCTGTGCCTTTTTACGGGTAACAACTAGTTAAGTTATAAAAATAATACAATAAACAGTATTAACATGAAGAATAATGAATTCCCCAGTGCAACAAATTCTGCAATAAATTAAACACAATGGTCGCTTCCGAAAAGCCATATCTTAGCATTACTTTTGACAGCTTGGCATTATTTTTTGTATTTCGTTTCGTTCCATTATTTTCGTTACGGTGTCGTCTGCAGATCTTTCTTCAACTTACAAGAATAATTGGCATTTTAAATAAAAACCAATGTAGGTACAGCGAATAAAATATGCATTACATGCAATTAGCTTGATCAATTTTTCACCCATCAACTTAATAGTACCGAACTCCATGGAAAATCACAAAGTCACCTAATGGCGGCCTCCATTGTCGAGTGGTAAGACGCTCGACTACGAATCCAAAGTTTAAATCCGGCGTGCGCCAATAACTTTTATCAAATCGACATGTGTCATAACACATTTAATTCATGTAAAAATTATAAAAAGCAGAACGTTCCAGAGTGGTAGATACTCCAAGTATTAGCCTGGTGAATGCACCATTCAGAATTGAAACGTTGCTTGAAATGGCTTCAGCCGTGTTCGGTGACCAGATCTGAATAGCCAGGTACTTCTCAATCTTCCTCTTCCCCATCACTTCCCCTCCGCACTACCTTCAACCTCGCAACATACCCCAACTAGGGATGTCATAGTCTCACTGCCTCTAGACGGTTGGGAGCAGTTGGGACTCTTGTGCGGTATTCACTATAAAAAATAATTTTGAAAAAGCAACACAAAATTGTTTATCTTTACTAATTACTGATTAGTATTATTTCCAATATTTTTTGATTTGCATGTACCTTATTTATTTATTAGGAAAGCCTTTATGCGTTTTGTGTATAATATTAAAACAACCCTTGTTTACACAATTCAGCTCATAATTCATCCATCCGTCGCACGCTAAAATCTTAGAAAACAAAACAACCTCAAAATGACTCCACTGCTGTCGGAAAGGCTTTAATATTTCCCAAAACTTTCTGAAAAAACATCCCCTCTGAAAACCACGCACAACGAACGATATGATAAAAGTACTGTACTACTGTACCTAGTCAATGTTTTTTTAGTTCAATTCAAAGAAAATTGACACTTCACTCCCAATGTATATTTAAATGTCATTAATTTACTTAGTTTCAGTTTTCTACTTACTTTCTATTTATTGTTTACCTACTGTCTGTTGAAAACCATCTACTTATTATCTTTAAATATTTTCTTGTTTTTTTTTTTAATATTTGTTATATTCACACTATTTGCATTTTTACAATCGTTTGCTTGTAATTCTTCAATACTGTAATTTACAAGTACCAACATGTTAACTAATATTTGGATAATTTATATAGCGCCGTTTTTGTGAAAAATCACCCAA
This sequence comes from Drusus annulatus, assembly GCA_022651775.1. Lineage (NCBI taxonomy): Eukaryota > Metazoa > Arthropoda > Insecta > Trichoptera > Limnephilidae > Drusus > Drusus annulatus. Next base: position 196,450 of record JAGWCC010000503.1, on the reverse strand, counting down.
CTGTCTTCAATATTATTTCATTTTCTTTGCTTGCAAAGCAACTTTGTTAATATTTTTACATACTTTACATCTGGATTTTTTACACCCTTAGCGTCTAGTAAATTGTTTTTTATCTGTTGATGTACTCATTCACTGTTTTATCCAAATCCGAACACTTTTTCATGATTTATGATAACGATTATGATTTAAGTTACTTTTAATTTGCATACATACTATCGTCGCTGGAAAGGCAAAAGAGCTTAAGTGACACTTTGTCAAAAATTAGTTTAATATGCAGTTTTGAACAGTTTTTTTCTGCATCGAATGGTCTCTCGACTCTCGTTTGATTTTGAAGGCTTTTGTGGCCCCACAGCCATACAAAATATACAGGGTGTCCCAGAACTCGACGTCAAGCCGAAAGCAGGTGATAGGCAAAGTCATAAGTGTTATCAGAAAAATATTTAAAAAAATCTAAGTTATGTATTTTAAAAATTATGGGCATTTGAAAAAAATCGAGAAAATCTACACCCTGTGATGGTGTTTCAACTCCCGTTGCTACATTTTTTTTAATTTTTTTTTTTTTTAATTATGTAATTCTGAATAATGCTTCTGTAAATTGTTGCATAAATTTTCAAACCAACTACCCCAGCTTGGAAGAAAATGACTGCTCACACTAGTCGAATGGTGTAATATCTATCCGTCTCCCACGTTAATAACAGTGGCGTCACTATCTGTCACGCTCACACTTCGTAGAGTTACTCTCTTCGTCTTATTCAACTAAAATCTTAAATTTACGGCCTCGGGGAAAGCCTTGAGTATAATAAAATCACTTTAAATAATTAAGAAAAATTTGACCAAAACTGGGTTTCTTTACAAAAAAAAAATATACCCAAGAAACATGCTGGATTACTAGCAATTGTTATACAATTTTGGAATCCTTATTAAATGCGCCATCTTTTAAAGAAACTTGCCAAGCTTTTTTTTTTCAGTACAGACAGTTAAAATTGGGCGAAGTATTCATTTTGAATACTTAGTTGGCAAAAAAGTGTCATTTTCTTCCAAGCTGGGGTAGTTGGTTTGAAAATTTATGCAACAATTTACAGAAGCATTATTCAGAATTACATAATTAAAAAAAAAAAATTAAAAAAAAATGTAGCAACGGGAGTTAAAACACCATCACAGGTGTAGATTTTCTCGATTTTTTTTTAAAATGCCCATAATTTTTAAAATACATAACATAACAAAGTCATAACTGATAACACTTATGACTTTGCCTATCACCCGCTTTCGGCTTGACGTCGAGTTCTGGGACACCCTGTATTTACCATTTGAGAGAAGGCTTGACTCAAGTGACAAGCGGACTTTAAAAAATCTTTTTGTCGCTTCTTGTAAATTGTTTTTTCAATCATGATGTACTGTTCACTGCCATATCAGAACTTTTTTTTCTTGATTTATGATAACGATCATGATTTTAGATAGCTTTAATTTGCATATATATTTGTTATCCATTATTTTCTCGTTGTTATATATTAGGTTAAGTAATTTAGAGTGAAGCGCAGTTGAGGTGAACAATCACAAAACTGCGCTATGTAAATTCACCGCATCAGTTAAGGTTCGCCGAAATCTATGAATTTACCCTTTTTTGCCAATTTCCAAACATTACGTGGAATACAATATTGTTTTCAGCCAGCTGTCATTTATCGTATCGCTGCCCGAAAGTGTAACGACCAGAACAGCGCATAACTTTCTAGCGTAAATATACACATAAAGTATGTTAAGATGGGCGCTTGTTAAAGAAATTACTTCGCATGTCAATACATTCATTAATCCACCGGCAAAATCATTCGCATGTCAATACATTAATCCGACGGCATCAGTCGCATGTAAACCATGTAAATACGAGTACATTAATCCGAAGGCAAAATCATTTGCATGTCAATACATTAATCCGACGGCATCAGTCACATGTAAACCATGTAAATACGAGTACATTAATCCGAAGGCAAAATCATTCGCATGTCAATACATTAATCCGACGGCATCAGTCGCATGTAAACCATGTAAATACGAGTACATTAATCCGAAGGCAAAATCATTCGCATGTCAATACATTAATCCGACGGCATCAGTCGCATGTAAACCATGTAAATACGAGTACATTAATCCGAAGGCAAAATCATTTGCATGTCAATACATTAATCCGAAGGCAAAATCATTCGCATGCCAATACATTAATCCGAAGGCAAAATAATTCGCATGTCAATAAATTAATCCGAAGGCAAAATCATCCGCATGTAAACCATGTCAATACATTAAACCGAAGGTAAAATTATTCGCATGTCAATACATTATTCCGAAGGCAAAATCATTCGCATGTAAACCATGCCAGAGTGGTAGATACTCTAAGTATCGCCCTGGTGAAAGACCACCGTTCAGAATCAAACGTTGCTTGAAATAGCTTTAGCCGTGTTTGGTGACCAGATCTGAATAGCCAGGTATTTCCCAACCTTCCTCTTCCCTATCTCCTTCCCCTCCCCAGTATCTTCAGTCTCACAACATACCCTATTTGGGTATGCCATAGTCTCACTGTCTCTAGACGGTTGGGAGCAGTTGAGACTCTTGTGCGGTATTCATATAAAAAAAAAATTTAAAAAATGTCAATACATTAATCCGACGGCAAAATCATTCGCATGTAAACCATGTCAATACATTAAACCGACGGCAAAATCATTCGCATGTCAATACATTAATCCGAAGGCAAAATCATTCTCATGTTAATTTAATTTCCACCATATATTATTTCATGTGAATTAAATGTGTTATGACACGGATTTTGTTTTGATTAAACAAAAAGTATAGCGTCTTACCTTTCGACTACGCAGACAAAAAGTATAGCGTCTTACCTTTCGACTACGCAGACAAAAAGCATAGCGTCTTACCTTTCGACTACGCAGACAAAAAGTATAGCGTCTTACCTTTCGACTACGCAGACAAAAAGTATAGCGTCTTACCTTTCGACTACGCAGACAAAAGTATAGCGTCTTACCTTTCGACTACGCAGACAAAAAGTATAGCGTCTTACCTTTCGACTACGCAGACAAAAAGTATAGCGTCTTACCTTTCGACTACGCAGACAAAAAGTATAGCGTCTTACCTTTCGACTACGCAGGCCGTCAGAAGAATTGTGAAACTTGGTTGAATTTATATTCTTAGGGTAAGCTTAAAATTAATTGGTTACTTAAGTTTAGGTAGTATTATTGATTTAATGTGTCATCTTTTCATGCAAGGCTGATGTGAGCGTAATAAATAGGATTAAGAAAGGGACGCTTAGATAATTTGGGCATGCAGATCGAATGAACGAAGAAAGGAGTGTGAAAAAAATATTTGATGCGAAAGTGAATGGAAGAAGAATTAGAGGACGCCCTAGAAAGACATGGCACGATCAAGTAAATCAAATACTTGAATCGGGTCATGTGAAGGGTCAGAATAACAGAAGAGTATGTATGAGACGATGTATGAATTTAAATGAAGCAAGAAGTGTGTGCCAAGACAGAGTTATATGGCGGTCCGTCCTCTCTGCCTACCCCTGCGGGGAAACGGCGTGATGGTTAGTTAGTTATCTTTTCATCATGTTTAGTGGTAGATAATCTAAGTATCGCCCTGGTGAAAGACCACCATTCAGAATCGAAACGTTGCTTGAAATGGCTTTACTAGCCATGTTTGGTGACCAGATCTGAATAGCCAGGTACTTCCCAACCTTCCCTATCTCCTTCCTCTCCCCACTACGTTCAGCCTCATAACATACCCTATTTGGGGATGCCATAGTCTCACTGGCTCTAGACGGTTGGGAGCAGTTGAGACTCTTGTGCGGTATTCATATAAACAATAAAATAAAAAAATTACGCGAAGCGCCAATTTAAAGCGCCCTTGAGGTGATTTTCCCACGAAAACGGCGCTTTAAAAGTAATCCGTTTATTATTATTATTATTATGGGGATGACGCTTACATCCTGTTATCAAATCTTGACAGCTCGCGCGAGCTATCTTGCTGCTTGATGCAAAACACCATAGTCACGCTTAGATGAATTAAATAATGTAGATACGTTACTGAGACAACGCGCGTCACTGCGCGAAACTAAGCCAACGTGGCATACCTGAGATTCACTGCGTTTAGTCTCGCACAAACATTCGTTTGACAAACAAGCTGTCACCAGCTGCCATAAACGCATCGCTGTAAACTCTTTTCTGAGATAAAATGCCATCCTGTGCTTTTGACAATTGTAAAAATCATTCGGGAACAAAAAACAAATCTCATGGAGTTCCTTTTCACGCGAAGTACACACAAATCACTTATTATTTCAATTAATACAATTATTCACATGCAAATGGTATAAGTGAGATGGCGAATGCAGAAATACATAAGTGTGTGGAAGACAACCTAGCGACAGTACACGAGTACGTCGCATGCTACTTTACTCGTAAATTCGTTAGGGAAGAGAGGGCTTGTAACGCGGAGAACGTAACGCGGGACGTTCATATAACTATCTCATTCATACACACATATTCTGCTTGGTATGGCTATTCTTTTCATGCGTTACAAGTTTTCAAACAGATATCAGAGCGTGCCAAATTTATCGTTCAATTTGTATGAATATGACGTGTCTTGTATTTTATGTCTATGTAGTCACGACCAAAACATACATTGATAAGCCAGAAATTCACCTACGTTCTTTCAGGCTTAGTTACTAGGTCGGTATCAATAATTATTCGATTCAATAACGATTAAATGCTAAGTTAACGTAGAATTTTTTTCAACAATCAACATCACATTATTATTTCAGTATGACAAGTAAAACACCATCCATCCAAGTAATTAGTTTATTCCAATGAATCATATCGTCGCCGGAAAGGTAAAATAGCAACAATATACAGGAGGGAGCGCTTCTGTAGTCAGTATTGATGATTTTTGCCTGACTCGGCTAGACCTGGGCGTGGCTAGGACTGGGGCTAGGGTATTTATACATCCATTCGCAGCACATGTCGCCATAATGTTTTTGTTTATTTGCATAACCACTTTTTCACAGTATTGTTGTAAACAAATGATATAATCTAAAAAACCGTTCGAGTTATGTCCTGTTATGTCGCATATCAAAACGTAGTGGGCGGTGACGCGGGAGACGCGGAACATGCTTACTTACCGAAAGGTGGTGCCATATTATGTGAGACCCTCACACAGCATCCTCAAAGATGACATAGGCCCTGAGAAAAAGTATGTCCCTCAGGGCCTCCTGTGTGGAGTCAATGTACAAAATACGTATCATATTATTACTAATTTTGAAACTGTTAATTCGTGGTGGAATTCCATTTTAATGATTTAATAAAACAAATTTATAACTTTATTCCACTTTTATTTTATGACTGGACCGGTTTCAGCCTATGACGGCCATCTTTAGACTAGTACATGTTGTTGTTAACCTACGGCTTACACACTATTTTTGGGGATGTCAGGGGTAGTAAACAATGGTTTTATATTCATCAGGTTAACAACAACATGTACTAGTCTGAAGATGGCCGTCATAGGCTGAAACCGGTACAGTCATAAAATAAAAGTGGAATAAAGTTTTAAATTTGTTTTATTAAATCACGGATCATATATTATTTTTAATAATTAATTGTAACATAACACAAATGCATCTATAAGATTTATTTGCGCACGCCGGGATTTGAACCCGCGACCTCTGGATTCGTAGTCCATGGTCGGAGACTGTCAATAATGAATACTTAACGTGTTGTATTATCTATCGGCGTCACTTTTTCTAATAATTTCCCTCAAGGCCTTCTGTGTGGACTTAATAAAAGAAAATCCCCTTCCTTAACCCGCCTCACATAGTCGCCCGACTGGGTGGCGATGTGGTTTCCCTGGTTGAATAGCCTACTACTCATCTTTCTGTGTAACTTTTCCTTCCCCTTCCCTACTTCCTTCAGTCATCCATTTCCCCGGCTATGTCCCGGTCGTATATTACATGAAATGAAAACAAACTTCATTACATGCTTCAGTGCGTTTGTATTATAAGTGCATATCCATAACTGGTGATGTTCCTACTTAACCGTGCTGCCCTGTATTTACACAGTTCAGTGAGTTTGTTCATAGGGAAATGTCCCAATCATTGCCTATGGTAACATTTCGCAGTTTTATCATTTTACCGAATAATTATATACACACGACACGCACACTGCGGTGCGCAATAATTTACTTTACTAATTTGTAATGTTATCTGATAGTATTAATGCCGTAAGACGTCTGTCGTTCACTCGCTATGGAAGCATGCACGTGCAATCTACGAACGAATGTGCTGCCATCTTTAATATTCAAAGAGAACTATTAATTTAGAAGATATTAATATTGTTAGTTTCGATAATTTTCTGTGATTCAAATCTAAAAGCTTTGAAAAAATCGCAAGATGTCACTCGTGCTACGATTAAAACACTTTTGATCATCTTCCTTTTATTAATTTATAAGTTTTGTTTCACGAATAACTGGTTTTTATGTACAATGTTTTCCACAAAACTATTTTTGTTTTTGAGAATATTCTTCCAACATTCATAGATTTTTCAACAACTTCGGGTTATTTGGTATATTTGATTATTAGCTGTATTTGCCTTGATTGATTTTTAACAGTGTTTTTCCTTCATTTCAGTACCGGAAAAAGGCAGCTGGGATCAAATGCATTAGCTAGGTAATTATTATGTTTTTACTATTAATACAATGTTATTATAATTTGATTTATTGTTGAAATTATATCAATCTAAACAAAACATCTGCTTGAATCTTTTGAGAGTGTCGGTAAAGCAGATTTCTACTACGGTGCCAAGTAACTTCGCTCTTTTGTCGCTAGATGTCGCGAGCATCACTAAATACGCTTGCGCTTGTAACTAAAAGACAGAACTTCGAAATGAGGGGTGTGGTATAAAAAGTCGATAAAGACACAATATAATGCCCATCAAATTTCATACATTGTTTATCCAAGTCAAAAATGTCTTTAGAAGTTCTGTATACATTTTTCGAAATAAAAAAATAATTACGTATATTTAAAAAAAAAGATAGATTCTTATATTTTTTACACATAATTTTTTGACTTGTCTCTTTGTACTGTCTTTGCTCACCTGAAAACTAGCGATATTTTTAACTTGCGCCCCTGAATTAAACACTTGCACTTTGCACTGCTGTTTTCTGCAAATTTTAGCCTCTTTTTCACCCCCCCGTGTGATTTTTTTGCTCAAACAAAAGATGGTACCAACTCGTATCAAGTATAATACGAGTGGTGCGAAATTTTATTTCGTGCCGTCGGGCCGAGATGTTACGGGTTCGGTTGTCGCCCACGGATAATATGATTTTTTAATTTAATGTAGTATGCAGGCGCTGGGCGCGTAAAAAACACCGTAATTTAGTACTATTAGCGGACTGCTCCAATTGCGCCTGCACAGGACCGGCCCTGCCCCATTGGGTCGGGATTTAGTACAGTTGAAATGAAATTTAGCGAAAATCTTACAGTTAAATAGTTAGTCATATCGTCGCCGAAAAGACAAAAGGGCTGATGCGCAATTTCGGGAAGTTTACACCGGAGCACTTTGAAGTTTGTTTCGTTTTGCAATACAAAATTCACGAGTCTTCAGTAAATGGTGGATTTTGAAAAAAAAGTGAATTTCAGGTAACTCAATGCTCTCACTGAGTTACCTGAAGCGACAAAAAGCTTTTAAAAAGTCGCGAAATTGTGTCGCTCGAGTCTGGCCTTCTCCGAAATGGTAAATATAATTTAAATGACTAAAGAGCCACAAAAGTCTTCAGAATCAAACGAGAGTCAGCAGAGCATTCGATGCAGAAAAAATAACTTATCAAAACTACATACAGTCTAACTTGATTACAACGATCACGGTTATAGCGAGGTCACGGTTATAATGAGCAATTACTTAATGATATGTTGGTTCGGGCTTATTTTCATACAATGATGAGGGGTTATAACGAGGTCGCTTCACTGATATAACGTCCAAATAATATTGTCAATTCAATGCGCCCGGGTATGAGAAATAAATCCAATTCTCGAAACAGTCAAATAATGACATAAATATGACAAAGGAAGCCGCCCGTCTGGCACGGCGGCGGACTTTTTGCAAATCACGTTAAGGAGGATTTATAATCCTTGATAGTTGTCGCTCTAAGAAACATTTCCATCAAGTACTGTGCGTACATTTTATTATTAGTGTAATCATAAATTAAATCGTTTCATAGTTAGTTAAGCAAGATGTTCATTATAAAAAAAATATGTTGCTTTACAATATGCAAGCTTTCATACCCTGGTGTAAAATAATATCGATATTAGTAGGTAGGCACTTTTTAACCTACCTACTACGTTTATAACGAGTAACGGCTATAAGGAGCAATTTTGGTTGGTCCCTTCTAGCTCGTTATAACCAAGTTTGACTGTATTTAACTTTTGTAATAACTTTATATTAATTTAAATTTCATCTTTTCTTTATTTTTTTCCTCTTCCATTTTTTATTAATATTTAAATTTAATATTATAATCATTTATGTAAAGTACGTCTGTCTCGACACAGGAATCTCCTAGTGAGACAGACATGGACTAAACCCATGTTTTATATTTCAACAATATAAAAATAAAACTCATTTTTGACCAAAGTGTCGCTTAAGCCCTTTTGCCCTTCCAGCGACGATATGATTATTAATTTAAATGTAATATCAATTCCCCTCCCCTTCCGGTGCCCTAAAATGTGTGCCAAGTCGAACTCAGAGTTGACATTTTCAGCCAACTGTACCGTTCCTCCAGCTTCAACTCGTCCGGCTGCGGCTCCACGGGGGACCCCGCGGAGGACATGTACTCGGACGTCTCCCTGGAGGAGGATGTCCAGGGCCTCAACTACAAGGTCAGTCGACACACACGTGTTCTTATTTTAAAACTAACAGGTCAATCTACACCATTCTTTATTCGCAGGGATTTTTCAATTTTTAATTATTTTTTTGTGAATACCGCAAGCATCAGATTGCTCCCAACCGTCTAGAGCCAACGAGACTATGGCATCTTCAAATAGGGTATGTTGTGAGGCTGAAGGTAGTGGAAATGGAAAGGAGATGGGGAAGATGATGGTTAGACAGTACTTGGCTATTCAGATCTGGTCACCAAACACGGCTAAACCATTTCTAGCAACGTTTCGATTCTGAGTGGTGGTCTTTCACCAGGGCGATACTTAGAGTATCTACCGCTCTGGAACGTGCCGCAAATATACTATTTATTATTTTATATTAATTAAATTAAATGTAAATAAAACACATAAACTTCGTTTATAACCACTTTATTATTTTATATCACGTCTACCGGTTTCAAAAGTACCCTTTCATCATCAGGACAATATTAAAATTAACAATATTTTTTATTTGTTCGTTAGTTCTTCTTTTTGCCTGCGCATATAACCTGTTAGATATGTCGTGGCGCTTTCGCAGCTATTTCGCATCTGATGGGACCTGCCAGGTAAGTATGTTATATTTTCTTATTTAAACTAGGAATTAATATGTAATGATAGAAAGTAAGATCTGTACAGCGCCCTTGAGGTGATTTTTCACAAAAACGGCGCTATACAAATCGTCCAAATATTATTATTATTATAAAATATAAAATGCTGAGATATATATATATTTTATATTATATTTTATGTTAATTTTAATATTGTCCTGATGATAAAAGGGTACTTTCTAAACCGGTTGACGTGATATTAAATAATAAAGTGGTTATAAACAAAGCTTATGTGTTTTATTTATAAATATGGCAAACCACAAAGTAAATGCTTTTGACGAATATGTAAATTAAATGTATTGAACGCGCGACCTCTGGATTCGTAGTCGAGCGTCTTACCACTCGATGTCAAATCAAATCAGTGCAAAGACACCTGCCAACAGAAGCAACCAAATTTCTTGTAAACAACCGTACGTCGTTTCGTGTTTCAATTGCATACTGCAACGGAATATTTATGCATGTCTTGTCTTCCAAAATATCAAATTAACAAATTCCAATTAGTGTTCAACGCCGCGGAATGACTTATCACCGGCGTATCAAAATATTCCCATATTTCAATACACCTCAAAAATCTTCACTAACTTATATCCGAAAAAATCCAGTTCAAGCTTTGCTGGATGGTATTTAAATTAATTAACGGAATGGCTCCAGCTTGTTTATCGGAACTGTGTATTCCTGAAGATTCCAATTCGCGACAGTCGGCAACGTCATCGGTTATCGGAAGGTTGAAGGAACCAAAGCGCACACCATGCACTAAGTTCGGAGAGCGTGCTGCAGGAATGTCAGGTCCTAAAGCCTGGAATGGACTACCACATGATCTGAGAATGATAAAAGACTCGACAGAGTTCAGAGCTAAACTCAAAACTTGTCTTTTCAGAAAATCATATCCATAAATATTAGAATTGCCTTCTTATTTATTTCTTATATGCAAAAATTTAAAAAAGCATGTATAAGGCTAACCCGAATTATTAGCATCTAAACCTTGGAGTAAAAATATATGGAGAGAGAGAGTTAATTCTTTTTACCCAACTTATACAAATTTGGGATAAATCACTTTCTCCGGGTTTTTACGTCGTACACCATGAGAAAAAAAGACATCACAACAAAATTTCCCAAATTATCAGATCGTTTTAAAGTATTGTTAGAATGTTCTTCGTGTCCCGTGTCTCCGTTTTCTCCGCCCACACGTTTTGATATGCGACATAAATTGACACTACTCAACAGTTTTTAGGTCATATGCTATATTTTTGTTTATAACAATACTGTGAAAAAGTGTTTATACGAATAAACAAAAACATCATGTCGACATGTGCTATGAATGGATGTATAAATACCCTAGCCCTAGTCCTAGCCACGCCTAGGTCTAGTCAAATCCGGCAAAACTCATAAAAACGGACTACAGCAGCGCTACCTCTTGTATATTATTGCTCTGAGATCTAAACTAGTATATTAGTATTTAATGCAATGGTTGGCGAATTCTCGATCTACTGCTAAACAAAAAGTACTTTTTTTTTCACGAGCCCGCGACATTATGTAAATATCTAACAATAAAAGATAATTTTAGCTGCAGTTTTAGGTATGTCGATAATTTTGTAGTAAATTTTGCCATAGTTTTTAAATTTTGTAAAGCACCCTTGGTGATATTTCTCAAAAATGGCGTTTTATAAATTATTCAAGTAATATTGTCATATGTTTGATAAAGAAAATTATAATTTGACCCAAAACCAGCAAAATTTGCTCATTGGTATCAAGATTGAATCAGGTATACTAAAATTGACCACACGAGTTTGCGAAATTAATTATTTATTTAAATGAATTTCTTTTTACCCCATTATCGTGGACATCAATTTTTATGTACTTTAATTCAAACCAGTTCATTATTTCAGCTCCTTATTTTTCCCCTACGCGCTCTTCAAGTTTGCTGAATTGGTTAGTTGGCTATGTTCAATCTATTATGTGGGTAGATTACATCCTGATTTGCATACGTTTGATTTCGAGTCGGTCTCGCCTCTGTAGAGTCATTGATTTCATGGTTGAATGATAAATTATGAATGCATTTGTAACAGTTTTATCTGAGGAAGTCATTCTTCCGGCCGACTTTTTTATAGCAAATATGTTAGAATTAATAAGGTTAAACAAAGATCAAAGAGATTGAGTCGCTAACTGTTGTTTTTCTATTGACCTCTTTCAAGTTTTTGAACCCCTGGTATTGCTAGAATTAGACATTTCCATCTTAAATTTGTACCCTCACTTGGAAAGAAAATTTAATTATTTTACAACCTTCTTATGGTGTACCTCAGGGTTCGGGTCACGGACCACGTTATTTAACATTTAGTGGAATTCAATTCAATATCTAAATTAAAATCGAACTCATCAATACAGAATATTAATGTCGAATTATTAACCTCGTACCTTTTATAAATCGCCTTTATTCATAACATGCAAACGGCAGTAATCATAATTGCATTTAAGCTGAAATAACCGAAAATCCAGTCCATGCCACAGCTATTATTTATGTAACCAACCAACCATCACGCCGTTTCCCCGGAGGGGTAGGCAGGGAGGACAGACCGCCATATAAATTTGTCTTGACACACACTCCTTGCTTCATTCACATTCATACATCGTCTCATACATACTCGTTTGTTATTTTGACTCTTCACATGACCCGACTCAAGTATTTGATTTACTTGATCGTGCCATGTCTTCCTCGAGCGTCATCCATTCACTTTCGCATCATATATTCTTTTCATACTCCTTTCTTCGTTCATTCGCTCTACATGCCCAAACCATCCAAGCGTCCCTTTCTTGATCCTATTCATTACGCTCACATCATTCTTGCATTCTTTCCGGACATTCACATACGTCTCAGGGATCTCATTTCCACAACATTTAGTCCACTTTCATCATTTTTCTGCCAGTTACATGCCTTTACTCCCATACATCAGGGTTGGTATAAGCACTCCATTGTGGACTGCTAGCTTCGCTTCTTTGGACAATTTCTTATTAGCGCCAACAGCGTTCAGTCTTCCATTAATGGAGTTTCCTGCATTCACCCCTCTTTCAATATCCTTGTCGGCCTTTTCATCTCTCATAAACATACTTCCTAAATACACAAACTCATCCACTTGCTCCAAGTATAGATTTATGATAATTTATTTATGCTATTTTAGTCTTCGGAACATTGTCATCGATGTGCGACCCAAGTAACTGTTAATAGTTATACAATAGTAAAAGTATAAGTTTTTCATAGGTAGGGAGGTAATCGCTAATAAGTTTAGTAATAAGTCGTCTGTCTTTAGATTAGGCAATACTTATTATTGAAATGCTTCTTTATTTCCCGTCTTACAATAAACTTCTTTGGCTTCTTTGTCGCAATTCATTATCTGTCCATGCCTTGCCTATTCACCTTTGGTAATATTAAACTCGCCGGTATTATTTTATCATTGTGCATTTTTAAAACACGCAGTCTTATTTCATCACCACCGATTTGAATATAATAAATCTATTTTCTGAAGATGGAGATAATTGGTCGCCTCTAATGGACTTTTATTTCAACTTTTATACGTAATTTCTATGTGACCTGAAATACGCCGACCCCAAAAAAACATAACTGAAATGAATCGCTTTTGTTCGTTTGGCTTATAATATGTAGGTCAGGAATAACATATCGTCGCTGGAAAGGCAAAAGGGCTCAAGCTTTTTTGATACTTTGATCAAATAGTGGTTAAACATGCAGTTTTGATCAGTTTTACGTCGAAAGCTCTGACTCTCGTTTGGTTCTGAAAACTTTTGTGGCCCTTCGGCCGTCTAAAATATATTTACCATTGGGAGGAGGCTTGACTCAAACGACACAAGTTCGGGACGTTTTTTTAGCTTTTTGTCACTTCAGGTAACTCAGTGTGAGGATTGAGTTACCTGGGTTATCTTTTGTTTTTAAAACTCAACCAGGCACTGAAGTCTTATGAGTTTCATTGTAAAACAAAAAAAAAAACTCTTAAGTGCTCTGGTGTAAACTTCCAAAATGGCGCTTCAGCCATTTTATCTTTCCGGCGACGATATATATACATATTTTAAGACAGTTATCAGTTATTATGTCGTCACGCCTGAAATCATTATTTCTGCACATGGATGACGATGTTTTGATGATTGAAATGTTTTGATCATAAATCGGTCTTGAATGATTTGTCTGTAGAACCAATACAGTGGTGACGAAACGGGCAACTGGCCCCAGGTTTGATATCTGAAGGACACCAATATCGGCTGCAATAAGTAAAATAATCGTTAAATGTATAATATAAAATAACCAACGAACTAGAATATTGTAAACCATTAAAAAATACTTTCCGGGTACGCCTTCTAGATAAAATGTTGTGGGGTATCACGTTTGACTTTGTATAAGATCAAGTGTCACGATGTGCCTTCACCTGATTCTTTTAAACCACTTTTTATTAATAAATAACCTTCCAGTGATTTTACTATAATTTAGAACTTGTTAAAAAAATTCTCTCCAACACAACACAATATCGACTCTCTACGTCAATTTCGGTGTCGACACGCATCTATCACGCGTCTCCATCTCAAAGCGAGAATATATATTATATGAAGAGAGAGAGAGCTAAATATTTTTACCCAACCTATACAAATTTACGATAAATCACTTTCTCCGGGTTTTTACGTCGTAAACCGTGAGCGAGAAAGAGACAAGACAATTTGTCACATAAAATCGCACCGTCACATAATATCGCACCACTTTAGGCATTTAAGCATGTTTTCCGTCTCCCGCGTCTTTGGGACTCCGCCCATTATGTTTTGTTGTGCGACATAGCAGGACATAACTCAACGGTTTTTTTAGGTCAAAACAATAAAAATCATAATTATAATTTTAAGTTAATAAGTGTGTCTATCTGATAGGACCTACCAGGTAAGTATGTTCCTGTATATTTTCAAATTTAAACTAGAAATTAATATGTAATAACAGAAAATAAGATCTGTTCAGCGCCCTTGAGGTGATTTTTCACAAAAACGGCGCATACAAATCATCCAAATATTATTATTATATCCTATATTTTTGTTGATAACAATACTGTGAAAAAGTGGTTATACAAATAAACAAGACATTACGTCGACATGTGCTATGAATGGATGTATAAATACCCTAGCCCTAGTTCAGAAAAACAAAAATCCTGACTACACAAGCTATTCCTCCTCGTATATTATTTATTTGAGGCCTCCCATCAATTTTTAAAACGTTTCAGCATTTTTTTTTTAAATATACCTAAAATTATTTTTTCGTTGAATATCTTTTATACGGTTGTTTTCGAATGGCGTGCATCAAGCAAAAATATATCTCACACCTACCTTTACGACAGTGTCGCAACTTATTAAAATTATTTTATAACATCTGTCAATTTTCTCTCTTCAATTTATCTCCGCACATTAGCGAATGCATTCGGCTTGGCCGCCAGCCACACAGATTGTCTGAACCAAGATACAGATGTGTTCCACCCCCCTGACGGCCTACGCAGGATATGGGAGTGACCTGGTAACCAGTAGCGAACACGGCGCCCGAAACTAGTAATGGGCGTTAAATATAATTCGAAAAAACGCCAACGCCGTTATCGTTGGCGATTGTTAACTGTTAAATATAACCGTTGAAAATAACGCCGACGTTGACTATTTTTTGGTAAACTACCAATATACTATATTTTCTAAATTACATATAAGTACACAAAGCGTCCTTGAGGTGATTTTCCCACGAAAACGGTGCTATAAAATGTATCCATTTATTATTATTATTAAGTTTAGACGTTGAATTATATGAGCTAATAATGCAAATGCAATAGTAAAAAAGTAAAATAATATATTGCGTCGTATTGTCTACTAAAACTTAATTTATTTTTTTACTCGGTATTTGCACTTTGGCCGTGAAACAAAATATAAACATTAGACAACTACACCATTAATCGTATTCTTCAATTCACAAAAACACATCGAATGCACGCGCGACGAGTAAAAACGCGCCAAACTAAACGAGTAGGAGATTGACATAAAACTAACTAGCAAAAATAATGAATAACGAGCCTATTGGTTTTAATAATAATAATCCCCTGTTGAAAAATAACAGCTCGATGAAAAGACATTGTCGTTATAATATATCTAGCTGTTATATATGTTTTACTTATCATTATTTTCGTCACTTGATTCTAGGCGCTACGTATCGGCCGTTTCGGATAAGAAAGTCCACAAATATGTTTAGTAAGAAGAAATATAACGAAAAGATTATTCCAAACTACGTATAATATTGTGCACGGCGCACACACTCTTTACACCTTTTTAAAGACTAAAATAATAGGTACATGACAATGTGATGCGTCGTTATAATATAACTAGCTGTTAGATATATTTGACTTGTCATTATTTTCGTCGCTTGATTCTAGGCGCAACGTATCGGCCGTTTCGGATAGGAAAGTCCACAAATATGTTTAGTAAGAAGAAATATATCCAAAAGATTATTCCAAACTACGTATAATATTGTGCACGGCGCACACACTCTTTACACCTTTTTAAAGAATAAAATAATAGGTACATGACAATGTGATGCGTCGTTTTAATATAACTAGCTGTTAGATATATTTGACTTGTCATTATTTTCGTCGCTTGATTCTAGGCGCTACGTATCGGCCGTTTCGGATAGGAAAGTTCACAGAGATGTCTAGTAAGAAGAAGTATAACCAAAAGATTATTCCAAACTACGTTTAATATTGTCGACGACGCACACACTCTTTACACCTTTTTAAAGACTAAAATAATAGGTACATGACAATACGAGGCGTCGTTATAATATATCTAGCTGTTAGATATTTTGGTGACATTCGGAGAATTATACATAACAGTTACATTTTAGGTGCCGTCATTATTTTACCTAGCCATTATTTTATTCGCTTGACTCTTGGAGCTACGTATCGCGCGTTTCGGATAGGATATTCCACAAAAACGTTTAGCAAGAAAGTATAAAAAGATACACATAATGTCGCTTACGATGCATAAACTCTTACACCTTTTTGTTTACTTGGCGCTAACGCTAATACAATAATAATAGCGTCGAAGAATATTCGAATGTAGGTACTAATATTTTTAGTAATAATATCTAACTGTTAGCGCAAATTTTCGTCAATAGCGTTAGACGTTGGCGGCATCTAGCTGTTATTTATAACAGCTAGATATATTTTGATACAGTACTACCCGAAACCGCATCGGTCGCATTACTAATCTCATTATTTTCGAAGATGACGGGCGCCTTGGGCCTAACTGACTCGGTCTTCTTGGAATAATCACTCGTTGCTCTGAGACAGATGTAGCTAAGAAGATGTAACACATAAACAGCTAACAGAGATATACGTCATAATTTAAAAATGCGAATGAAGTAGCGTTGTGACCGCTCTGAAAGAACTACTTCTGTTGGCAGCAGTTCCTACTTCATTCATTGTTCATTGAACAAATACTTCAATTGAAGTTGGTAGTTCATTTTAGCGTTCATTTATTTCATTAACTTCATTTCATCGAACAAATACTTCAACGGAAGTTAGATTACAAAGAACTACTTCAATTTGCAGCAGTTCAGTTGTGAAGTAGAAACTTCGAAGACATTCATACATACTCTTCTGTTGTTCTGACTCTTGACATGGCCCGACTCAAGTATTTGACTAACTCGATCGTGCCATGTCTTTCGCGTCATATATTCTTCTCACACTCCTTTCTTCATCCCACCTAAGCGTTCCTTTCTTAATCCTATTCATTACGCATACATCAGGCTTGCATTATTTCCGGATATTCACATTTTTAACATGGTCACGCATGGTTTTAGCGCACATTCGCCTCAGGGATCTTATTTCTTCAGCATTCAGTCTACTTTCATCCTTCCTCTGCCAGTTCCATGCCTCACTGCCATACATAAGGGTTACAAACGATA
Organism: Drusus annulatus; assembly: GCA_022651775.1. NCBI lineage: Eukaryota > Metazoa > Arthropoda > Insecta > Trichoptera > Limnephilidae > Drusus > Drusus annulatus. The sequence goes on along the minus strand of JAGWCC010000503.1, from coordinate 178,914 downwards.
CAAAAGATTCTAAATAAGCAATAACACTTACAACAACCTCCCACCACAGACTGTAGCCATCACCAATATGTATTCCTTTAATCAAAATATTACTAAATAGCTAATGAGTAAGGACCGCAAGGATATTGATGACCTCCTAAAATAGCACTTGAAATTCTTCACCATGACAAACTAGAACATTGTGTAACAAATAACATCATTTTTTTTTAAATTATTCTACTTGTACTCACTGTCACTTACCTTAGAACAGGTTCTTATGACCTTGTGAGGTAGGTAATGTAAAAAAAATAATGGAAAAAACAAAAGTTAATAAAATAAAAATAAAATGCATTTTAAGCAAAGCTGAACAACGAGGTAACCAAAATAAAAAAAAAAACCGAAAACTTATGGCATATTAAAATACATTGAAAAGACATGTTAACAGTAGGATTGTTCACGCATTAGCTTCTGATAGCAATGCAATATTGGGCAGTATGACTTCATACCTCGTCTTGAATTTGTTTGTCATTGAATACTGGAATTAATTAAGGCTCTAAGTGCCAAAAAAAATAACAACTTTTTTTTTTACAGAATCGTATTTTATGATGGAAATAAAATACGATTCTTTAAAAAAAAACAGTTTTTATTTTTTTGGTACTTAGAGCCTTAATTAATTCCAGTATTCATTTGTTGATTTCATTTTCATGATATGTAACATTGAAATTTCACTATTTCCTTTATTTAATTACCGAGTCATCAGTACAATGTGCTGCAACATGAAGCATTTTTTTCTCAAATTGATAACAGAGGCTTTTGATCAACGTTCGAGTTTAAGAATGCTTACCTATGAAATATAAATACAAATAGTTTTCCGAAACGGTAATACGCTCGACTACAAATCCGGAGGTCGCGGGTTCAAACCCGGCGTGCGCAAATAAATTAAATTTAATTAAATATGTGTGATAACACACTTAATTCATGTAACATGAAATAATATTTCGTCGGTGTAAGTCCAATGCCTCGTATGAGTCAATCATTTCAAAATACGTTTTTTTGGCGCTTTCAGTTGAACGGCACAAGCCGCATATATTGGCATATTCAAATTCTAAAATTGACCAATCGAATGCGTGCACTCGGTTAAAGTAAATACAAAGAAGCAAGCAAAACCGCATGAAATGGAAACGTTTTTTGATATGTGTCATAACACATTTAATTTATATAAAAAATAATATACAGTATATTTGCGGCACGTTCCAGAGTGGTAGATACTCTGTTCCACGAGTTTTTGAACACCGCGTATACAAAAATAATTAAGTTAAAAAATAGGAGTATCGCCCTGGTGAAAGACCACCATTCAGAATCGAAACATTGCTTTAAATGTTTATAGTCGTGTTTGTTGACCAGATCTAAATATCCAGGTACGTCCCAACCTTCCTCTTCTCCATCTCTTCCCCTCCCCACTACCTTAAGCCTCGCAACATACTCCAATTGGGGATGCCATAGTCCCACTGGCTCCAGACGGTTGGGACCAGTTGGGACTCTGGTGTAGTGATCACTATAAAAAAATAAAATAAAGATCCTAGAAAATGTATGATAATATTTACGACCAATGTATAATATCGTTGCCGGAGAGCCAAAAGGGCTGAAGCGCCATGTTGGGAAATTTACACCAGAGCACTTTAAAGTCTTCAGTATTTGGTTGGATTTTGAAAAAAAAAACACAATCCTCTGACATTGATGAAAAAAAAAACTGATCAAAACTGCATTTTTAACTCATTTTTTGCCAAGTGTCGCTTAAACCCTTTTGCCTTTCAAGCGACGATATTGCCATATCATAATAAATTTATCCGCCTATTTTAGAGAGAATGCATTTTAGTTATCCAGACAGAAATCTCTAACTCTCTGTGAAAATTGAAAGTCATTTAAACCGCAAATAATATCGTTGAACCCGCTGTTGTATAGAATTATAACGTTTTACATAACGGCCATCGGTTTGTATAATACGCTATTGATGACTTACTGCCCATTTCGCTCATTGACAGCGAATAGAAACGGAATTTTATTTCGCCGATTTATTTGCTGACAAGCGTAATACAAAAAATAACACTCGGCTCACTTTTCAATAGAAAACTTTAAATTGGCAACTTAAATAGGAATCCATGCTATTATCATTCATGCCGTATGTTCAACGCGTCTTTGGGTACTCTGTTCACCGAGAAATGATCATTTTTCAAAACAAGCTAATACATCGTTGAAGGAAAGCAGAGAGAATAATAAATTGTGTCCAATACGATACAGGTACTCGGCGTAAGGTAGGTTATTATTTATTTATAAACTAACGGACTATTGTCCAATTACAAAAAAATATAAAACGCGAAATGGGAAAAAGAGCAACAGAGAAAGAACAGTACATACATAATATCAAATGAAGCAATGACAAAAATAAGAAACTATGGATAAGAAAGAACATTCAAATCAAATCCAAGGTCAAGTCAAAGTTTTGGTAGAGTCGTAAAGAATGACAACAATCATTTAGGCTGCTACCAAATATTTCAAGACCATGGCTTGAGTTAACAGGTCTCGATATTCTGGACGGTGGAGAATGATACGCATAATTAGTAGAGTGATGATTGAGGAACAGCATTTCATTGTTTCTGAGTCTACGGCAAGGAATGTTGAACTCTTACCAATACGAATTCACGATAAATCACTTTCTCCGGGTTTTTATATATCGCAGCACTTCTAAGTATGCTCTCCGTCCGCGCTAACTTCACATCGTCGAGTCGTATAACTTACGTCGACGGATGTTGATGTTATATCCTATATTTGTGTCGATTAAAAAAACTTGCAGTGGTTATATAAATAAATTAAACGTGATGGTGATATGTGTTATGCGTGAATGTTTAAACAAGACCAAAAAAATATTATAAAACATCACTTTTCAGAGACCGAATTTTCACATTTTCAATGATTTAAAAACATAAAATCAACAATACTAACCTAATGGAGTTCCAAGAATCAGGGTTCAGTTACCAGGTTAACATAATTGCAAGGAGTGGGTGAGGTAGATGATGACAATGGTTATACTTAATATTATGCCCGTTTAATGAGTCTATGGTCCATCATTCTATAACACACTGCTGAACTAGTCTCGTATAAATGAACATAACGTTATGAACGGAAGTGATTACACGGTTGGTTTAAGTTACCTTTTCATCTTTCTGAGCTCCTGTTCCTGTTCAACTCTTCATGGATTATAAATTAATATTGGATTTCACATTTAAACGCTTTCTACGTATCGAGATAATGTCAAGGTCATCCCGAGACATAGTCCTTTGAAGTGTCCATTGGAAACGACATCTAGGTAGTTTTATTTATTTAGAAGGACTATTATTCTAAGTATTCATTTTAGCAGAAATAAAATATTTTTTCTGCTGACATTTTAAAAACGAAATAGTGCCTACCCTTAGAGTATATACAGTGGTATCTATCTAAGGCAGTGTAGTCAGTTTTTGATGATTTTTGCCGGACTCGGCAGACCTGGGTGTGGCTAATACTAAGGTTAGGGTTTTTATACATCCATTCATAGCACATGTCGACATAATGTTTTTGTTTATTCATGCAACCACTTTTCACAGTATTATTATCAATTTTTTGTTTGCATATATCCTAAAAAACCGTTTGGTTGTGTCAAGTTTAGTAACATAATAATAAAATGTGGGCGGAGTCCCGCGGTGACCCAGATGTATTATATTTGTTGTCTCTTTCTCTCTCATGGTGTACGACGTAAAAACCCGGAGAAAGTGATTTATCGCAAGTTTGTATAGATTGGGTAAAAATAATTAGCTCTCTCTCTCCATACATTGTTACTCCAAGTTACTGTGCATAAAGCATTTGAAATCGTGGGATATGTTATGTTTCCCATTAGACAGATTATGCAAGGTGACATACCCGTTGGCCGTACAACATAAATCCGGCATTATAGTATGCAAAATATTTGCTGGGAGGTTTTCCGCTCTTGGGCCATGCGGCGCCCATTTGATTAGCATTTCGAGATTTACGTCGCCATTGCAGTTTGCATTTAACCGACAGTCCTGCTTTATTATGATAGATTGTTCGTTGACGATGCTTTGTGTAATTTATTCCGGTCCATAGTTACACAAGAGGCTGGTAATCTGAGGTAGGCTTTGCCATCTGCGTTCGCAGGATTTATACGAGGAATCGATCCGTTTTAACATAACTACAAACATGAACATAGACAGGGCTGGTTCCTCAGAGCAATAATATACAAGAGGGAGTGCTGCTGTAGTCAGCTTTGATGAGTCATCCCCTTGAAGTAACAATATATGGATAGAGAGAGAGCTAATTATTTTTACACCATGAGAAAGAAAGAGACAACAAATTTTCCTGAATTATCGCACCGCTTTAAAGTATTGTTTGTCTGTTCTTCGTGTCCCGCGTCTCCGTCGGCTCCGCCCGCACGTTGTGTTACGCGAAATAAATTGACATAACTCAACGGTTTATTCGGTTACGTGTTATGTATATACTTTTTAACAATACTGTGAAGAAGTGGTTATACGAATAAACAAAAACACTATGTCGACGTGTGCTATGAATGGATGTATAAAAACCTTAGCCCTAGTCTTAGCCACGCCCAGGTCTAGCCGAGTCAAAGCATATCAAACATTCCAGGGTTACGAATAACCTGACAATATTTGAAAACTTCTACTACCGGCCTTCTCTGACGGCCTCCATGGTTGAGTGGTAAGACGCTCGACTACGAATCCAATGGTCGTGGGTTCAAACCCGGCGTGCGCCAATAACTTTTATTTAAGAAATATGCGCCATAACACATTTCATTCATATAAAAATGGTAAAAAGTATATTTTGCGGCACGTTCCAGAGTGGTAGATACTCTTTAAGTATCGCCCTAGTGAATGACCACCATTCAGAATCGAAACGTTGCTTGAAATGGCTTTAGCCGTGTTTGGTGACCAGATCTGAATAGCCAGGTACTTCGCAACCTTCCTCTTCCCTACCTCATTCCCCTCCCCACTACCTTTAGACTCACAACATACCCTATTTGGGGATCCCATAGTCTCACTGGCTCTAGACGGTTGGGAGCAGTTAAGACTCTTGTGCGGTATTCATGTAAAAAAAAAGCTTTTATAATAAGCGGTATATTACGCTGCTTGTGCAATGATGGAGGACTTGGCTAGGAGCGGTATTGAACCCACGACGCCCGGATGGAAATTCGACGCGTTTGTCCACGCTTAACATATCACTACTATATCTACTAGAAGTACCTACATAACTAATTCATTGCATAGAAAAATTAAATCTGGTCCGTACCAATTATGTAATGTCTTAAGTCAAAATTTTCAGGCATTATTATTAATTTATTTATAAACTAACGGACTATTGTCCAATTACAAATAATGACGATTTCGTATAGAAGTACCTACATAACTAATTCATTGCATAGAAAAATTAAATCTGGTCCGTACCAATTATGTAATGTCTTAAGTCAAAATTTTCAGGCATTATTATATATTTATTTATAAACTAACGGACTATTGTCCAATTACAAATAATGACGATTTCGTATAAAGTGTATTCATGCATTATTTTAAATAACTCAAACGAAATGGTATTTGGTGGGCTTACATTATACACGATTTCTGTTTAAAAAACGTTGAATGAACGCTTTTCTCGTGAACCTGTAAATAAATTGTAGGTAGTCGCACCTCGTATCTCTAAAGCACGATTTATTTCTTATCAAATATTATGTATTCAATCGCGAATTCAAGATTTTTTATCATTAACTTAGTCATTTCTTTCGCATACTTATTTATTCTGGGAAAATGCGACTTCCGATCTTCCGGTATGAATAACCAAGTGATAAAAGTGATGTACGACCACGGTGATTGGCTGTCCCCGTAAACATGTCTGTTAACGATTGTCTCATGTACTGAGAACTGGGAGTGTAGATCTCAGGTTTTGATATTGGATCGATTTAGAGCTTGAAGTAACAATATATAGGCAGAGCTAATCATTTTTACCCAACCTACACAATCTTGCTTAAATCACTTTCTCCGGGTTTTCACGTCGTACACCATGAGAGAGAAAGAGACAACAAATTTCATAGACCGCTTCTGTGTACTGTAACGATGATCTTTTTCCAAAGGTCGCGGGTTCAAACCCGACGTGCGCCAATAACTTTTATTTAATTAATATGTGTCATAACGCATTTAGTTCATATAAAAATTATGAAAAAAAGTATATTTGCGGCACGTTCCAGAGTGGTAGATACTCTGTTCCACGAGTTTTTGAACACCGCGTATAAAAAAATATTAAGTTAAAAAAATAGGAGTATCGCCCTGGCGAAAGACCACCATTCAGAATGGAAACGTTGCTTGAAATGGCTTTAGCCGTGTTTGGTGACCAGATCTGAATAGCCAGGTACTTCCCAACCTTCCTCTTCCCAATCTCCTTCCCCTCCCCACTACCTTCAGCTTCACAACATAACCTATTTGGGGATGCCATAGTCTCACTGGCTCTAGGCGGTTGGGAGCAGCTTAGACTCTTGTGCGGTATTCATATAAAAAAATCTTAGTCTCCTGAGTCACCGCGGGACATTTTTTTATTATGCCACAAAGCTTTACACAGCTAAACGGTTTTTATAGGTTATATGCTATACTTTTGTTGGATAGCTGATTTGTTTTACCCAACCCATCCGAAATTGTAATAAATCACTTTTTCCGAGTTTTTACATCGTACATCATGAGAGAGAAAGAGACAACAAATTTCTTGGACCGCTTCTATATACTGTCGCAATGATCTTAAGCTGGCTATCTTCGCTGATTAACGGCGGGACTCCGCCCACATTTTTTATTATGCCACTAAACTTGACACAACTAAACGGTTTTTTAGGTTAGATGCTATACTTTTGTTGATAACAATACTGTGAAAAAGTGGCAATACGAATAAACAAAAACATTATGTCGATATGTGCTATGAATGGATGTATAAATACCCTAACCTTAGTCTTAGCCACGCCCAGATCCGCCGAGTCAGGTAAAAATCATCAAAAACGGACTACACTGCCTTGGATAGATACCACTCTATATACTCTAAGCTTGTAACCGTCTTGCTAGGAACATGAAATGAAATCAAGTTTAATAACTCAGGGCTGTCAATCATTGAATTTATAATTTTGTATAAGCAAATCAAGTCGGTAATATATTCTCCGTTCAGACAATCTCAATTTAGGTTACATTATAAGTTCCTAAGAGAGGGTTACATAATAAGTTCCTAAGATATTCCTTGGATATATCCAGAAGCCTTCCTTTCTGAAATGGTGGATATTAATAGCCTTACCAGCCGATGTATAGCGGCTTTGTTGATAATGGGCCATTATTAATGACTCGTTGAACGGCCACATCGCCAATCCAATAAATTTCAATTTAATGTTTTATATTTCTGATTTTACGAGAGCGCGTGGGCTCCGATCATTTCCGAGATGAATGGGTAATCTGCCGTTAGTTACTCTTCTCGGGATGCTGTCGACATTTTCACCAGAAAAGCGCATTAAAAAAGCAATAAACTGTTCATCTGGTTTTTAACAAGCCATGCCCAGTTCACACTGGGGGTCATACAGCTTCCGGCGTCTTTTTCTCTCCGATGACCGCCTTATAAAAATTATGACGGTCGTAATTAGCTGGAAAAAAGATGCCTGGAGCCTTTTTCTCTCTTTTTGTTGTTGTTGTTCATAGTGAATGCCGCACAAGAGTCCCAACTGCTCCCAACCGTCTGGAGCTAGTGAGACTATGGCGTCCCCAATCGGGGTATGTTGTGAAGCTGAAGGTAGTGGGTAGGGGAAGGAGATGGGGAAGAAGAAGGTTGAGAAGTACCTGGCTATTCAGACTTGGTCAACGAACACGGCTAAAGCCATTTCAAGCAACGTTTCGATTCTGAATGGTGGTCTTTCACCAGGGCCACACATAGAGTATCTACCACTCTGAAACGTGCCGCAAATATACTTTTTTATTTTACATGAATTAAATGTGTTATGACTTATGACACATATTAATTTAATAAAAGTTATTGGCGCACGCCGGGTTTGAACCCGCGACCTTTGGATTCGTAGTCGAGCGTCTTACCACTCGACCATGGGGGCCGTCAAATCTAACAGTGTAGTAATCCATCGGGTGCCGGTTTTCAATTTGTTTGAATTAGTAATAGCCATACTTGTTTAATATTTAGGGTGATCCCTTAAAATAAGGGGTTGAATTCGGTGTTGTTCCATATATTTTTTTCAAGTGTGTACTATTTTAGTATTATTATATATGTGCATTAGTAATTCCACGCTTCGCGGTGCCACGTGTTTCCGGCTGGTTTTTTTTATCTCGCCGATACAGTGTTTTTTTTTCCAGCCTCCAATCCTCTCAGTTCCTCTTGGTAAGCACTGAGTGACGAGATCATTTTGTCCACGTTGTGCCCTGCCCATCGCTTTTTTGGCTTACCAATGGCACTTTTAGTTTTCTAATCAATTCGGGTGCTAGCCTAGCAAAGAAAAAATGCATTTTCATTCCACGTTGATTTATTTTCGTTTTCGGACCTCAGTTGTTTTAAACCTTTATGTGACTGAAGAAAATTACATCTTTTAAAAATTGATATGAAGGTTTCATTTACAGTATATAATTTGTTGAAGTTTGCTGGACCACTTTTATGACCTGATGCTTTTCGACTCAGTTCAAGACTTGGGGAAGTGGATAGGAATTTCACCTAGTACCGTCTTCTCTTGGGGTTTTTAATTCAGTAGGTGATTAAAAATAGTATTAAGGATACAGGTGTTGTAATTTGAACACAACAGTACATCATATTTATCATTTACAATAAGAGAAAATGATTAATAAATACGGACAAGCTTGAAATTCCATATAAAACACATGAGGGTACCCGGGAACCCTTTCAGTCATCAGAAGGTGTAAATTATACTTAAGCGTTTTCCGCTAACATACCACCCTCCACATATCCAACGGTTATGTTTAATTGTTTATTTTTCCCATTGTGGAGAAGTCAGGAAGTTTTAGCCAGTTAGACTTACTGGAAGATTAAAAAAATCTATGCTGAAAACCAGATCAGTCACATAAAGGCTTTAAGTAACCAATGTTGCATTAATTCATTAATACTAAATGAGTTAATAATAATAATAATATTTGGATAATTTGTATAGCGCCGTTTTTTTGAAAAATCACCTCAAGGGCGTTAAGTTGGTTTGCACACTGATCTAAAGCATATCTTTTGACAAGTTTATAGTCAAACATGAGCTTTCAAAAGTCCTCCACATCTTTGCTTTAAGTGCAATTTCATCAAACATCTTGTTATTTTGTAATTTGTTAAATTCACACTGTTTGAATTTTTAGAATAGTTATCTTATAATACGTAAACATTGACGTTTTAAGTACCAACTCCTCAACTACTGTCTTGAATGTAATTTAATTTCTTTGCTTTGACAAATTCGTTCATATTTATACACACTGTTCATCTAGATTTTTTACACCTTTAGTGTCATGCCGCACTTCATCACAAAAATCATCACAAAACTGCGCTATACGAGCATATACACTTTTATCATTATTAAACATACCTCGATTCATGCATATTTCATGTTCAAAATAAACACAATCGGTGACTTACTCCCATTGTATCTTGTTATTAGCGAGAGTGTATTATTTCTTCCAAACGTCTCATTTTTTAGACATAATTTTTAACTGTAAATTATTCTCTCGTATTACTGTTAGAAATATATCACCTCGTCCGACCCCTCCTCCCGCGCTTGGCACACCAACACCACTGAGAACGGCGCACTTATAATTTGCATACGCGTGCAATATGCGATGTGCATGTGCAATCATCGTAGGTCCCGACTCCTCGCGGAATCCCCCCATGTAATTTATTATAATCAAGGGGCCACTGCCGTAATACTGTAGGACCGCGGAGTACGAAGAGGGAAGGGGGGCTAAATTCAATGGCGTTCCCCCATATTCGAGAAGGGGCTCATAGCTTAGGTGTAAATGTAAATACATTATTTTACAATTCTATGGCTTGTGACGTATTGATTTTTTGATGAGAAAAACTTACCTTTATTTCATATTTTAAAAAGCTTTCACGTCACTGCGTTTAGTCATGTTCAATATCTTAATAATATTTCATTTTGGTCTATAAAAATCACATATCTTTGAATCTTATAGGAATTTTTTTATTGAACGTTCGCATTACACACAAGTCGGAAAATCTACTGGGCGTACCTACCTATTTACCGATCGAATTATCACTGGCATATAAATGCTCTATTTATTATTTTACTTGAACATAAATTTTTTTATTGGTTGTTAAATTGCCCATCCCACTAGGCATAAGCCTGTGTTCGGATGGCAATTTACAAAAGTGGTTTTTTAGCTACATAGTAACATGTTAATATCGAAAATATGGTACATACATAATAAAAATGAAAATAATATAAGTGAATGACAAATTTGAAGATATAGAATCTACATATTAAGAACTTAATTAAACTTGGTTTTTAAGGTGTAATGATATCGCTTTTAAAGGAGCTTTTGGTTTTTATGTTTCTGATGGTGCTGGGCAGAGAATTGAATTTCTTAGTGGCGTTGTACTTAAAACTTTTTCGTCCGTAAGCGGTTTTATAAACTGGGATATTAAAGAATTTTATGTGTTTGCCTTAAGGTTCTAGAAATTTTCCTTTTTTCAAACATATGGACATTATTAAATTGGTGCAATAGAATATTTTTAGAGTTTAGTTGTTTCAAGTTTAGGACGTCTAGCAATGTATATATTAATGTATGGAGCTATATAGATATTTGACGGCCTCCGTGGTCGAGTGGTTAAGACGCGTTGTGCGCATACCGGTCACACGTTTGTCAACGAAAGACGCGCGGTGTTAGAAATGAACGTGTTAAAAGATGAAAAAAAAATTGTATATTTGCGGCACGTTCCAGAGTGGTATCTCCCTGGTGAAAGACCACCGTTCAGAATCTAAACGTTGCTTAAAATGGTTGTAGTCGTATTTGGTGACCAGATCTGAATAGCTAGGTACTTCCTGACCTTCTTGTTCCCCATCTCCTTTAGTCTCACAACGTACTCCGATTGGTGATGTCATAGTCTCACAAGTTCCAGACTCTTCGAAGCAGTTGGAACTCTTTTGCAGTATTCACCATAAAAAAGGCTATTTCTCTTTTTTAATACCAATAAAAAAATATGCATGTGTTTATCTCTGTTTTCTCTTCAACGAGAAAATCTCGCTTGCAAGTTGTAAATGTTCAACACCATCGAGATCAGAAATATCAGAAATGTATTTTTTTTAATTATCAACATTCTTAAGCTGCATAAAATGCCTGGTTTCACCGGCGGCAAGCTCTCGGTGGTCGGAGTGTAGTGTCGCAATCGAGACTCGACAATAAAAACAAGTTGATTTCTAATAATTGTCATAATGGTAATTATTCAGCCGGGTCGTTTTTATAACGGTCAGACGACAATGCAGCCGTTCAGGTGAAGCTGCCTCACTACTCAGACCTAGACCTGGCACTCTGTACAGTACCTACCCGGGTAAATAATCGCATCTGAGCGATAACAAAGCGAGGGAAGACACCGTAGAAAGAGACGGATGATTGTTCCACCAACACCTTTCTATACAATGCCTAAACATCTCGCCGATCTCGTTCTACCACAATTTATTACATGATATATGCAATGACATTACAAACATATAGACACGTCATTGTCTTATAATATTTACACAAAATGTGGCGACTCGCAAACACACGTACGTTCCCAGTAGATTCAAACATCGGTCGTGTATGACAAAGACAGACATTCAAAGAATACGTGTGTATGGACGAAATAGATATAGGACTACATCAACGAATGGGGAACGCCGTATAAGACGACCTACTGCCAGTAGGTTGTCCTTCCTATACTAACGTGTTGCTATGTTCACCATCTCACTCTCTCTAATGGCGCTTAAAATCTTCGGGAAACAGTTATATTATTTAAAATAATAAGTAATTTGCGTGTACTTACGAATTAAATGTAATTCCATGGCTTTTCCTTCCATTCACTTTCGCGTCATATATTTTTCTTACACTCCTTTCTACGTTTATCTGCTCTACTATCTAAGCATTCCTTTCTTAATCCTATTCATTACGCTTACATCAGTCTCGCACTCTTTCCGGATATTCATATTTTTAACACGTTCGTACATGGTTATACCGCATACGCGTTTTAGAGATCTCATTTACACAACTTTCAGTGTACTTTCATCCTTCCTCTGCCAGTTCCATGCCTCGATGCTATACACCAGGGTTAGTATAAATACTCCTTTGTGGACTGCTAGCTTCGCTTATTTGGACATGTTTTTATTTGCGCCAACAGCGTTCAGTCCTCCATTAATGGAGTTTCTTCCATACAAAACAAAAAATATATTTCGCTGTCTAATCTCGCGAACATATTGCTAGAATTTTTATAATCTCTTCGAAGAATTTATTTACCACTTTCCTTGATCTCGCAATACTCGTATGATAAATATCCACTGCACACGGGTGATATTTATTTATAAACTATCGGACTATTGTCCAATTACAAAAAAATACAAAACACGAAATGGGGAAAAAGGAGCAACAGAGAAAGAACAGCACATACATAATATTAAATGAAGAAATGACAAAAACAGGACAAAATATACATAAGAAAGAACATTTAAATCAAAGCCAAGGTCAATTCAAAGTTTTGGTAGAGTCGTAAAGAATGTCGAAAATCATTTAGACTGCTACCAAAATTTTCAAGACCATGGCTTGAGTAAACAAGTCTCGACATTCTGGACAGAGGAGAATGATACCCGCAATTAGTAAAGTGATGATTGAGAAACAGCAATTCGTTGTCTACGGCAAGGAATGTTGAACTTGATGAGTAGCATCAGAGAACCTCTCTTATATCGGGTCCGCCAAATAACTTTTTTTTTTTCAACTAGTGCTTATTTCGTGAATGGTAACACTTAGCTCATGTCTGATTTGACAGATAATTAGTTTTATCCTTCCGCTGAGCGAATATGGTTGTGTATACGCTTGAACAACGCTGGGAAATATTGCGACATTACTTTGAAAATCATGGTAATGTTGCAGAATGTGTGCGAAAATTGCGTACGGTTTTTGGAAGAAGAGAAGCACCGTCAGCTCCGTATGTTCGTTATCTTGTGAAAAAAGTGAAAGAAACTGGCATCCTCATCGATAAACCAAAGCGTGAAAAGCCAAAAACAGTGCGTACACCCGAGAATATCGATGCTGTGGCAGAAAGTGTGCGTGAAGCGCCATCAACATCAATTCACCGTCGTTCTCAACAATTGAACATTTCGGAGACATCATTGAGACGAATTTTGCATAAAGACCTTGGTATGACGCCATACAAAGTCCAATTGGTTCAGGAGTTGAAGCCAACTGACCATCCAATGCGTTTTCGCTTCGCTGAGTGGGCCTGCGATCGACTTACAGAAGATGCCGATTTTGCCAAAAAATCATCTTTTCGGATGAAGCTCATTTTGATCTTGGCGGGTATGTAAACAAGCAAAATTGTCGTATTTGGGGCACAGAAAACCCGCACGCATACATTGAAAAGCCGGTACACCCAAAACGAGTCACTGTTTGGTGCGGATTTTGGTCCAGAGGCATAATTGGGCCATTTTTCTTTGAAAATGAGCAAGGAGTGGCCGTTACAGTCAATGGCGATCGTTATCGGGCCATGTTGAACGAATTTTTGTTCACAAAAATTGAAGAGGAGGATATTGGCAACATTTGGTTTCAACAGGACGGCGCTACGTGCCACACAGCCGAAGCTACACTCGATGTTTTGCGCCCTGTTTTTGAAAAAAAAAAGTTATTTGGCGGACCCTTTATCTTATCTTTTTTGTTTTTTATTGCTAACCTTATTTGCGTTATTATATCATACTCGTATATAGTGCGTCACACTACTTCATTTTGTACTTATATAACAACTCATTTGGATATATAATACCTTGTCTATATGTGAGATGTACATAAATGTTTAATTTCTTTTTTTACACTATGCATGTATCTACAATATTTTTATATCATTCATCTCTTAATGTATTTGGTGAACAACTGTTTTTATGAGATCTTGTTAAATAAATAAATAGAAGGTGAGTCACTTAAACAATTAATATAATTATGTTGAACCTTCTTTTAGTGATCTCGTTTGCATTTCCAAAATTATTAACCACTTCTTTCTCCCGTCGCGTAGACTCGGACAAGATGATTTCTTCTTCTTCAAACTGTCCCTATAATTATGGACACCTTTGTCCAGAATAGCATTCTGATACCCATAATTAGTAGAGTGATGATTGAGGAACAGCAATTCGTCGTTTCCGAGTCTACGGCGATATGAAGACAAACAGTATTATATATTATGACACTGCACAGTGTCTATATAGGTACAATGATGGCATAGTGGGCATGGCGCAGCGCCCGGGTGATTAATTTTTTGCTCGAATCAATAAGAAACATTGAAAGTGAAGAGTTGACCGCGGATCCGAATGGCAGTTCAATAATAATGCACGCAACGTGTAACAGGTAACGCTTTCTTTAGCGGTCGAACGAAAGTGTCGGTATCTTGTTGGGGCCGAAATGCTGACTGCATTTCCACCTTGCGGGTTCATTGACGCTCAGTGCCTGTCCAACTATCGGAATAGGACCAACGCAACCAACACTGCGCTCTGTAAATGTCTAGCTCTAGCTACTGACAGCGCCTCTTACAGCAATTACAGACTTGGATTTGGACTTGAATATCATTCATGTACAGAGCTCCAAAAACAATTAGTTTAAGGGTTAGCACTCGAAAATGACACTAAACGTTACTTTCTAGCATTTATTTATTCTTGCTAAAATATAAAAAAATACATGGGTTTGGTCCATGTTTGTCTCACCGGGATATTCCTGTGTCGAGACAGACGTAGTGTACATAAATTATATAATATTAAATGTAAATATTGATAAAGATATTAATAAAGATATGTAAATATTAATAAAGATTAAATAATAAGAAGAAAAGAAATGAAAGATGAAATTACATGAAAATTAGAAAAAAGTTGTTACATGGAGGTTGCATTTTATAGATATTGTTTAGGTTGTACACAATAATAAAAAGGAAAAAGAAATAAAATTTACAATTTACAATTTTTACATTCTGATCTGTGATCCTTTTAATTATATGAAAAACATACTAAAATGTCGGTAAAAGGTGCAGTTTTGAAACCAGAAAAGGCATTTTTGAACGTTTTACCCTTAGAGTATACAAGAGGTAGCCCAAGCCAAAGCCAGTGAAGTCAGTTTTGGACTTGTTTTTGATGATTTTAACATGACTCGGCGCAAATGGGCGTGGCTAAGACTAAGGCTACGGTATTTATACATCCATTCATATCACATATCGACATAATGTTTTTGTGTATTCGTATAGCCACTTTTTCACAGTATTTTTATCAACAAAAATATAGCATCTAACCTAAAAAACCGTTTAGTTGTGTCAAGTTTAATGGCAAAATAAAAAATGTAGGCGGAGTCCCGCCGTTAACCAGCGAAAATAACCAGCTTAAGATCATTACGACAGTATATAGAAGCGTTCCAAGAAAATTGTTGTCTCTTTCTCTCTCACGGTGTACGATGTAAAAACTCGGAAAAAGTGATTTATTACAATTTCGGATGGGTTGGGTAAAACAAATTAGCTATCCCTCCATATATTGTTACTTCAAGGTTTTACCTAAAATTCTAATAAATAATTTAATAATAAAGAATTTAAAAGATTACTGTTCAATAATAATTGTATTCACTGAAAACCTCAGACATTTTTTAACTACCCATATAGAATTAACAGATGAATCATTTTTAGTATTGCTTGTACTAGAAAGCCAAAAAGTGTCTATTTTAGGGTGCTGACCCTCAATGACTGTAACGTAACTGCGAAATTGAGTTATTTAATGACACTTCTCTTGGAAATGTTTAAAAAATATATATTTTGGGTTTTGGGACTTTAAAATGAGACTTAAAACTGTACTGTGTCTTGAGACAAGATTTCTTTTTAAACTTAAATTTCGTCATTCTCGTAGGTATAGTATATTTGCGGCACGTTCAAGAGTGGTAGATACTCTAAATATCGCCCTGGTGATAAGCCACCATTCTGAATCGAAACGTTGCTTAAAATGTCTTTAGCCGTGTTCGGTGACCAGATCTGAATAGCCATTAGGTTTTTTTTTTAATCCAGAAAAGACCTTTTTTCCCTAAGAACTCACTAATGTAAACTTAAATTCAGTCAATTAAATACAACCATCAGATGGTGATAGTAATAAGGCCTAATCAGCCGCAGTACTAGTTAGATAGACATTATGAGGGATATTTGTTTAAGCCCCAGATAGTTAGCAGAGGATTACGAAAGAATCCATAAAATCAACAACATCAAAAAGTATGAATAGCCAGGTACTTCTCAACCTTTCCCGTATCCTTCCCTTCTCCGCTACCTTCAGCCTCACAGCATACCCCAATTGGGGGTGCCATAGTCTCACTGGCTCTTAACCATATTTAAAAAAAATACATCAAAGGATTTCCATGACCGGCTAGGCCGGTGTAGAATTGCCCAGAATGTGAAGCAATTAATTATTTTATCAGAGGAGTGTTTGTGTATTTGCGTAGAGTAAAAACTTCTATTCATTAGGGCGCATTCAATACTAGTTCAGTTGCTCTTTTCTACAGGGTTTGTAATTTGTTTACGTGTGTGTGAGCTGCATGTCCCCAAATGGGTGCAGCACACGAGAAGCCCGGCCTTACGGCTATAGCAGACACCTTGTTTAATATATACATTATTTATAAAATTTTCAATGGTATTATAGACAGCCCTGAGTTATTGAACCTTATTTCCTTTCATACACCAACGATAACTACTCGATCCAAAATTTTATTTATTTGTAACAATAACATCAGGACTGAGTCTTTCAGATACTCGCTTGTACCTAGATTGCATGTACTTGGTAATACGTACGCAGAGGTGGCTGATGTATTTAACTGTAAGGAATGTTGATAAACATTGACCGGTAACCGGCAGGCGGCCTTTTTTTTTTTTTTTTTTTTTTCGTCAATTCAATACAATATTTTTTATTTGTTCGTTAGTTCTTCTTTTTGCCTGCGCATATAACCTGTTAGATATGTCGTGGCGCTTTTGCAGCTGCCTGACGTGTTTTAGTCTTGTTATTTTTCGCCAAATAAGTAGGATATTTCACAAATCACTTCAAAAAAAATAAATAAAATAAAACAAAAATATATATATATGTATAAATAAATAAATAAAAAAAAAAAATAAATTAATAAATAATAATTAAAATAATAATCATAATTTTAATTTAAAAATTGTGTCTATCTGATGGGACCTGCCAGGTAAGTATGTTCCTGTATATTTTCTTATCTAAACTAAGAATTAATATGTAATGATAGAAAGTAAGATCTGTACAGCGCCCTTGAGGTGATTTTTCACAAAAACGGCGCTATACAAATCGTCCAAATATTATTATTATTATATAGTTCTCATTTTTTCACTGTCAATTGTAAACCTTTAATGTTAAAGCCCTCTCGGGCGTTATACAATAAACTAAATATATACACCGCAGAACTTTGAACTAACGCGTTTATTACAAGCTTACGGTTGTGTCGAACAAAAAAACTCCAATGATTAATTTACGATAGAATCATTCACGGTTATGCGCACTTGACTGCGTTATATAAATTTACTGTTATTATTACTATTATTATTGAGAGATGGAAAGAAAAGAAAGGGAAGTAGAAGGTAAGGAAGCTAGCTGAAAATAGATAATACCATTTGAAGTAGTGTTTCGATATGGATTTTTGGTGGAAACGAATATTTATAACTTTTCGTTCGTTGTTTATTGTTTTTATAAAGATACAACTGTTGAAATTCGTTATCCTTATCTTGGAACAAGCGGCCTAGTTAGTTGATAGTTAGGTAGGTACTAACTCGCGACAAACGCGGCAGAGTTGCACTGTGTATGTGGGAATACCAAGTGGGTGCGTATGATAAGGAATTTCATTGAAGAATAAATTCCTCGAATAGTGACGATTATGCAATTAATTTAAATTTATTTTTTTCCTTGTTTGGAATTTCTTAAAGTCGACGTACCTTAGAGATTATCACATAAATTATTTTTATTTGTACGCGTGACTTACTTACGCTTTGTGAAGTACAAAATGATTACGATACAAAATTTTATTCCATTGGAGTTTCAAATAAATATTTGCCATCACTTAAAATTCCGGAGGCCGTCGAATGTTGTGTATTTAAAGAGTAACTTCTGCAGAGGGATAATACCCTGACCACATGGCTGTTAAATTAGAAAATAAACTAGTTAATCCGTATCAAAGAAACGAGAGATTAACACGCGCGGGCCGGCATAATGTATAAGAAATATTGTTCAACACTGTTAACAGCCAGCGGGCGCTCCTTCATACTTCAATTGTGTTCGTTAATTCATTCAGTGGCCGTCTGGTCGACGCCCTAAACGGACGCGCCATCACACCGACCATCCGACGAGGATGCTATCACGGACAAAGTGATTTCGCGTCGATCATTGCGTCGCGAATCAGCACGCGAATGTCTCCGATCCCCCCGATCTAATAGGTCTATTCCGCCGGCTGAGACCCCAGGGGGGGTCAGCGGTCGCGACCCTCGCGGAGTCTCGCGGCTCGCAACCAATCGCGCACTATCGCCCGAACGGGTCGAACGCGTTGATAATAAACAAGTACCTACCGGCTCAAACAATATTATCTTCGTTCGTAAAGTTTTTCTCTCACCTGGCAACTGTTTGGGAAGTGTTTGTTGCGCTGCGTTTTGTCTATGAGTGCGAGTTTTTGAAAGTTTTCGACTCGCGCGGCGGCGATTCGAATCTCCCTCCGTCTCGGAACGATTTGGCGAGCTTTCAAATGCGGACTGTTCAGTGTTAAGTGTTTACTCTGTTGGCCTCCTCTCTGTGACTCGTAATGTCTAGCGAATTTATCATTCCCGCTCCTGTCTACGCGAGTGAATCACGCGAGAGTCATAATATCTTTTGGGGATAGCGTGTCCGCCTCCGGTCGTATCGACAAAACAATGATAAGACTCGGCTCTACGAGTTTAGTTTATTCGGAGTTTTCTCGCCATCGGGTCATGTCGTACCAGCTAGACAATATCAATAACTTATTTAACCTGTCGCTGGATAAAGTGTTATCGGACGCGCTGTGTTGACCCGCAAAATGTGATTAATCAGTGTTTTTAAAGAAGTGACAACATCGTATTTTGATTTAAATTGCAATGTGAGTGTGGATCGAGGTCGCTTTTCACTCTTGTTTTCGAGTGGACAGTGAGTGGTGCGAGAGTGAAACAATACTCGCCGGTTTTCATCGCTGTTGTCGTCTTTGTGATTTTGAGTGCAAATTGGGTAAAATACTGTAAAGTTTTCAACGTAGCCCTAAATGTGCGTGTTTTCAAGTGGACAGTTAGTGATGCGACAGTGAAATTCTCAGAATTTTTGTTTTAAATTCTATTTTGGTTTCATCGTTGTAGTTCTGAGTGAGAATTGAGTCAACTGCTGAATGATTCTCGTTAATTGTCATCGTTGTCGTCATTTAGGGTTCTGAGTGAAGTTTGAGTCGAATGTTTTTGACAAAGCACCCAACATAATCGCGTTTTAGTGATGTTTCCGTTGGCTTTCTTCGCCGCTGTCATCTTTGTGTTTCTGGTCGAAGTCGTTTGAGTAAATAGATGACCAGAATGTTTTCGACGAAGCCCAAGATGAGCGTGCGCAGCGCCAGCGAGTTCAGCGAGATCGAGGACTGCGCCGAGCTGGAGTACGACATGTGGGACGGGCAGTTCGACTTCGTGGGCCCCGAGGGGCGGGGGCGGCCCGCCCTGGCCTCGGACGTGTCCGACGGGCTGGAGGACCTGTTCACTGGGGGGCCGCTGACGCCGCACCTCAAGGGCGGCTCCAACGGGGGCAAGAAGACGGTGGCGCACCACTGGTGCGACAATCTCACGGGACAAGTAATTACCAGCAATGTCTATATTACGCTTGTCGTACATTTTGTATTAGGTCTGTGCAAGCTAGCAGCCCACAATGGAGTTCTTATACCAACCCTGATGTTTGGAAGTGAGGCATGGAACTGGCAGAGGAAGGATGAAAGTAGACTGAATGCTGTAGAAATGTGATTCCTGAGGCGTATTTGCGGTAAAACCATGTTAAAAATGTGGATATCCGGAAAGAATGTAAGGCTGACTGACGTAAGCGCTTAGATGATTTGGGCATGTAGAGCGAATGAACGAAGAAAGGAGTGTGAGAAGCATATATGACGCGGAAGTGAATGGAAGAAGAAGTCGGGGTCGCCCGAGGAAGACATGGCGCGATCAAGTGAGTCAAATACTTGAGTCAGGTCATGTCAAGAGTCAGAATAACAGAATTGCATGGCGGTCCATCGTATCTGCCTATCCCTGCGGTGAAACGAAGTGATGGTTAGTTAGTTCGTCTCTACAATTTAGGCAAGCAAATGTGGTTAATATATTAAGATTACATTTTATTTATATGAAAGTCGTTTAAAACACCGGAAAACACTGTATTACGTATTCATTAGCGTAGAAAACCACAGAAACACGTTCTTGATGCATTTTTATTGATAACTTACAATAAATAAACATACCACCATTCTGCCAAACTTGCAAATAATGTTATATTGATTACTAGGGACTACCCGGCCCGACCTGAGTTTCCAAACCATTTTTTTCTAATTTAACAATAGATAAATATGAACAAAACCACCACTGTCTCATCTCATTTCCTGACAGTTGAATGAATATTGCAAAGCTGCATGGCTCATGCCAAAAAAATATATTGCTTGCATAGTCGCTTTGACCTAGAAATTCCAGTCAGAAAATGCTGCGCAATTTTCATGCCGCCAGATATCACTGTTTCAGAGTTTGTAGTGTCATGTACAGATTTTCTATCATGAGAAATATCTTCTCATCATTTTTATAACCCAACCTAATAACGAAATCTTGTTTAGCTATAATAATAATCAATATGATTTATTTACATTAATTAGAGAGACATCGTAACACTTCGGAGAATTGGCGAGTTATCCTTCGTTTTTCCTGTTTATTATTAATATAAATGTATCAATACTATGTTGTTTGAATACTGCTTTATTTATAAACTTATGATAATGCCATCTAATTAACTATAAATAATATTCTCTGGAAGTACGTACCACCGTACGAGTGTGAACTTTTCAAATTTGCAACTGATTTTAATTGAAATTATCCACATTTAAAAAACAATCTTTTTATATGCCTACCTACCTCAGCGCAAGAATATATATGGAGAGATAGAAAAATATTTTTACCCAACCTATACAAATTTACGATAAATCACTTTCTCCGGATTTCCGCGTCGTAAATCGTGAGGGATAAAGAGACAAGACAAGTTCTCACATAATATTGCACCACTTTTCGGTATGTAAGCATATTTTCCGTCTCCTGTGACACCACCCACTACGTTTTGTTATGCGACATACCAGGACATAACTCGACGGTTTTTAGGTTATATCCTATATTTTTGCACGTAACAATACTGTGAAAAAGTGGTCATACAAATAAACAAAAACATTATGTCGACATGTGCTATGAATAAATGCATAAATACCATAGACCTAGCCGCGCCCGAGTCAGGAAAAAATCGTCAATCCTGACTACACTAGCGCTCCCTCCTGTATATTATTGCTCTGAGCTACCTACCTAATAAAGTACCTACCTATGATGTATTTTAGCACACGTTGTTTTAAACTTAAAATGGGTGCAGCTAATATTTTTTCTTGATAAGTCAAGTTATATTCCGTGTTTTTTCACAAGTAACAACCAGTGGCGGACTGTGACTTTTTGGTGTGCTAGAGTGCTAATATTGAAAAATACCACGATGTTGTAGCTGAAAACGATTTTTGTTTTTTTTTCAAAAAAATATTTTTTTGTATAACGTTTTTCAGGATTTTTCAGTTTTGGTGGTGCCTTGCTGAAAAATTTTCATACAAAAATTGAAAATTTTGTAAAAAAATAAAAACCTTTTCGGCCAAAACAACATCGATAATGTCGTATTTTTCAATCTTAGCACTCTAGCATACTAAAAGGTGACGAGCCGCCACTGGTAACAACTAGTGTATAATGTTTACCGCGAATATACCTGGAGACAAAATCGAGTTTCGCGAAAAGCAAAAGTCTACCCACTGGCACTCTAGCGGCTAGCCCACACTTTCATTTATAGAGTAGAATTATGTAAAGTAACATTTTTTCTTTACCCTTATGGAACTCGAAACTGGCAACACCGGCAAAGAAAATACCTGCGTACAAACCTGCTTAGGCACTGAGTTATATCAACATAATGTTGATAAACTTACTACAAAATATTTATTACTACCTTGGAGTAAGATATAAATGGAGAAACAGCTAAATATTATTACCCAACCAATACAAATTTGCGATAAATCACTTTCTCCGGGTCTTTACGTTGTATACCATGAGAGAGAAAGAGACAAGAAATGTCGTCCCATAATATTGCAACACTTCTAAGTATGAAAGAATGTTCTCCGTCCGCGCTAACTTCACATCATCGAGTTGTATAACTTACGTCAACGGATTTTTAGATTATTTCCTATATTTGTGTTGATTAAAAAACTTGAAACTTGAAATCGAACATGATGGTGATATGCGTGAATGTTCAAATAAGACCAAACAAAGATTATAAAACATCACTTTTCAGAGGTATTTTAACAGTTTTAAATATTTTTGACCGAACTTTAGAATTTTCACATTTTTAATTATATAAACGCTTCCATCATTATTTAGGCAAACCTTCTGTTATTAGTGTTTTTGTGATATTTTGAGTTTATAAATCATTTTAATGGTGTATTGATATTGTATTGTTTAATGTGTTAAAATATGTTTATTAAAAATGTCCGAATTCCATGTGGGCGCTAACTTATAGGTTATCCAACACCCTTTAACATATCTTTGTCTCTTTCTATCGAGTCAGTATAAAGTCAACAATACTGACTACACTGTTTCGCATAGGTACCTCTCCATGTATATTCTCACTCCAAGATTACTACCTATATAAATAGCGTTAAGTAATGTCATTTGATTATTTTATCGCCGCATTGGAATACCTATTCAAATTTCTCCAGATTACAATCGCAGTAAAACAATCAATACGTTCAAGCCGTTTGAAATTTTTGATAATATTGAATAATCAGCCATTGTTCAGATTCACATAACAAATAATACCATAGGAAATAGATTTATTTTATCATGAATAGCATGATAGGAAAACATTCAATTGTTACGTTGATATTTCGCCGATTGTATCTTAAAATAGAAAATAAATGCACGTGTACAACTATACAGACCTCACGTGATATAATGGCTGCTAACTTTAACGCGAATCGCTTTGTTCCTATTTGTTTGCAGGTAATTTCGATTGAGACTCCCCTTGAGATTCTTAAACGATTCCTTATATTCTGCAGAGCGATTTTAATGCTGCACATCGCGGATTTCGCCGATTTCTAGATTACTATTCTAGATATAAGCACTGTTAATAAAAAAATTTTAAAGATCGGTTAGTAGCTGAGTTGACAAACGCGTCGGATTCCCCCCACCCGGGCATCGTGTGTTCAATTCCTATGCTAGATAAGTCCCCCATCATAGCACTAGCAACATCTTCCGCTTATTATGATGGCAGTAGGTGTTTTTCAAACACTGTCAAGTTATTCGTAACCCGAGAATGTTTGTCTTTCTATAAAATAAAATAAATTAAAATCAATCGCATTTTTTTAAAGTTCCGCAAGGCGTATAGATAATACAACAGCTATTTCGCCTTTTCAAGACTGTCGTATTGTGGTTTAGCCACTAACAGACAAGAAATTTATAAACACCTGTTAAATAAAAAAGTTTTTTCTCTATTGCCTTAATTGACGGCCTGCATGGTCGAGTGGTAAGACGCTCGACTACGAATCCAAAGGTCGCGGGTTCGAACCCGGCGTGCGCAAATAAATTTTATTGAATTAATACGTGTCATAACACATTTAATTGATATATACTAAAATATAGTATATTTGCAGCACGTTCCAGAGTGGTAGATACTCTAAGTATCGCCCTGGTGAAAGACCACCATTCAGAATTGAAATGACCAGATCTCAACAGCCAGGTACTTCCCAACCTTCTCCTTCCTCGTCTCCTTCCCTTCGCCACTACCTTCAGCCTCACAACATACCCCAATTGGGGATGCCATAGTCTCACTGGCTCTAGACGGTTGGGAGCAGTTGAGACTCTTGTGCGGTATTCACATTAAAAAAATTAAAAAAGCATTTCTGAATAATTTTTTTGAAAATATTAATCCAAACAAACAAAACTGAAACATTTAATTTATTTATTCAAATTAGAATTAACCTATTAAATATTAATGGTTTATTTCGATATTAATTATTAAAACAATATTAATAATGTTCAAAGAAGACACTGAAAAAAAAAGATTAGATATCTAGATTATATCTGTGTGCGCAAGGAAGAACGGAATAAGTCAATAAATGCAGATGTCCAAGAGAGCTAAAACTAAATTTAAGAATTTTGTTTTTTTGTATGTAATTGTGTAACATGTCCTTTTTCAAAAAAGAATAGCTCAATATTTTATTTTCTGACTTGTCTCATTTTTCCTTGCCAAATATGTATCTAAGGAACAAGTCTGCATGCTTAACTCAAAACTTGTTCTTTTTTACTAATTCCTTTATTCTTTTCGCTCACAGATATTATCAAACAATTATCCTATAGCATGATTTTACTTTTTGAAAATTGTTGTATTTCTCAGTTTGAAGCTAAGTAGTCAAAAATCACACGTGTGTATATAACTGTTTTGTGTCACATGCAACCACTTGGTAGGGTTGACAAGTTGACAAGAACGTTTCGGATCTGGCCACAAAAAACGTCAAAAAAAATGCTAACTATTTATTTAAGTCATCCCAGAACGCCTTTGGTGATAGCCGTGCGAAGAAACTAACTTATGTTACTCCAATTTTCATTGAAATCAATAGGTTTTCTTTGTTATTAAATTTAAAATTATAATTATAATAATTGGCTGATTTATATAGGGCCGTTTTCGTGACAGAAATATCACCTCAAGGGCGCTTTACAACATAATATTAAAACTAAGACTTAATATTAACTTATGCCTAATATTTACGACTAGTGACATACAACTAACATATTAACAAATAAATGTAATAGTTGTTGCCCGTGCTGTCGGACCTAGGGAAGAATGGAGTGAGCAATAGTAAATTAAGTATAGCACTCGGACTGAGTGCTAGAATCTCTAGGAAGCAAATTGACGTTATTGTGGGTATGATAATTTAAAAAGGCGAGTCTTTAGTTTTACTCTGAACTCAGTTGAGCTGTCGATCTTTCGCAAATGTAAAGGGAGGTTATTCCAAGCTATGGGACTTGCTGGCTGCTACGGCAAAAGCTCGGTCTCCGAAATTGGTGTTGGGATTGCGTTTAGGTACTGTGAATCTCCCTATGGCCGTTGAAGATGCTCATCGAAGAGTTAGTTGCCTCATATTAGTATCGCTTGGAATGCACAGACCCGACAAGTAAGGCGGGGCGCCATGTCATGTTTCGCCTTAAAAATCATCCAGCATAGTTTGAATTGGATCCGTTTAGGACATTTAAGCCAATGAAGGTTCTTGAGATGTTGCAACGTATGGGAATACTTGGAAACTCCAGTTATCAGCCTTGCTGCAGCCTTGAAAACTGACTGAAGTCTGTCAGTGTATATTTTGGGGAGACCTGCATATATGCCATATATCCTTACATCATTAATCCTAAGCGAAATACCGGTTTTAATTCAAGTGTGTGTTTATTTTATTATATGGAAGCAGCACTACTATGGAATTATACCTTTGGATATGTTTAATAGACAAAGTTGGTTTACCTTTATCGTTACCTTATTTATAACATGTTAATCTAGTCATAAATAGCCTGTCCTTCAAAAATAAATACAAAAAATGCTGCGAGCAGCTGTAAAAAAGATAAAAGTACTTAAATCATATTGTCACAAAGAAATTCCATTGCGTATTGACAGGTAACCTTCTTAAACCTCCTATCTAATGTCACATTGCGATTAACGCATGTAAATATGTATTTAAACAATACCAGTACATCACTGGTTATAAATCTTAGTTGTAAGTTATTTGTTGTAAGTCCCTTTGATGAAGTTACAGGTTAGATAAATTAAGTTCTAAAGCGCCCTCGGGGTGTTTTACCACGAAAACGGCGCTATAGAAGTAATCCATCTGATAGTGTTAATACCGTAAAACGTCTGTCGTACACGGTTCGATCAACCGACGCGTATGGCGCTGACGTCTGCAAAATCACATAATTTATTTTTATTTTAATGTGTCTTATGATATTATTTTCATAATGGAAGTGAACGGTGTATACGAATAGAATTTTTATAGGAGATATAAATGTTCTCCTGACGTAGTTCTAGGTTAAAACATGTTGTTTGCAGAAGGGAATTTCCTTGAAGTAACAATATATGGAGGGATAGCTAATTTGTTTTACCCAACCCATCCGAAATTGTAATAAATCACTTTTTCCGAGTTTTTACATCGTACGCCATGAGAGAGAAAGAGACAACAAATTTCTTGGACCGCTTCTATATACTGTCGCAATGATCTTAAGCTGGCTATCTTCGCTGGTTAACAGCGGGACTCCGCCCACATTTTTTATTTTGCCACTAAACTTGACACAACTAAACGGTTTTTTAGGTTAGATGCTATATTTTTGTTGATAAAAATACTGTGATAAAGTGGCTTTACGAATACACAAAAACATTATGTCGATATGTGATATGAATGGATGTATAAATACCGTAGCCTTAGTCTTAGCCACGCCCATTTGCGCCGAGTCATGTTAAAATCATCAAAAACAAGTCCAAAACTGACTTTACTGCCTTGGCTTGGGCTACCTATAGTATACTCTAAGGGAATTTCGATAGAGTTAAAAATAAAAATCTAGCGATACGTTCATTCTCGTATCTGATAATTATACAACTACTTGAAAAATGTGACTTCTTCCCATCTCTCTTCGAACTGCGTAGACTCATGGCACATTTAACAGTCATGTCACTATATCCCGTGACCAGATATTTTTTACCCCAACATGGGACAAGGTCGGGGTAGGAAGGCGGAAGAGAGAGATGTTTACGTAAAATAAATTAACTATACATATTTAAAAATAACTGGTGGGTACACTTACGAAAAATACAGAAGGTGGTAGCTGTTTTCTCTCAAACGCGCTGTCTAATACAAGAGTGTAGTCTTTCGATGATGCCCTAAATGAGCTCAACTGATGTGTTATTGGAGTTAGAATATATATGGAGAGGTACCTTTGCGAAACAGGGTAGTCAGTATTGTGGACTTTATACTGACTCGAATAGAAAGAGACAAAGATATGTTAAAGGAAGTTGGACAGCCTATTAATTACCGCCCACATAGAATTCCGGCATTTTTAAGAAACACATTTGAACACATTAAACAAAACAATATCAATACACCAGTAAAATGATTAATAAAGTTAAAATATCACACAAACACTAATAACAGAAGGTTTGCCTAAATAATGATGGAAACTTTATGTCTTTATATCATTAAAAATGTGAATATTCTAAGGTTCGGTCAAAAATATTTAAAACTGTTGAAATACCTCTGAAAAGTGATGTTTTATAATCTTCGTTTGGTCTTGTTTAAACATTCACGCATAGCAAATACCACCATAATGTTCGATTTATTTGTATAACCATTACAAGTTTTTTAATCTACACAAATATAGGAAATAACCTCAAAATCCGTTGACGTAAGTTATACGACTCGATGATGTGAAGTTAGCGCGGACGGAGAACATTCTTACATACTTAGAAGTGTTGCAATATTATGGGACGACATTTCTTGTCTCTTTCTCTCTCATGGTATACGACGTAAAAACCCGGGGAAAGTGATTTATCGCAAGTTTGTATAGGTTGGGTAAAAATATTTAGCTATACCTCCTTATATCGTTACTCCAAGGATATATTAGAAACAATCTTTAAATTTTCATATTGCGTGTGCCCGCTTTCTGAAAACGGGACATGTTGGACGGGACAACGGGTATGACTCATAACATAAACCATGATTTAATAAAACAAATTTATAACTTTATTCCACTTTTATTTTATGACTGGACCGGTTTCAGCCTATGACGGCCATCTTCAGACTAGTACATGTTGTTGTTAACCTACGGCATATATACTATTTTTGGGGATGTCAGGGGTAGTAAACAATGATTTTACTTTAATTATATTCATCAGTATTGTTGCATGATTTTAATAGTTACAGGGTAAAAGCTACTTTTAATTTATTGATATTATTTTTTTAATCATTGTTTACTACCCCTGACATCCCCAAAAATAGTATATAAGCCGTAGGTCAACAACAACATGTACTAGTCTGAAGATGGCCGTCATAGGCCGAAACCGGTCCAGTCATAAAATAAAAGTGGAATAAAGTTATAAATTAACTAACTAACTAACTAACTAACCATCACGCCGTTTCCCCGCAAGGGTAGGCAGAGAGGACGGACCGCCATACAACTCTGTCTTGGCACACACTTCTTGCTTCATTTACATTCATACATCGTCTCAAGTTATAAATTTGTTTCATTAAATCATTAAAATGGAATTCCAACACGAATTAACAGTTCAAAAATTAGAAATAACATAAACCATGGTTTTTTTTTAAGATATCTGGCTAGCTCTTGTAAGAGTGTTCCTCCAAGAGTTAGCTCCTTCTAGCTAGCCTTACCGCAAAGTTCCCTTCAAAATGACGTCTGGCACCTCTCTGCCTTGCTATGATTTTAAACATTTAAAACTTTATTTATCGTCTTTGAGGATTATTTATTTTTCACGTTAACATATTTTGCCACAATGCAATAACCAAACCATTTTTTTTTAATACTTGTTTTCTTCCACATTCCCATAGTCAATATGCCAATATACATAATATGAGGGGCTTAGAAGCGAAGGCAGCAAACTATAAAAACAGTTCTGTGGCATTGTCATCCTTTGAATGATTATTATAAAGAAACAGAGAAGTTTGTGTATTGAAATGTTTGTGTACATTAAACTAGGAACAATTAAAAATAATAATAATCTCTAAATGTATCAACATATTCCTGAAAGAAAAGTGTATAAAACGCTTTATCAACTTTTCAAGAAATAATTAATGATGAAAAAGATTGCTGCCTTTGTTTTAATACCCCTAATATACAACCTTAATGCAGATAAAGTATAAAATATAAAACCTGTGGCCAGCTTTGCTCACAAGGATTAGCAATGATTAATTTTGCTAGTATCATGTCCTCTGAGTGCAAAACTGTATCTTTCTTCAAACTAGAAATCAATAATAGTGTTTAAAGTTATCTGCCAGGTAAGTATGCTTCTGCATATTATCTCTGTATATAATATAAATAAATATCAATATGCCGTAGATTATTAGGCAGTTAGTAATAAGATGGAGCCTAGGAATTATGATTTTTCACATTAACGACGCTGTACAAATTATCCAAATATAATTATCATTATTAAAATTTATTTGAATTGACCATAGTGTTTGCAACAAATTTCTATACAAGAGTCCGAATCTAATGAGTTGGTTTTATCTTCGTTTGCATTTTCCACTGCCTTTGTTATTTTGAGTGAGTTTACTGCTTGAATGTACGCATTCATACTTCTGTTCTTCAGAACAAATAAATTCGCCTTTGTAACTAAAATACTCGCCGGTCATACTTCCTACGGTTTATGACTCTCCAAGTTGAGAACATCGGGCCAGAGCATTCACCTAGAAGCTATTCAAACGTGAACGAAAACAGCATTTGCAAATCCAATCAAATTAACCGTGTACTAATTATAATTCTTATGTTAATTTCATGTGCATTCTATGTGTTCAGGCAAATAATTCAACAAAAACACCTGTGCCTAGACAAAAAGACTTGAAAACGTGAATCTTTACATGGCTATGTAGGTAGGAACGCAGTTCAACCAATATGGTAATTTTACCCATGAAAATATTTGCTTTTTATGAAATTTCAACATTGCTCAAAAATCAATTTGACCTTTCGCATGCATAATTCCTCCGCTTAAAAGTACACACTTTAATCTCCGCCATTGGTGACAGCCGTTTGATGTGACTGAGTGGTGAGGCAATGCCAACGCGACTTGTCGTAGTTATATCTATGTCGTCAGCGTTTATCTTGACATCATTACAAAATATATATAAATACACACTTGTACCGAGAATGATTATTTTGCTTGGATGCGCCATAGATATACGTGTCTTTTGGCAGAACAAACTAAATCATGAGTGTGACATGACCTTCACACATCAAAAATAATTACACACCAGCTTCCTTGGATTTGAGGAAGGTTTGAATAATCGTTTCGAACCCATTTGAACGAATCATGAATTACAGTTAAAATAATCGAAAAAATTTTAATTTTCAAAAATATAATATGAATATTTTCGACCACGATGTCTTAATAATTCTCCTTCGTCGTGTTTTTAGACAACAAAAAACGTCATCGTTTTGTGTTTCGACTTTTATTTTTATTCTAAATATCATTCGATTTAAAAACATTTTAAAAATATCATTTAAATATTTCGAACCCTAAATTTCGACTATCGATTGCACACATCACTAGTTTCGATATCCATGAAAAATGCACATCAGTCCGATTCGCTGTAGAATTCCATTCTGATAATATATAATACATAATTCAAATGATTTTATAACTTTCGATGTACCTACCTGCCACCATTAAATTGTAATTGCAACGATTAAAATAATAAAGATTTTTCTTCGAGTAATTAAAACGTAATACGTGCTTACTAATTATTCTAAATTAACCTCAATTTAATTCACCCTTGACCCAAATACGATAAAAATATATTATTTTGATGTAAAAAAAAAATACCATTCAAATATTGCTTATTCCTTTTTTATTTCTACCCTAGGTTTTGACAGTACGAGCAATAACCATTACATATATTTGCAAATGCAAATATGTTAGTTGTAAGTATTAGGCACAAGTCAATATATAAGTCTTAGTTGTTAGTTTAAATTCTAAATCACTAGTCATAAGTTTTAGTTATAAGTCTAAATTTTAAGTCATCAATCATAAATTTTTGCTGTAAGTACACAGTTATAATTTATTTATTTATAAATTAACGGACTAAAATCCAATTACAAAAAATACATTTAAAACACAAAATGGAAAGAGAGCAACAGAGAAGGAATAGCATATACATAATAATACATGGATGACAAAAATAAGGCAAAATAAACATGAAAGAGAACATTCAAGCCATGGTCTAGTCAAAGTTTTGGTAGAGTCGTAAAGAATATTACTAAATAGTTAACACATCGCCCTCGAGGTGATTTTTGTACAAAAACGGCGCTTTACAAATTATCAAAATATTATTATTATTATAATGTATTATTATATGTATAACGAGCCCAACAGAATTTCGGTCCAAACTAAAAACTCACCTTTTCAGACTCTCATATCCTTAAATTCATTAAAAGAATCTCAACATGATCTGTCTCTCGACAAATGACCTTTAGATATAAAAATTTTAACCAAATCCTGTACTGTACGACAAATTCAGAGAGTCCATTTTTTTTAATTTCGCTCCCATGCCCTAAATCAGAAGAAATAAATAAAAATTATAATTTTAAGTTAATAAGTGTGTATATTTTATGGGACCTTGCAGGTAAGTATGTTCCTGTATATTTTCTCATTTAAACTAGGAATTAATACCTAATAATAGAAAATAATATCTGTACAGCGCCCTCGAGGTGATTTTTCACAAAAACGGCGCTATACAAATCATCCAAATATTATTATTATAACTTATAATTTATACGCCAATAGTTATTCGTCTTAGTTATTAAGTTGTAGGTCATCTTAATTAAGTTGAAAAGCACCCTTGAGGTGATATTTCTTTCACGAAAACGGCGCTATAGAAATTAGCCCATTATTATTATCAAAAAAGAGTGAAAAAAGTTTTAGTCTGTTTCTCTAGCATTTTAATATCAGAAATTCAGAATCGTGCAAAGAGAAATTTAGAGATGCACATGCAACAACAAAAATTCAAGGTGTATATTACATAATATTGCACAATTAATATTTAGAAAATGCAGATAGTGTAACACACTACCGAGATGTCTAAATTATAAAAAAAAACTTTTTTACACCTTTTTGTATAGTGCAGCGCATGTAAACAGCTTTCCTTTCTTCCGCAGTCATGTGCTAACTGACTTTAGATTAAAAACTGGTTTTAATTTTTTTTTATTACACATTTCTTTTTCTAGAATGCATAATCTCCTCGGCCAATCAATAACCATCATTATTCAAGAATACGTTTATTTATAAATCCAGTTTAATTAATTTTATCACAGCTGCTACTACTAAGTCCATCGTGGCTCATGTCCACCATGTGTTGGATAAAATCAAGGAGGGGAATAGCATTGTGCGATGTTGTTTTATAAATTTTATCTTTCACTACTCGTTGGCACAACCCAGTCCAGACATGTGGCTTTTTGAAGCTGTCGTTGTTTCATACAATAGACATAAGGCAGTCGGGTGGGAACTGTTTACATGGGGGAGAATTGAAGCAGTGCTCAGCGCTAGTACCATTACTCGTGAATTCAATTTTTCAAAGTGATTAACATTCATACAACATGTTTGATTTAGATCGCGCGGAGGGTAAGATATGATTTTAAATTCTCATAATTATTACTGGATGACAATTTTAGAACTTTGTCTTAGGGTGTCGTCATTCTTGTATTATTCATTGTTGTAACCTTGGAGGAAGAATATACATGGAGAGAAAGCAAAATATTTGTTACCTAACCAATACAAATTTGCGATAAATCACTTTCTCCGGGTTTTTACGTCATATACCGTGAGAGAGAAAGAGACAAGAAAATACGTCACATAATATTGCAGCACTTCTACGTATGTAAGAGTGTTCTCCGTCCGCGCTAACTTCACATCATCGAGTCGTTTAACTACGTCAACGGATTTTGAGGTTATTTCTTATATTTGTGTTGATTAAAAACTTGTTGTGGTTATATAAATAAATCGAACATGATGTTGATATGTGATATGCGTGAATGTGCAAATAAGACCAAAGAAAGATTATAAAACATCATTTTTCACAGGTTATTCAGTTTTTATTTTCTCCATTTCAGCGTCTTTCGACATTCATTTGACGTAATCAGTTCACACTTCAAAACATTTTGATAAAATTCCATGAAAATGCAAAGCGGCAATTTCAAGAAATATTGATTAGGAAAAGCCTTTTTGCACAAGATGCCCAACTGCTCCCAACTGTCTGGAGCCAGAGAGACTATGGCATCCCCGATCGGGGTATGTTGTGAGGCTGAAGGTAGCGGGGAGGGGAAGAAGATAGGTAATATGAAGGTAAGGAAGTACCTGGCTATTCAGATCCAGTCACCAGACACGGCTAAATCCATTTCAAGCAATGTTTAGATTCTGAATGGTGGTCTTTCATTTGTATCTGCAGGCACTTTCTTCGAAGGCAATTTTGAACAAGGTGACTAAAAGACTAACTAAGAAAAACTGAGTGAAATGTCGTTGTACACATGCACAGTAATAATCACGTCTTAGGCAGTTTTAATTTGCATTAACATCTGGTTATAATTTTCTCGTTATTAGGTTTGGCAATTTAGTGTTAAGTGCACTTCAAGTGAACTATCACAAATCTGCGCTTTATAAATGCACTTTTATTATTATTAGATTTGTGTAACCTCTTGGTTCTGGCATCAAAGCAGGGATAACATATTTTATCACCTCAATGCGAATTGGTGACAAAACGTTTGTTTTATAAATGTTGAACAACTTTAGTAAATATGTGTATTGACCTTAGAGTATATAGAGTGGTATCTATCCAAGGCAGTGTAGTCAGTTTTTGATGATTTTTACCGAACTCCGCGGACCTGGGCGTGGCTAAGACTAAGGTTAGGGTATTTTTACATCCATTCATAGCACATATCGACATAATGTTTTTGTTTATTCGTATAACCACGAATATTTTTAGCACGACGAAACGAGAAATTTCCCATCTGGTTCACACCACAACTTATTAAGTTATCACGAAAAAAAGATAAAGTCTGTCAAACATATAAAGGTCTTTCCGACTACCGTGAATTTTCTTTCTTGCGTGCTGCACACAAAAAGTTGAGTAGTGAAACTCGAAAGTCGTTTTTCGATACCATTGAAAGTTCATTGCAAAACAATATCAAAAGTTTTTGGACATATGTATCTTCACTAAAATCGTCTGATGGATACCCTGCTGCTATGTCCTTTGAAGGCCATAAATCTAATGATACCCAAGAAATTTGTCACATGTTCTCTAATTTCTTTAAGTCAACGTTTGAACCTGCCTCCATCAATGACACAATCGACATCGACCCACCTGAATCAGTTTATGACTCTGGATTTGCACACATTCACACGATTCAACTAACTGAAAAAGATGTGCTATTAAATTTAAAGTCACTAGATATAAACAAGGGTGCAGGTCACGATGGAATACCGGCGTTTTTCCTTAAATCAGCGTCGTGTCTGAGTGAAGGGGTTTTCCTGCCAGGTGGAAATTGGCCTATATCATACCGGTCCACAAGGGTGACTCGCGTCATAATGTGGAAAACTATAGACCAATCTCCATTCTCTCCGCGATCCCAAAACTCTTGGAAAGACTTATCCATGACAACATATATCCGCAGCTTGCCGCCAAAATTATAGATCAACAACACGGGTTTGTCAAAGGCAAGTCTACCACGAGTAATTTACTTATTTATTCAAACTTTTTTATTTACCAACATGGATCGAGGCCACCAGGTTGATTCAATTTACTGCGACTTCAAAAAAGCTTTTGATAAGGTTGACCATCTTATTCTTATTAAAAAAAAAAAAATTATGTACAACGGAATTAGGGGAAATTTATTACGATGGTTTGTCTCATACTTAACAAAAAAGACAGCAAGCTGTGTCATTACGAGGACATACTTCTAAATGGGAACCAGTTACCTCTGGCGTACCACAGGGATCCATTCTGGGTCCGCTGTTATTTATACTTTTTTATCAATAACGTTACCAAATGTTTTTCGCACTGTTTGTTTCTCTTGTACGCTGATGATATAAAAATATTTGCTGTTGTTAGGAACTTGAATGATTGTCTGCTCATCCAAGAGATTTAGTAAGGTTTGAAGCGTTTTTGCAATGAAAATAAAATGTATCTAAGTTTCAGCAAATGTAAACAAATAAGTTTCACTAAAAATCAGAACGCTATAATACACAATTATTACATTGGTAACTACCCACTCGAGCGCGTTTATAGTATAAGGGACCTAGGCATACTTTTTTTGATTCCAAACTTCATTTCGATGCACACATTGAGAATATTGTGAACAAAGCCTACTGTATGCTAGGTTTTGTTTTCAGAAACAGCCGTGTATTTCGAAAACCTGAAACCTACCTTCTTCTTTACTATACGCTGGTCCGTTCTCAACTTGAGTACTGCGCCCCCATATGGACTCCACTTTACGCCGTCTACAAAGATAAAATAGAAAGTATCCAAAGGAAATTTCTATATTTCCTTAATTACAAAATGAGCACCCAGACGGGGATACATAGATATGCTATCTATAACGTCTCCACTCTGTATAACCGGCGAATACACCTTGATCTCACGACCCTGTTTAAAGTTTGCAATAACATAATTGACTGTCCTACCTTAGTAAACCTAATCAACCTCAAAATACCACCCAGAACAACTAGACTTATTTCACATTAGCCGGGCACGCACAAATGCTGGTGTCGGGGATCCAATTAGAAGAATGTGCGATTTATATAATCAGCATCAAACTTCAATGAATTCCGACATATTCTTTGATACAAGTGGTACATTTGGTAGAAAATTGAAGGCTGTGTTCACTTAGAAAAAAAAAAAAAAAAACAACTTAGTGTACTTATTATTTTTAATTTAATTCTTTCTTAGACACTGCATTTTCTTTTATTTTTTCTTTATTTTCTTCTCTCTCTGTAACCCTTAATTAATCGATTTACTTTTATTTCCCTTTAAATTTGTAAACAAATATTCGGTAGAGATGCATTTATCAGCTACAATATGTAAATCAGTAAGAAATGTTTGTGATACAGGCTAATTCTCCAGTGTATGTATTTATATACTTGTTATTAATTTACTGTCTGTATCTGTATTTTCTTCATTAATAAATAAAAAAAAAAAAAAAAAAAACCACTTTTTCACAGTATTGAAAAAAATTATAGCATATAACCTAAAAAACCGTTTAGTTGTGTCCAGTTTAGTCGCATAATAAAACATGTGGGCGGAGTCCCCGGAGACGCGGGAGACCAAGGTCATCTTTACAGAACATAAAAGCGGTGTGTTATTTTATTGTCTCTTGCTCTCTCATGGTGTACGACGTAAAAACCCGGAGAAAGTGATTTATCGCAAGTTTGTATGGGTTGGGTAAAAATAATTAGCTCTCTCTCCATACATTGTTACTCCAAGTTATTTGGTTTTGTTATCGTGTTTTGTGCTGAATTAAAGACATGTTTAATGTTGGTGTGTGACGAGTGCATATAACAATATCACATATTTTAAACAGAAGAGCATTTAATATGTTATCATGTTTTTATATATGGAGTTTGGTAGTTTTAGCAATTTAAATAATACACAGTAAGGTATGTATATATATATCTTCCGATTGATTCGCATCGATTATGTTTCGGCGATACATCATCAGTGCTTTCTCCTTCCGCCTCGCCCCTTGCGGCTGGCTGCACAAACTATTGTACCCTCGGTTGCTCCATGCGCCGTTTAGGCAAGCCAATTAGTCAACGTTTTATATTTACCGATTCGATTACCCACCGCCACCGAGGAGATAGACCGACAGAAGCGCATCGTGGGCGTGTCCGTGTGCCCGAAGCAAGCTCAACTTTTCCTCAATAACAAAATCGATCAAATATCGAAATTCTCTCCTATTTTTATTGGCCTGTCTGTGACCTTGGAGTGAAAACTGGCGACCTCAGTTTTCTTTATCAGTACAGATTGCACTTCTAGGAATTATCTATTCGGTGTATACCGACTTATGGCCACGGCTCCCGTTCAAACTAAACCCGTTTCAATCGGCTAAAAAGAAAGCAATTGGTAAAAGTAATTAATGTATAATATAAGAAGCATTGATATTTGTGACGAAGAAAAAAAGTTGCGTTAAATGTCCGCTAGAGGTAATATATAGAATGCCACTGGACTTTAAAACGATATATTTATTTTTTGTACCTATAAATAAAAAACATTTCCGTCGCCTCAATTCGAATGAATTTAGTATGATACAGGCTATTAAGTTTTAGAAACTTTTCTGAAAATGAACAAACCAATAATGTGTTTTTAAATAATTGTAAACCATTATTGTTGATTCATTATCAAATTGTTCATAATTCAATTTACTTTCATCCTTCCTCTGCCAGTTCCATGACTCACTGCCATTCATCAGGATCGGTATAAGCACTCCATTGTGAACTGCTAGTTTTGCTTCTTCAGACAATTTCTTGTTTGCGCCAACAGCGTTCAGTCCTCCATTAATGGAGTTTCCCGCATTCACCCTTCTTTTAATATCCTTAAGTTTTAACGTTTCATAAAACTTACAATTACCAATTAATTGTTTGCAATTGCGTGAATGTCTTTGTCTCTAACATATGTTCCTCTGATATCGTTAATGCAATTCACTCACAAGTTAATTGGTAAGAGTATCGTACGATTGCGATTAGCTTCTCCATAACATATGTTGAATTTAACAACATTTGGCAAGAGCCCCAAATATATATTAAAAATAATAACATTCAATTTATATTCCTGAAACTACGTCTACTTGAAACCCATTAAAGTTCCTACCACATGTGTGAACTATCCTTGCATAAACCCAATCCGCGGTCTTCAGAGCATTAACCTCTAGTGT
Organism: Drusus annulatus; assembly: GCA_022651775.1. Classification (NCBI taxonomy): domain Eukaryota; kingdom Metazoa; phylum Arthropoda; class Insecta; order Trichoptera; family Limnephilidae; genus Drusus; species Drusus annulatus. The sequence goes on along the minus strand of JAGWCC010000503.1, from coordinate 140,625 downwards.
GCCGGAGGTGCCGATAGTCACCGGGCATTCATCATTTCTTTTCAGAAGTTTTCATTTTTTTAAATCTGCTATTCGCATATTTCAATGAACCGTAATCGCTTGTCAACAAAATAATCAATCCATATAGATATTTTACATTGCTTTAAGTCGAGTAATAGATATTTGAAGTTTGATTACGTCGATGCTGTAAAAAAAAAGATTTCAAAGTGACATTACTGTTTGTATTTACAGGAATACCCCATGCAATTTTATTTTTATTAGGAAGGAAATTTAATACACCATTTATTCTTCACATTTCTTAATGTAACCTTTTTTATTGACATAAGGGAGGAAAAAAAATTTCTCCTAATAGCTATTAAGCTAAAGCTAAAGTAGCTATTCCAGAAAAATCTCTTATACCATTAGCATACAATTGACGGCCTACATGGTCGAGTGGTAAGACGCTCGACTGCGAATTCAAAAGTCGCGGGTTCAAACCCGGCGTGCGCCAATAACTTTTATTTAATGAACATGTGTCATAACACATTTGATTCATATAAAATATAAAAATTATATTTGCGGCACGTTCCATAGTGGTAGATACTCTAAGTATCGCCCTGGTGAAACACCAACATTCAGAATCGAAACGTTGCTTGAAATGGCTTTAGCCGTGTCTGGTGACTAGATCTGAATAGACAGGTACTTCTCAACCTTCCTCTTCGCCATCTCCATCTCCTCCTCACTACCTTCAGCCTCACAAAATACCCCAATTGGGGATGCCATAGTCTCACTGGCTCGGTTGGGAGCAGTTGGGACTTATGTGCGGTATACACTATAAAAAATAATAAAAAAGTCCTTATATCATTAAAAATGTGAAAATTCTAAAGTTCGGTTCAAAATATTTAAAACTGTTGAAATACCTCCGAATCGAAACGTTGCTTGAAATTGCTTTAGCCGTGTTTGGTGACCAGATCTAAATAGCCAGGTATTTCTCACTACTTCTTCATCTCCTTCACCTCCCCACTACCTTCAACCTCACAATATAACCCAATCGGAGATGCTATAGTCTCACTGGCTCTAGACGGTTGGGTACGACGGAAGTTGTACCTTGCGGGAATCCAGCATTCCAGAGGTTAATTCCCAAAATAATTTATCGATTCCAGCTATATGTTCATGTTTATGCAATAAATATAAAGTTCGTTGCAGAGTGCAATTCGCTGGCGGATTTCGTGTTTTGTTTATCGACCATATTTATCACGAGGCGGCTGAAGAGAGTGGAGATTCTTCCACCTTTTGCGTAGGAAGTGATAGGAACGTCAATCAATATCGCACGTTTAGTTCCGTGAATCACGACTACTTTATGCCAATACACTTCAAATGTTTCTTTAGCCGCATTCCTGTGCACTTTAATTCACCGACGCATTCAATCGGCTATTCTCGGCACTCTGCGATTTTATAATGCCGCCTTCGGGTGACTTTTAATAATAATAATAATATTTAGATAATTTGTATAGCGCAAATCTTAATGTCTACTTAATATTAATTCTTATTTTATATAAATATACAGCAACATACCTACCTGGCAGGTCACTTCTGGCAGGACACAATCACCATATCATAATAATTTAGAATTTAGCTGATTCTTACATATATTTTAATTTTTATTTGTTTTTTCATTTTTAGGGCATGAGAGCAAATTTGAAATATGGTATATCGGAGGTATTTTTTAATTTTTCGTAGTGAGGAAGAGATAATGGTGAAAATCTTCTAATGAATTTAAGGAATGAGAGTCTGAAAAGTAGTCTTGGTTTGAACAGAAATTCTATTGGGCTTGTTACATCTTGATTGTGGATATGATTTTCTGAAAAAAATAGGTTTTGAGTTTGGCTCTGAACTCTGTCGAGTCTTTTATTACTCTCCGCCCACTCGTGACTTGTATGGAGACGAGAGCTTCGGTCAAGTTCTTCCCTTCTCTAGCGAATGTTGCGAAGGCCAAGTGTCCAGCAGTCCAGCTACCCTGGTGCGAGATTCCAGAACTGAAGTTAGCCCGCCTCTCCGTGGTCGTGAGATTTTTCGATGTCAGATTAATTCTTATAAAAGAAAAAACAATCAAAGTAGATGTTTTTCAACTATCGACGGACAGCTTGCTGTGAGAGTCGAAGTGCTCGTTTGTAGTTGGCGTTTCTTGAGAGAGAATCACCCTTAAAGTAACAATATATGGAGGGAGAGCCAATTCTTTTTACCTAACTTATACAAATTTTGAATAAATCACTTTCTCCGGGTTTTTACGTCGTACACAATGAGAAAGAAAGAGACAACAAAATTTCCCAAATTATCACACCGATTTAAAGTATTGTTAGAATGTTTTTCGTGTCCCGCGTCTCCGTTGACTCCGCCCACACGTTTTGATACGCGAAATAAATGGACATAACTCAACGGTTTATTAGGTTACATGCTATATTTTTGTTTATAACAATACTGTGAAAAAGTGATTGTACGAATAAACAAAAATATTATGTCGACATGTGCTATGAATGGATGTATAAATACCCTAGCCCTAGTCCTAGCCACGCTCAGGTCTAGCAGAGTCTGGCAAACCTCATGAAAAACTGACTATAGTAGCGCTCTATCTTGTATATTATTGCCCTGAGAACGGCGTCCATGGTCGAGTGATTAAGACACTCGACTACGAATCCGGAGGTCGCGTGTTAAAATCCCGACGTGCGCAAATAAATTTTATTTTATTGATTTGTGTCTTTTCATATTTTGATTCATATATATATATATATATATATATATATATATATATATAGTATATTTGCGGCACGTTCCAAAGTGGTAGATACTCTGAGTATCGCCCTGAGGAAACACCACCATTCAGAATCGAAACGTTGCTTGAAATGGCTTAAGCCGTGTTTGGTGACCAGATCTGAATAGCCAGGTACTTCCCAACTTTCATTTTACCCATCTCCTTCCCCTCCCCACTACCTTAAGCCTCACAACGTACCCCAATTGGGGTACGTTGTGAGGCAAAAAGACAAAATTACAACACATATTTGATGTCATAACATGTAACGTCTTGTTTTCCGTTTCACCCGCGTATGAAAAGGATAGTCATTCAAAGAATATGTGTGTACGGACGAGATAGCTATATGAACGTCCCACACTACAGTTATTATCGAGTATTGCGCTACTAGCTCTGGTTGTCTTTCACACACTTATGTATTTCTGCATTCGCTATCTCATACCATTTTCATAAACCTTGTGAATAATTGAATTGAAATAATAAGTGATTTGTGCGTAATTATGAATGGAAAGAAAATCCATGAGATATGTTTTTTCTCCCGAATGATTTTTACACCTCTTAAGGCATTTTTTTCTCAGAAAGGAGCCTATAGCGACGCGTTTGTGGCAGCTGGTGACAGCTTGTCTGTCGAACGAATGTTTGTGTGAAACTAAACGTAGTAAATCTCAGGTTTGTCTTACGGACTCGGTTTAGTGCATCCACGCGCGTTGTCTCAGTAACGTATCTGCATTATTTAATTAATCTAAGGTAGACAGTTCTTGTTTTCCATTTTTGAGAGTTGTCGAACTTTGGGTACGTTCGATTAGTGTGTAGAAAGTAAATAGTAAACCAAGGTTATCAAATTAATAACTGCGAAACCTGTAAACCTTTCATTACAAATTACACATAATAATAATAATTATTATCAGTTTGATCCGATTGAAACATGTTATTACCATTACCGTCAGTTTCCTGAAGTAGTCGTAATCATTTCACTTGCCGCTACGACTTCGCGACAATTGTGTTGCAGGAGTGCGGTCTGGTGACGACAAACTTATTCGTGTCGTTGAACGCAACACGCAGACACCTTCGCACGCCATTGCCAAACAATCGTGTCATGTACACGACCCGAGATGAAAGTCTTTCAGTCGATGTGTTATTACCAGCAGACCAGATTCTATCTGTTATGCTTTTTTGCGTCTGTACTATATGTAATGGGCCAACCAGTTTAGCACATGCGCAGCTTACCCATGTCACTAAACATTCTTATTGTATCCTAATTGTATCCCTTAATGTATTTCTGTCTGATAAATTATATCCTAACATTGCTTTCTAAAATTCATTTTAACATGTACTATCCCATAGACCACATGTTTGGACTCTGATGCTTTTAGTTTGACCATGCCTATGTCAGGTATAAAACCAAAGCTATTCTGTAAGAGCCCCATTATTATTTTACTGTCATTCTTAGCACTATTATTTTACATTCATTCTACACTTACTATTCTCGTCGTACTCTAATGCAGTAGTAAACCATGTTCAGTTAAGGTTTAATTATAATATTATATAAGTTCTTCCAATAAAAGTATTCAAGAGAAAGTGATTATTTATTTTTATCATTACATATACGAGGTAATATTTTTGTCTACCCACTAAAACTCGTTAAAAACGTTCTGCTATTAATTTTCATGCAAACGCATTTGTTATTCTATTTTCAGCACATAGTGTCGTTTTCTTTCCGAGCTGTGATTTTTGAAGTTTCCATTGAAAACGACTGCTAGATATTTTTTTCACATTTTTTTAATTGGCTTAAAAAGAAAGACAAACATTCCCAGGTTACGAATAACCCGAAAATATTTGAAAAACTCCTACTGCCATCATAAAAAGCGGAAGATGTTGCTTGTGCAATGATGGAGGACTTAGTCAGCAGAGGAATTGAACGAACGACGCCCGGGTGGGAATCCGACGCGTTTGTCCACTCAGCTACCGACCGGTAGAATATGTACGTTCATTCACGAATAGGAACGGCCTCAGTGGTCGAGTGGTATGACGCTCGACCACGAATCCAGAGGTCGCGGGTTGAAACCCGGCGTGCACAAATAAATTTTATAAAATTGATATGTGTCATAACACATTTAATTCATATAAAACAATATATGCGGCACGTATAGCTTTGATGAAAGACCACCATTCAGAATCGAAACGTTGCTATATGACTTTAGCCGTGTTTGCTGACTAGATCTGAATAGCCCTCTTAACACACCTCAACTGGGGATGCCATAGTCCCACTGGCTCTAGACGGTTGGGAGTAGTTGGGGGACTCTTGTACGGTATACTCTATTAAAAAAAAAAACATAATTTATTTTCAAGATAATTGGGTTTTTACCGAAGTTAGTAATTAAACAAAAAACTAAAATATAAGTAAGTCGTTTCCATGTGGACTACAACCGCAGTTTGATAATGGCCCTGAATGCCGAAACAGCTGTCACTAAAAATAGGAAAACTTAATAATAATAATATCTACTAATTTTGATAAAATTAAATTGTGAAACTTAACATAGAGTTCTACTTTAATTCAACACAAAAACTATAATTAAAAACAGGAAAAGTTTGTTAAAGCTTAGTTTTAAAGTTTCCTGTTAGAATTTTTAAATTTGAATTTCTATATGGTGGGTATATTTATATTTAATATGTAGATATATTTAAGCCGAAAGTTGGTCCAATAATTATAATGATAATTATCTTCTCGCTGATAAGAACATAGATTCATCATAAAGATCTTCTCAAATCCATGATGCGGCGAAAAGATAAGATAAGCATAGATATGTATTATCATCCGTAGCTCGTGAGATTAGCCTACAATACCGTGTGTCAAGTGTGCTTTAAATATTGGCTGGTTTCAGACAACATGATTGGATCCTTCAATGATAATTATTAAATTAGCCGACAAACCTTAAAGGATTATAATGGATACTTGCGTCCTCCGACGGCCTCCGTAGTCGAGTGGTTAAGATGCTCGATTACGAATTCAGAGGTCGCGGGTTCAAATCCCGCCATGCGAAAATAAATATTATGTAATTAATATGTGTTATTTCATATTTAATGATTGACAGCCCGGAACTATTATATTTAATTGTATTTCATGTTCCTGGCAGGACAGTTCTAAGACAGTACCTACCATACTATTGTAACAATTTTATCCAACCTCGCAATACCATACTCCTATGCGACGAATTCAACATCTGGGAAACAATTACTCCGATGTTGTTGATATATTTAGTACGTCAATATCACACTATATTATAAGTGTACCTTAGTACATTTTTTTTTTACTTAGCAGAGCTAATTTAATTGTAGAAACTATTTAACTCTGGATGTACTCGTAATTCAATAGTATTTTTTGTTTCTTCTACAATATTTTTTGCACTGTTTATGAGTATATATATATATTTTATTAATGTAAATATTTGTGTAAAAAGCCTCTAAGGGCGTAAATAAATAAGGAGATAATATAGAATATATTCCAGAGTGGCAGATACTTTATATATATGCCCTAGTGGAAGACCACCATTCAGAATAGAAACCTTGCTTGAAATGGCTTTAGCTGTGTTTGATGACCAGATCTGAATAGTCGGATACTTTCCAACCTTCCTCTTCCCCATCTCCTTCCCCTCCCTACTACTTTCAGTTTCACAACAGATGCCAATTAGGGATGCCATAGTCCCACTGGCTTCTAACGGTTGGGAGCAGTCGGGACTCTTGTGCAGTATTATAGATATATCACAAAAGTGGCGCTATATAAATAAGCCGAGTATTCACCCGAGCAATGGTGTGGCAGCCTCCCTAAAATAAATAAATAATAACATTAAAAAAAAATTAGGGAAACCTACAGTTGTTTAAAATTTTTTATAAATAAAGTAATTACTATGTTGCACTAACCAGTGAAGTTTCCGCTAATAATGTTTTTTTTTCAACTAAAATGGAGAATGAAATATTCAAAATATAATAATTTCAGAATTATATCTATGTATGCAGTTGAATAAAACTGTGTAATGAATAATACTTCATAGAATGTAACCCAAGATAATTAATATAAAACAGAAATAAATAAATAAAAAAAAAACACAACATACTGTGTATAAATGAACATGAAAAATTTGTAAAGATCACGAAAATTCACCACCTGTTGCGATAATTCAGATATCTTACTTATTTTCCCAAAGATGCGTAGTTTATAATTTTCCCCGAAAGGTAGATAACACAATTTAAATTCAAGCTAAAATATAATCCAAAATTTTATGTGAAAATCATTTTTTTGATTTATTTGATCCTTCAATCACCTCACAAAAATATAAATTTAAATTGACCCACAGTCGTATTATTCCCTCGCGTAGGTACTGCAAATGTGCAGAGATAGCATTGTAGGTATTATAGTACATATTCCATCATCCAGTACTGACTACGCCGCGTTATTTATGATTGAATGAGTCACAACCTGCCCCGGTTAAATTGGCGACGCCCGACCGCTAAACCCTGCCAATGATGCACAAACCACAACGCTGACTCCTGCTTGGCTGCCAAGTACAGGAACAGGAACCCACAATCCACTTCCGTCATTCAACATCGAGGACCGTACGCACATCTTCAATTAGCTCAATTTAAAAAGTGCCTACCCACCTTTATAAATAAAATGTTTATGCGAACCGTACATATCTGACTGATTGAGTAAGGTACCTACCTGCCACCAATTACTACTGCATAAACGCGTTTTTCTCGCAAATACCACCGACGATCCGTTGTAACCTTTCACAATTTCAGACAGATTGATTACAACGGAGCTCTCAGCGGCAGAACTGTAATATAGATTATATAAAACATATACATGAAATACCACGTTACATTCATACAAATCGGACGATAAATGTGGCACGGTCTTGATTTAAGTTTCAAAGCTCATACTGCTTATGAAAAGGATAGCAATACTAAACAGAATGTGTGTACGGATGAGATAGCTATATGAACGTCCCGCGTTACTGTTATAATCTCTCTTCTCCGACGAACTTACTGAGCGACTAGCCAAGTAGAGTACGACGTACGGAAACGGTTGTCTTCCACACACCTATGTACATCTGCATTCGCTTTCTCACATTATTTCGGTTGAAGAGCTTCCGTTTCCCGGTGACAGCTTGTCTGTCGAACGAATGTTTGTGTGATACTAAACGCAGTAAATCTCAGGTATGTCTCTCGGACTCGGTTTAGTACATATCTACATACGTATCTACATTATTCAATTCATCTAAGTTTATAGTTAGCCAAACTTCATATTTTTATAGTTCATCACTTTGTGGTTTGACATATTTAAAGATATGAAAAAATAACTTTATACACTATATTCGTGGTCTTTTGCAAAGTTATTTTTTTCATTTCTTTTCATATTTTTAACAAATTTATCTCATTTAAAACTGCTTTGATTTGCTTACCTAAGACTGTAAGAACAGTTTCGAAAATAGATTTTTAATAGTGAATACCCCACTAGAATCTCAACTGCTCCCAGCCGTCTAGAGCCAGTGAGACTGGCGTCCCCATTTGGGGTATGTTGTGAGGCTTTAGATGGTGGGGAGGAAGAGGATATGAATAAGAGGAAGGTTGTAAAGTACCCTGACAATTCCAATCTGATCACCAAACACGGCTAAAGCCATTTCAAGCAACGTTTCGATTCTGAAATGTCGTATTTTACTAGGGCTATACTCAGAGTATCACCACTCTGGAACGTGTTGCAAATATAATTTATATTATTTTATATTTCTTAAATGTGTTATGACACATATTAATTAAATAAAATGTATTTGCGCACGCTGGGTTTGAACCCGCGACCTTTGGATTCGTAGTCGGGCGTCTTGCCACTCGACCATGGAGGCCGTCAGATCTCGATCGGTTAGTAGCTGAGTGGACAAACGCATCGGATTCCCTCAATTCCTCTGCTAACTAAGTCCTCCATTGTTGCACTAGCAACATTTTCCGCTTATTATGGTGGCAGTAAGAGTTTTTCAAATATTGTCAGATTATCTGATTTTTTTATTTATTTAATGGATTCTTTCGTAATCCTCTGCTAACTAGCTGGGGCTTATACAAATACCCCCCATAATGTCTATCTAACTAGTACTGCGGCTCATTAGGCCTTATTACTATCACCATCTGATGGTTGTATTCTTTTTGTATTTGATTGAATTTAAGTTTACATTAGTGAGTTCTTAGGGAAAAGGTCTTTACTGAATAAAAAAACCCTAAGCAAGGATGTCAGGTTATCTGTAACCCGGGAATGTTTGAATTTATTTAAATAAAAGTTTTTTTCCTTAAGCACAGCTTTGCGATTAAACAATCCGGCCTTTGTAATCGACACTTGTGTTTATTTATTTTGGGCTGGACTGTTTTTCATTATATTTCACTGGGTTAGTAAGTAATATCTATTTTCATTCCGGCGCCATCCGGTTTTAAATCTTTCACCGTCATTTTTATTTTTGATAAAAAGTAGAAAAACTCCCATCCGCAAATCTGAACGTGACAGCGTGCCATTTTCTTTTTGAAATAAATAAAACCAAAGTAACCGTCAACCAAGGCCGCGCGCGGGAAACAAATCGTCCGAGACGAGAAACTGTTCCACGTTTAAAATTATGTCATGAATGGGCGTATCAAAATAGAGCAGTGAGTTCACGATCGCTATTTTAGCGATTGCGGTAGTGTTGTCGCTATTCATCTTATTTCAAATAGCGATACGCCTGCACATGCTGTTTCTCCTTAGATAAACAACCTTATTTTAATTCTCCAAAATAGAGCAATGAGAATTATACTTGGGCGAAATAGATACTCAAAAGTAGCTAAAATGTCAGAGGAACTAAATTGGCTGACAGTTAAACAGATGCTGACATTGAACACATTGATGTTTATACATAAAATGAAGAACAACTTGTTACCAGAGTATTTTTCTGACAAAATTATCTACAATGTTGATATTCACAAGTATAATACAAGGGCATGCAAAGAAATTAGATTACCAGAAAAGAATAAAGCCAACACCCAAAACAGCTTACTATATAAAGGAATGAAATCGTATAATGCACTGCCGGAAACCATCAAAATTATGCCTATCAATAAATTTTAAAAAGCCTGTAAAAATTATTTAAAATGCATGTAAATCAAAATAATAAGTAGTGTTTAAGTTAAAATATTATTAGTCAAAAAGAAAATGAAATAATTAGATACTTGTAAACTTAAATGCACAAAGTAACTAATATAAAAAAAAAAATTATAAAAAAATTAAAAAAATTAAATAGACTCGTCTTCTCTTGCAACTCATCCAGTTCAAAATTCCTTGCCGTAGACTCGGAAACAATGGATTGCTGTTCCTCAATCATCACTCTACTAATTATTGGTATCATTATCCACTGTCTAGAATGCCGAGACTTGTTAACTCAAACCATGTACTTGAAATTTTTGGTAGCAGTCTAATTGATTTTTGTCATTCTTTACCAACATTTTGACTAGACCTTGGCTTTGATTCTAATGTTCTTTCTAATGCATATTTTGTCCTTTTTTGTCTTGCTTCATATTATTTATGTGCTGTTCTTTCTCTGTTGCTCTTTTTTTCCCATTTTGTATTGTGTTTTTTTTTTTTAATTGGACAATAGTCCGTTAGTTTATAAATAAATAAAGTGTGCGATATTATGTGACGACTTTTCTTGTCTCTTTCTCTCTCATGGTATACGACGTAAAAACCCGGAGAAAGTGATTTATCGTAAATTTGTATTGGTTAGAGTTCAACATTCCTCGCCGTAGACTCAGAAACAATGAATTGCTGTTCCTCAATCATCACTATACTAATTATGGGTTAAAAAAAATCTGCGATGTAAGTATTTTTACACTTCAAAATAATTATTTAACTAACTAAGTAGTTAAATATCACAAAGGTGGGCAGAAGGATATACTGCCCCACAACTTTGTCTTGGCACATACTCCTTGATTGATATTCATACCATATCAATAAGCTCTCTTGCGGAACAATATCGTCACTGAGCGGATCCGGACGTTGGTGTGAATCGACACTTATTAGGTTATATGCTATATTTTTGTTTATAACAATACTGTGAAAAAGTGGTCATACGAATAAATAAAAACATTATGTCGACATGTGCTATGAATGGATGTATAAATGCCTTAGCCCTAGTCATAGACACGCCCAAGTCTAGCCGAGTTTGGCAAACCTCATAAAAACTGACTACAGCAGCGCTCCCTCTTGTATAATATTGCTCTGAGGTACATAACATAAATAAATATTAATATGCCATAGATTATAATGTAGTTAGTCTTTAGATGGAGCCTAGGAATTAAAAAAAACTCGTATGTACAGCGCCCTTGAGGTGATATTTCACAAAAATGGCGCTATAGAAATTATCCAAATATTATTATTGCATGAATAGCTGAACTTTGTATTTTAAAAATATGTTGCTAGCAACAAATAAACCATCATCCACCATTGTTTGAAAAATGCAGCGGTTGATGAGAGCATTATTATGATAAAACGCGTGTCCGTGTGGTACCAGTTTAATAAAATGTTGTACCGCGTCTCCGACAAGTCGGCAACACAATTGCTTTTAATTTACTGCGCCACCCGTTTTAATTGGAGAGTAACCACCAAATAATTTAAGGTACAGGGTGTCCACAAACTTGTATCAATATTAATTTTTGGTCATCAACAACAGGGCATGACTCGGAATCTTTCAGCTAATTTGATGAACGAAATTATTAATACGTTTTAATATAAATCCATAATTTTACCACGCAAATCTTGAAAATTTAATGATTCACCAATGAAAGTACCAATAGTATATCTAACTAACTAACTTGAAAACGCGATCCTTCTTGTTCAGACATTTCTCTAATTAAATATATGACAGTACCTACACACACATGTATTCCAATTGTAAAATAATGCTCTAGAACAGTGCTCCGCAACCGGTGTGCCGTGGCACACTGGTGTGCCGTGAGCTGGATACAGGTATGCCGCGGTCAAATTCGAAAACGAAATCGAAATTCAAATTCAAATAGATGTATTTAAAAAAAAACATGAATTATGTCACTAAACACTAATGGCATAAACGTGAAAATTGTTAAAAAATAAAGAATTAATCATAAGTTATCATCATATTTTTTTCGCAAAGCTCACAAAAACAAAACGATTAAAAAGTCGTCCTTACACTTCATTTTTCTTAGATAATTAACGAAAATGAAATAATAACTTTGTATAATTTATGATTTATGTTCAATGTTAATTATGTTCATGCTTACAAACTATCAACCTTCACCAAGCAATAATAGACACTCCCCAATGCACTTCACTAATATAATTTAATAATAAAGTTATAAAATAGAAATATGTTTTATTTAAATATAGAGACGCGTTTAACTATTTGGTGAGAGGGATGTAATGAGCCATCGCGCGCGAATGTTGTGTTGTGAAAGTTAGTTTATGTTAGAAATAACGGCATTGTATTGACAGACGTGACAGCAGACGGGATAAGGTTTGAAAAAAAGCGACGTTGCCAGCCAAACTTGCGGAAAGAGATAACTAACGAATATTCCGATGATTAGAGTTAACTAATGAATAGTAGTTTATTGAGAGGTGGTGAAATAGCCCCTTAATATTATTAGAGCAGGGTATTGTTAGCGGATAATGTTAGCACGGTACTGTGCCTACCGCCTGTACTAGCTTGTTGATTTATCTCATATCGTGGGAGACGTAAATTGCAAATAGACCCGACACAACGCAGTATTCTGTAGCCATTGTACCCACTCTCTTGTGTGATACTTTTCAGCCAATTTCCCATAGGGTCAATGGGAAATTCTCAAAGCCATATTACGATTTGATTTATTCAAACAAACCTTACTTAATAAACATGTTAATTTGACAAACATTGCCGGTTTACGAATAACCTGACGATGTTTGAAAACTCTTTCTGCCATCATAATAAGCGTAAAATGTTGCTTGTGCAATGATGAAGGACATGGCTAGTGGAGAGGAATTGAATCCACGAATCCCAGGTGGAAATCCGAGGCGTTTGTCCACCCAGCTGCTAACCTGCACGGGCTACTAATTGTCCCGAGTTCTTTAAAATTCTCACGCCAATTTTCACTGAAGATTTCTACCATCAATACTGGAATCTAACTAACTAACCGTCACGCCGTCTCCCCGCAGGGGTAGGCAAAGAGGTTGGACTACCATACAACTCTGTCTTGGCATACACTCCTTGCTTCATTCACATTCATACATCGTCTAATACATACTCTTCTGTTATTCTTCACATGACCCGACTCAAGTATTTGATTCACTCGATTGTGCCATGTCTTCCTCGGACGTCCCCGACTTCTTCCATTCACTATCGCGTCATATATTATTTTCACACTCCTTTCTTCGTTCATTCGCTCTACATGCCCAAACCATCTACGCGTCCCTTTCTACATCAGCCTTGCACTATTTCCGGATATCCACATTTTTAACACGGTCACACGTGGTTTTACCGGCACATACGCCTCGGGGATTTCATTTATACAGCATTCAGTCTACTTTCATAATTTCTCTGCCAGTTCCATGCCTCACTGTCATACATCAGGGTTGGTATAAGCACTCCATTGTGGACCGCTAGCTTCGCTTCTTTGGGCATTTTTTTTTTATTTGCGCCAACAGCGTTCAGTCCGCCATTAATGTAGTTTCCTGCATTCACAGGCACCTGTACGTAAATTATTTAGAAATTCAAGTACCTACCCTCCCGTAATAATGACATTATTATCGTTTGACATTTCGTCTGGTAAACATCTTTACTGACTGACCGTTGTAATTTTTAATTTTTGACTCGTTTCTACGTAATAATTTCTTTATTCTTAATGACGCTCGTGTGTGTTCTGCATTATTAAAAAAAAAACACTTTCGTGTCGTTTGCATTGACTAGACAATATCTTAAGAACCAATAAATTAATACAAAATGATGTTGCGCGTGCCGGGCAAAATTCACCAAAAGCCCAAACCCAAAAAATGTCAGCTGAAAGATCCAGAGAAGGTAGGCATTATTTATTCAATCGTTACCCACTGACTCTGTTGAACTAGTGATTGTGCAAAATAATAATAATTAACATTATCGTCATCGAAGGAACCATTTGCAGTCGATATATCAAATCTGCCGGTTGGTTTTTAGTTTGTCAATAATTTCCATTCAAAATGAACGGTTTGATATTTGGGGAGTGCGTCCTTTTCTGTGCAGTGACCATGTTTTGTACATCCTTCATCGTGATAATGATTTATTTAATTATTACTTCGTATTTAAACAGTGCAATGTAAATTATTTAAAAAAAAAATACAGTATCAAACTCTGATACTTTATCGTTAGCATCTCAAAGGTGTGGGTAGTTTTTAAATTTGTACCATGAGCAGTTTTCATCAGATTGTGGTTGGATTTTTTATTTTGCTTATTGTGTCTTTTATCGTATTAACGTGCAAGTTGACGTGTGACCTCCATAAATCTACCCTGAAAATTCAGTTGACGAGTGCACAGCACGTATGCGGCGTGTCTATCGAGGATCTAAAGTCCAGGGCCGGCGTTCTATACAACAAATTGGTAAAATGCCTAATTATAACACGGTAGACTTGGACGAATTGAATAATGTAGATACGTTACTGAGACAACGCGCCTGGTTGCACTAAACCGAGTCAACGAGACATACCTTCGAAACACGCTGCATATAGCTATCTCTTCCGCACGCACGTATTCTTTGAATGGCTATCCTTTTCATGCGCGGGTGAAACATTTAGTGGTGCAACATTAGTGGTGCTACATTTTTCGTAAGATTTGTATGAATATGACGTGTCTTGTATTTTATGTCTATGATGGTAGATAAATTTGTTGACGGTGTAAATCTGCATTTAAAAAAATTTATTTAGCCTTTTTATTAAAAAATAACAATGAATTTATTCCGCCCCTTCCTTTAAAACTTTTATTCAATTGATACGTATTATTTCACATTTAATTACATATAAAATAATATGTGGTAATAAAAAAACTTATTTTTTTATAATGCCAATTTTGGCAATTATCTTACAGATGCTAACTCAAAATATAGCGTTTCTTAAAAAATGTTAATAGTTAATTTCGCACAAGAGTCCCAACTGCTCCTAACCGTCTGGAGCCAGTGAGACTATGGCGTCCCCAATGAGTGAGATTTAAGGTAGTGGGGAGGGGAAGGAGATGGGGAAGAAAATTGTTGGAAAGTACCTGGCTATTCAGATCTAGTCACCAAACACGGGTATAGTCATTTTAACCAACGTTTCAATTCTGAATGGTGGTCTTTCACCAGGGCGATACTTAGAGTATCTACCGCTCTGGAACGTGCCGCAAGCATACTAAATATTATTTATATATATATATATATATATATATATATATATATATATATATATATATATATATATATATATATATATATATATATATATATATCTTAAATAACATTTATTTGCGTACGCCGGGTTTGAACCCGCGACCTCTGGATTCGTAGTCGAGCGTCTTACCGCTCGACTACGCAGGCCGTCAGTCGTACTGTACACTGAAATACTTTGTACTTTTCCTATATTCAAAACTAACAGCATAGTTCGACCGGTTAGTAGCTGAGTGGACAGACGCGTCGGATTCCCACCCGGGAGTCGTGGGTTCAATTCATCTGCTAGCTAAGTCCTCCATCATTGCACAAGTAACATCTTCCGCTTATCACGACGGCAGTGGGAGTTTTAAAAATATTGTCAGGTTATTCGTAACCCGGGAATGTTTGTCTTTCTTAAAAAAATAAGTTTTTCAACCTCAAAATATGACAAAGCAGTGCGTTTATCTAATGTCGATAATGTGTGTATGTGTGTATGTTGTATGACAACTTAAAACGCGGACTACACACATTCTTGTCATTTTACAATAATGTCTTTAGATTGCACCAAACGCCATCTATGATATTAAATTATTTACCAGCATCTCATATGGCCAAGTCCCTTAGATGGGAATGCACATAAAAGGTCGCGAGTATCATTCTTCCTACATCTTGTTAGACTATAAGGCGAAACTTTCTCTCTCGACCGGCGCTTTTATGGCAGCGACAACATTAGCGATAAAGCTGCCCTACGCTTAAATAGGCAACCTGACAATGTCCTTGATCGAATTGTACGTTTATAGACACTCGTTAGCTAGGAATAAATCAGAAAACTAACAGCTTTGTTAGCTACGGACCAAAGTTTTATGAAAATAATATGAATGCAGAGTAGAGAAAATGTATTTTTCTAAAGTTGAAACGAAATAAACACATGTTTTCATTTTGTAATGAATTTAGGTGGGTAGTCACTTTCTCGTGTTTTTTTAACGTGTTATGTTTTTGATGGGAAACAAACAGTTTTGCAAAAGTTGGAAACAGGGTTATGTATTTTGGTATCATTTTTTTTTTCTTATTTTGAGAAAATTTCTCACTCAATAATATATGTTATACTCAATATTTGTTATTGGCTATATCGAATTTGATGACCTCCGTGGTCGAGCGGTTATGACGCTCGACTGCGAATCCAGAGGTTGCGGGTTCAAACACGGCGTTTGCAAATACATTTTATTTAATTAATATGTGTCATTCATAATATATACTATATTTGCAGCATATTTCGGAGTGGTAGATACTCCAAGTATCACCCTGGTAAAGAACCACCATTCAGAATCTTAACGTTGCTTGAAACGGCTTCAGCCGTGTTTGGTGACCAGATCTGAATAGTCAGGCACCTCCCGACCTTCCTCTCACCCATCTCCTTCCCCTCACTGGCTCTAGACGGTTGGGAGCAGTTGGGACTCTTGTGCGGTATTCACGAAGTCAATTGGGTTTTTTTCAAATATTTGTATTTACAGTGAATAGCGCACAAGAGTCAACTGCTCCCAACTTTCTAGAGCCAGTGAGACTATGGCATCCCCAAATAGGGTATGTTGTGAGGCTGAAGGTAGTGGGGAGGGGAAAGAGATTGGGAAGAGGAAGGTTGGGAAGCACCTGGCTATTCAGATCTGGTCACCAAACACGGCCAAAGCCATTTCAAGCAACGTTTCAATTCTGAATGGTGGTCTTTCACCAGAGCGATACTTCAAAAAAAAAAATATATAAGAACAAAGTCATTGCGTGGAGGTAAAATTTTATAGATGTTGTTTAGGAGTATAGTGCATAAGGTTATTATTATATTATATTATATTGTTACATACTCGTAAATATTATTTGTAAAACATCCACGATGGAATATTGAATGACTGAAAGGCAGTCAATAACACGTTATTTTGATAATCATGCCTAGGAAAATTGCTATATTATGGCGGATTCATATTGTGTCATTGTCTTCTTGTGCAAGAATTCCACGCAATGTAATGTAATGTATGTCGTATATTGTTGATGCAGGTACAGCTTCTGCAGCAGCAGGTGACGGTGCTGGCCGATACGCAGAGCTCCACAGACGACAGGTACTCCCGCGCCAAGTCCGAAAATGCCGTGCTGCAGGCCAGGGTGCACATCCTCGAGGAGCAGCTCAGAGACGTGAGTTGCAAACCAGGGAGTCGCCAGGCTCTCCTGACCTTCCTCCGTCGTCTATTCTCTCTTCCTGTTCCAATATTTAGGGGTGAAATATCCCACCCTTATCTGTATTAGTACTGTACCAAAATATAACTAACCGTTGGAACTAACACCTAGATGCCGTCAACGTCCAACGCTATTGACGAAAATTTGCGCTAACAGTAGGATATCAATAGCTACATACGAATATTATTCAACGCAACCTCACTGCAATAATATACCAGGAGGGAGCGCTAGTGTAGTCAGTATTGATGTTTTTTTCCTGACTGGGGCGTGGCTAGGGCTAGGGCTAGGGTATTTATACATCCATTCATAGCACATGTCGACATAATGTTTTTGTTTATTTGTAAAACAACTTTTTCGCAGTATTGTTATCAACAAAAATGCCGGATATAACCTAAAAAAACCGTTGAGTTCTGTCCTGTTATGTCGCAAAACAAAACGTAGTGGGCGTTTCGCTGGAGACGCGGGAGACGTAGAATATTCTTACATACCTAAAAGCGGAGCTATATTGTGTGAGAACTTATCTTGTCTCTTTCCCTCTCACGGTTTACCACGTAAAAACTCGGAGAAAGTAATTTATCGTAAATTTGTATAGGTTGGGTAAAAATGTTTAGCTCTCTCTCCATACATATTCTTGCTTTGAGAACGCAACGCAGTTTCAACACTCACTGAGTATGTACCTATTATTTTAGCTTTAGCGCTAAATAAACAAAAAAAGTGTAAGGGTGTATATTTCGTGAACGATATTATGCGTAATTTGGAATGATCTTTTGGTTGTATACCTCCTTACTAGACGTCTTTGTGGATTTTCCTATCCGAAACGGCCGATAGGTAGCGCCTAGCGTAAAGCGAATCTACCGGTGGCAACTAAGATATAGCTGTTGCGTTATAAAATAACACCCCCAACGGCACCAACGATCCAACTGTTTCGACTCTCCCAGCAGGGGATTATTATTATTAAAATCAATATCATCGCGTCAACGTCGGCGTTATTTCCAACGGTTAAATTCAACAGGTGACAATTGCAACGATAACGGCGTTGGCGTTTTTTAGAATTATCGCCAACGCCCAATACTAACCTAATTATTGCATTGTTTTCACACGATTTTCTTTTTCTTAGTTTTCCCACTGAAGAGATAAACCAATATAAGCATGTTTTGGGCGTGTCTGTGTGCCAGAAGTAAACTCATTTTTTCCTTACTGGTGAAATTGATTAAGCAGATAATCAATTTCATAGCCCTGTCTGGGGCCTAGGAGTGGAAACGTCTTATGTAAATTCATGGCATAACTTTTTTTTCAAATCGGTACACACACTACACATAGATCACACTTTTATGAATCATGTGTTTAGTGGTTTTTTCTTACCAAAGACTTCCATCATGCCGTTTCTCCGCAGGGGTAGGCAGAGAGGATGGACCGCTATACAGCTCTCTCTTGGCACACACTCCTTGCTTCATTCACATTCATACATCGTCTCATACAAACTGTTATTTTATTCTGAATCTTGACGTGGACCGACTCAAGTATTTGATACACTTGACCGTGTCATGTCCTCCTCAGGCGTCTCCGACTTCTTCTTCTATTCACTTTCGCTTCATAATATATTCTTCTCACACTCCTTTCTTCGCGTTCCTTAATCCAGAGTGGGGTAGATACCAGTGGCGGCTCGTGAGTTTTTAATGTGCTAGAGTGCTAAGATTGAAAAATACGACATTGTTGGTGTTGTAGCCGAAAATGTTTTTTTTTCAAGATTTTATTTTTTGTATGAAGATTTTCAGGATTTTTCAGGTGGTGCACTGCACGGATTTCAGAAAAATCTTCTTACAAAAAGTTGAAATTTCGAAAACAAAAAAAAAATGTTTTCGGCTACAACAACATCAATGATGACGTTTTTTTCAATCTTACCACTCTAGCACACTAAAAAGTCACGAGCCGCCACTGGTAGATACACTAAGTATCGCCCTGGTGAAAGACCACCATTCAGAATCGAAATGTTGCTTGAAATGGCTTTAGCCGTGTTTTGTGACCAGATCTGAATAGCCAGGTACCTCCCAACCTTCCTCTTCCCCATCTCCTCCCCCTCCCCACTACCTTCAGCCTCACAATATATACCAATTGGGAATGCCATAGTCCCACTGGTTCCAGATGGTTGGGAGCAGTTGGGACTCTTGTGCGGTATTAACTATAAATGTGTGTATCACAACTTGTATTTTATTATTATAGTGACTATATATTATTATCAATTATGGAAGGTATTGCATTGCACTACTCCTGCATACCTTCTGGAATAAAATTTTATTATTATTATTATTTATTAAAAAAAATCCTATCCATTACACTTGCATCAGCCTTGCATTCTTTCCGGATATCCACATTATTTGGTTATTCATTGTAAATGTGTGATGGCAATCTGAAAGTGAAGGCGGTTGGTTGATGTCTGTCCATTTCAGATTCGAGGTGCGCTGCGACGAGCGCGTGGCGGAAGAGCAGCGCCGGTGCCGGGAGGCCATCTCCCGGGTGGAGCGGGACCGGGACTCGCAGGTGGAGACCCTCAACATGCGGCTCACCAGCGTGGATTCCGAATCGGGCCATCTCAAACAGGAGGTACGTCATCCCGTTTCTTTGCCGTGGCCTCCCTGTCCCGGGCTACTTTACTGGACCCCTCCGTTGGAGGCCCAGCCTATCCTCCGACAGTCTTTGGAGTTGTTTTCCCCAACCTTGTCGGAGGCGGCCAACTAGATTTCTTCCCTCTAGAATTGCAACCACAGTATTTTATGCAGAAGTCAATCCTCTGGCATTCTCCAATCCAATAACAGTACAATGGAAAAACTAAAAAAACACATTTAAACATTTTTGAATTTGCAAGTTTTTTCAAACATAGGTAAATATATCTATTTAAATAAATGATTTATTCAATAGAATTATACCTCTTGTAATGCTATGCTGTGCCAAAACATCTGTCCTACCATAGGGTATACAAAACGTGGCAAAATTTCTGCTGCAACAGTATTTTTCAAACATGAACAAGCAGTTTTCAAACATGGATAATTTCACGCGAGGCCGCCAACACAGGCTTCTGTTTCTTCCCAGGTGGTAACTTACCAATGATGATGCCCCTGGGAAGAATAACTAGGTTAATTGACTGCCTCGCAGGAAATTTGGATATTTTTCACACGAGCTACAACAAGTTTAAGCAAGAACTAGCTATTCTAACTATATTATGTACTTCTTGAAAACTTTTTTTTTTGTATATTCGTAAAAAGCATTTACTTTGTGGCTTGCCATATTTATAAATAGAACACATACACTTTGTTTTTAACCACTTTTTTATTTTTTTTGTCTGTGTGACTATAATAACCATTTTTTGTGTTTTTTGCAATGTTTTGTTGTAAAACTGTTTTTCCAAATATAAAAATAAATAAAACAAGTGGTTTATAATTTTCAAACCTATTGTCATGAGACCAGCAATACGCCTAGTCTCTAAGCTTTGATATTTTGTCTCCTCTAGTAGTTCCATGTGATGCATAAACATAGGGTATGTTCCGTGCAAACCCATGTTCACATACCTGAGGATTTAAAAAAAAAATGTTCCAACATATTTATATATAAATGATCTGATGCGGAGCCCAGACAGTGCTAGCGTACTCCAACTTGCTTCTGATCACTCCATTGAAGAGGACTGTCATTGCATTTATGCTATTAAACTATTTTTGAGTACATGTCCAAGCTAGGTGGTCAGGAGGCCAGGTGGCCAAGAAGTCATCTGAGATTCATCTATGAAGAGTATCAGGGTTCGATTCTAAGCACATTTAGGATCGTCGAGCTTCTCAACCACAATCACCCTTTCCACTAAACCTTTCTCACTGTAATGAATGCACAATTGACGGCTTCCGTGGTCGAGCGGTAAGACGCTTGACTACGAAACCAGAGATCGCGGGCTCAAACCCGGCGTCCGCAAATACACTTTTATTTCATTAATTTGTGTCATAACACATTTAATTTATAGAAAGTAATATGTAGTATATTTCCAGCACGTTTCAGAGTGGTAGATACTTCAAGTATCGCCCTGGTGAAAGACCATCATTCAGAATCGAAACGTTGCTTGAAATGGCTTTAGCCGTGTTTGGTGATCAGATCCGAATAGCCAGGTACTTCTCCACCTTCCTCTTTCCCATCTTCTTCTCCTCCCAACTATCTTCAGCCTCACAACATACCATAGTTCCACTGGCTGCAGACGGTAGGGAGCAGTTGGGACTCTTGTGCAGTATTCACTGTAAATAAAATAATAATACAAGAGAGGCTTTAGCATATAGCATACAAAGTGTGAGAATTAAATTAGTTTTTCCTGCACAATTTTGTTTCACCCAATGCAGTCGCTACTAAATGTATCTGTTTCCGGTTCCAGGCTGGTCGGCTTCGCGGAGTGTCGGAGGGTTTGAGGGTGGGGGCTGATGCAGAGGCCATGAGGCTGCGGGATGCCCAGGACGCTGTGGCCTCGCTCACCCTTCAACTGCAGCAGGCCAAGGAAGCTCATAGGAAGTAAGACTAACATTGAAGACTTTTCTTTTACTCTACGCTAAATTAGCCAGGTAACTACAGGATGGAATTACTAG
This sequence comes from Drusus annulatus, assembly GCA_022651775.1. Taxonomy (NCBI): domain Eukaryota; kingdom Metazoa; phylum Arthropoda; class Insecta; order Trichoptera; family Limnephilidae; genus Drusus; species Drusus annulatus. Next base: position 118,569 of record JAGWCC010000503.1, on the reverse strand, counting down.
GACTATAATCAAGAAGACCCTTCCAAGTTGGACAAAACTTTTCTAATAGAAGTGTCAAGAATAGATAATTTCCTTTTCATTGATTGAATAATGAATTCATACGTTTCATCTGGATTTTTATACCCTTAGCTTCTAATAAATTGTTTTTTTTTAATCTTTTAAATGTACACATGCACTGTTATACCCATATCTGAACCTATTTCTCTCATGATTTATGATGACGATCATGATTTTAGGTAGTTTTAATTTGTATACATACTAAATATTATTTTTTCCTTGTTAGTTAGTCTCATTAGCTTAGTTAATTTAGTATGAAGCGCACTCGAGGTGAAATATTACAAAACTGCGCCATATAAGTTCACTGTTATTATTATTGTTATCATGATAGACTTGACTTGTTTATTCATCCGTACATTTCCAAATTTCCAGAGAGAAGGAATCCCAGGAGACCTCAACGGCCATGGTGAATGAGCTGCAGCGGGAGCTGGAGAAGACCCGGCGGGATCTGGCGGCGCGGTGCTCCGCAGAACGCGAGGGCGGCCAGGGCGAGTGGGGGCCACCCGACCTGCTCAGGCTGGAGGAGCTGCATCAGGACCTCAGTCGCCTGCGCCAGGAGAACAAAGGTAGGGCTAACTGTCAATCTCACAGCTGCATCTTCAGGTACCATCAATCCGACAGTCTTCATACAAGATTATGTTCAGGTGGGGAACTGTTGTACCATCAATCTGACGACTGTCATACTAGCTTATAAGTGGGGAACTGTTCAAAGATATCATAAGAATTCATTAATTACCAGAATAAATTTATGGATCCAGCTATCTCATTTAGCCACAAGCATTTATTTATAAATTAACGGACCAAAGTCCAATTACAAAAAAGACATAAAACACAAAATGGAAAAAAGAGCAACAGAGAAGGAATAGCACACACATAATAATAAATGAAGCGATGACAAAAAATAGGACAAAATAAACATAAGAGAGAACATTCAAGCCATGGTCTAGTCAAAGTTTTGGCAGAGTCGTAAAGAATGACAAAAATTTATGACTTTTTATTTTATTTAATCCATTTGAGAAACTACAGACATTAATATCGACACTGGAAAGGCAAAAATAAGTTAAATATGCAGTTTTTTTTACTGCATCGAATGCTCTGACTCTCGTTTGATTCTGAAAACTTTTGTGGCCCTTCAGCCATCTAAAATATATTTACCATTTGGGAGAAGGCTTGACTCAAGCGACACATGTTTGGGACTTTCTTTTTAGCTTCTTATCGCTTCAGGTAACACAGTGAGAGCATTGAGTCACCTGGGTCAACTTTTTTTTTTCAAAATCCATCCAGGTACTGAAGACTAATGAATTTTATTCTAGAACAACAAAAAAAAGACTTTAAAGTGCTCCTGTGTAAACTATCCAAAATGGCGCTTCAGCCCTTTTGCTTTTTTGGCGAAGATATGTATATATTCCACAACTCTTCACCATTTATCACATGACCATCTGGTTTCAGAACTGGCGGAGGCTCACGAAGAGCTGCAGGCGCAGATGCTGACCAGGGGCCTGGAGACGGGCCGCTCCCTGCTGGGCCCCCCTCCCCACAGCAGCCTGGCCGCCGAACTCACCGAGATGACCAATGATCAGGTATTATATTACTCCACTTACGCATAATACTTATTTTAGTACATATCGATTGCTGTCGAGAAATTTGAGTTAGTTTGTTAAATTGGAGATTTTCGTTGTATTGTTTAGATTCAAAAATGTCTTTTTAGCAGTTATTGTTTATTGTTTTTGTGTAACTGTGTTTAATTTTTGTCTTATTGTTTTCGTGAAAGTCACTATGGATTATGATTTTTTTACTGTTATTTCTGTTCTGTAGTCTATTTTGTTAATTAGATAGATGTAGTAATTAGTTACCCCACACTACGTCACAATTACAGTCGTCTGCACACAACAAAATAACGTACATAGATTAAATATGTAATTCTTACCGCTTTATAAAAAAATTTTAACATTCAAATTATTATTCCAACATTCCCAACTCCTCAATAACAATTCCTTAATAATTTTTCCCACATTATTGTAATATGTATTATGAATTTAACATCCGCTTATAAAATTATAATAAATGTTGACAAGGGAGATACGTGTTTATCAGAGATGGAATCATCAGCTTGCTTTCTGTTTTTATGTTTTGCAGTTTGATGGGTTTGCACAAGATCATTACGACACACAAATTGACAAGGTACGGAATCATCAACAAGTAACGTGTGCATGGGGCTACCCGACGCTTGGAAATAACACTAATAACATAACCTCTATTCACGCAATGTAACCCACTAATTACTGTCTGTATTACTTTTCAGGTGCCTTCTAGTTCCTCTTCTATTCTTCTGTCCTTCCTTATTTCTTTCTAAATATTTTTCTGATGATTGATAAATAATAAACATTGGTCAGATCTTACTGAAACAAAATTTACGGGATGGAGTCTTCGCATTAGCTGACATTACTCCACTTTCATTGTACTTTTTTTTAATTCAAGTTAATATTTTATGAAAAAAAAATGTTATCAATTCAATCATAATTTTGATAGGTTAAAATCATTAATATGTACTCGTATATGCCAATCAACCTAAATATTTGCCCTGTTCTGTTTGGTTATAATGTTGTCGCTGAATCTACCTTAACGACTGTTTTCGACCTGAAATTTTTTACATAGATATTTATACAATGCAATATTTTTAGTTACACACTTAAAACGGGATTTGTCACCATATATACATGTATATTTTTTTAACTTACAATTATTCTTCTGGTATTGTTGTTTATTCTGAGATTTGACCCGCATCTCTTTTTGCTGTTAAAAAAAAATGCATTTAACTTTACGTGTTACGCATAACTTTTCAAAGCTTTGTACACCTCATTTAAAATTACCAATTTTAAAGTTCTTCTAAAATTATTTACAAATATGTATTATTATATTTTGGGTGTGGTTGGATATTTATTATAATATTGCTTGCTTATTTCTATTGCACAAATTATATATTTTTGCCTATGTTTTTTTTTTTTTTTGTGATTTTTGGTTATTACATAATATCTAGGGGTTAAGAAATAATATTGTATTCACGGTATGAACCATTAAGAGCTATAATTTATGAAATTTAAAGTTGTTCCCAACATCATTTTACGTGCCACTGACTTTGAAGTACTATATAATCTCAAATGAATGTACATGTGAGTTTTTTCACTCCCCTTAAAAAATATCATTGCATGGATGATTAAAATATGAAGTAAAGTACATAAAAAGTAGATTTTTTTACATTATTTACTTTATCTGAGCTTGTCAGTTTTAACAAAATTATGGTTAAATAACAATTTACCTTCATATACTTAATTCTTTCAACATCGACGCTCAATGGGAACCATAAAAATGTAAAAAAAACAAAATGGCTTTAATTGTTGAATCAATGCTGTCTCAAACTGTCACAAATTAATCTGATGTTTCAGTGAATATTTGAGGGACGCATGGTTTTGTATTTCCGTGTTTCTAACAATTTTAACATTAAGGACTACTTCAAAACATCTCTCTATTTTTTTATATCGAATATTCCAGATGCAGAAAGCACTGAAAGAGCAGCAGGATGTCAATGGACAACTCCGGGGCTACATCGACGGGATCCTTCTGCAAATAGTGGAAAACTACCCTCAACTTCTAGAAGTCAAACACAACAGATCATAACATATCCGGCAGAGAATACTTATTAGTTAGAAGGATCATAACCAATATCTAGTGTAATTTACTTAGCGTTTTATCAAAGCGAAGAGAAGATTTCATAATTATCAAATGATTTTTCAATTTAATAAAATGTTGAATATAAATAATTGCTTATGTACATAGTATAGTATAATAATTTAATTAATATAGATATTTTACTATGTAATTTTAAATAAACTGATAGATGTTTGTGATCCGAGCTTAGAGTTTCGACACTCTGGTCACTAATTCAATTGAAGTAATTTCCTGTACTTTTTAACTTGTTTTTATAATATCACTTTATGATGCGCCATCTTATGATTTCATGGCCATAAACGGTGCGGATGTCGAATGTCTGTCTGCAAGTGCAGGTTATCTTATTTGGTTTCAAAAATATAAAAGCAATAGTAAATTTAATTAGATTTAATATTATATCGATATGTATATTAATTTTTATTTATCACATTGGCGGGATAATTTTTTTACATTTTTCACAGATTTATTCTGATAAGAAAACGTAATAAAACCATACAAAATCATTTGTTACTTAAGCACTGTTAAAAATAATTGCAACTTTATGATATCCGATTTAAAACAATGAATTTACGTTAATACTAATTAAATGATTGATTTTGAGAATATTAGTAAAGTATCGTTAATTCTTCTAGTAAATGTAGTTCCTGTTTTTTTCTATTCATTCCTACAGGTCACTTTGTAAAACAATCATTAAAACGCAACCTGTACTTTCACAGTAAGTGTGGAATCTGGATTGATTGATTAGAAATGTATAATTTACAAATCTGATATTACATGGCCCATTTTGTATATTTATGGAATGTGACGTAAATCGTGAATGATAGTTCTTAGAATCTCCCTTTGTCCCGAATCGGAGGCGAATGATGAAATACTTATTTAAGATTTAATTGTAAATTATTTTGGTAGTTAAGTTTGTTAATAACCGTCCAATGTAATTATTATTCAGCCCTTAATTAGATTCTGTAAATAAACTCTTTTGCCTACTTTTATAACTGATTCATCGAATTAAATATTTAAACCATCTGAATGTCATCACAATAGTAATTATTTTAATGATCTACGTCAAATCTAATTCATTGTCTTTTATGTTGTGCAAAATGTGTGTAATTTAGAGAAACTACTATTTTATTTTCTCTGTGATAGAATAAAATGTTGCCTCGTTTTATTAACATAACATTAAAACTGTTTTGGAATGTCATTATTCCAATCCTAGAATAATCCAATATAAATAATTTTATGATTTGATTATCTTACTTTTTTAAATGAAATTAATACTTTAATACGATTTTTGTGAAAATACAAGTACCCTATTCAGATTTGGAGCTAAAAAAATTAACCGGTATCTTTTCTGGCCAATAACAATACCACAAAAAAACTTTGGCATTTCTGCCGTAGTGAAATGGCCACTACTGACTAGATAAGACTCCCGGGTGATTATTTTGTCTAATGTGAATGCTGCGACGGATTAAAAAATATGAAATATAGCTAAAAAGAAAGACTGCTGTTTGAATGTGCGTGGGAATTTTAACATGTTATGAATTAATATCTTTTACGATTATATTGAACTGTTTCAACAGTGAATGTGATGAAATAAATTAAACTAAATATAATATAGATATAAAGAAAAAAATATGTAAAAATACTATTTATTTATGCGAAAAAATAATATTGTCAATAATTTTTTTTAATTGAATTAAAATATAATTGAAAATACTTAAATAATTTACGTAAGATTTTTTAAGCATTAATAACACAATGTTCATCTCATTCGAATGATAATTTTACCTGTTCCATTTTAGATTTTACATTTTCCATGTCCATTCTGTATTCATAAAGAAATAACAATAAAAAATCTTTATTTTGTAATTTTTTTTTAATAATTAACCAAGTACTTTGAACACATTGTATTTTTTTAATATTTACCACCCTTTTCTATGAAGATAAAAATTGTCTAGTTGTACTTTCAATGTCCAGTTTCAAGAGAAGTAGCCTTGGATCTATTATTTCCTATTGAAAAAAAACAAAAAATACTTTAATACTAAATCAAATCATACAATGCATATTTTGTAATGAAAAAAGGTAGGAAAATGTATTTTCGTAAAGTTTTGAGGCGACAGAAGTAAGAATATAGTTATTTACCCGGAATACAGAAGCTGGTCTTTCATCAAATGCAATGGTGTGACTCAGATCCAGATCCTTAATTTCTTCCAAATGCGCATTCTCAAAATACCTCTCTCCTAAAAGCATTCCATTAGCACTGTTTCCAGGAGCATCACTTGTGTATCTCACACCCGATACATCAAAGTGCACTTTCTTAGCAAAATCATCCAATTTACCCAGCGGATCAAAATTGATTTTATGAGCGTTTTCAACACGGTCCCTTGAGACCGACGACTCGAGAAAATCAGTATGAAAGTTCATATTTGTTTCTGCAAGACCGTTAAACCTTTGTACGTCATTATTTTGAAGTTCCATGTAGGTCTGTTTAAGCGTGGAAGCCTTGCAGAGTCCGCATTGACTGTTGAGTGATTCTTTTTGCAGGTTATGAAACATGAGGCGTTCCCTGGATAGGGCCACTTTATCTCGAGCGATGAGCTGCTCGCGGCCGTTGAGCGATATGGCTTGCTCCTGGAACCTCTTGAGCTTCTCCTCGTACCTCTGCTGAGCGTAGGTGGCTTCGGACGCCTTGCGCTCCGCCACAGCGTGCTTGGCTAAAGCGGAGCGAGTCAACATCTCCAGTTCTTGACTCCTAAAACAACGTAAAACACTATCAGTAACCATTTTATTTAAATCACTTATTCCGCTAGTAATATTTTAAAGTTTGATTTACCTCGCAGACAGAGCCATTTCAGCAAGATTTAAATTTTGCTGATTGTTTGATAAACTTTCCTTGTTATTTTTTATTTCTTCTAAGTCCTTCTCAAGGTTTTGTTTTAGAGCCTGCAGTAAATATTTTGAATAGTTAATTGATTATAATACAGTTGACTTTTGGGGTGTTTTGACGTGCGTTGCTTGTATTAAATATTGGGTCAAAAAAGATCAAATCTCATAAAAATATTTGCAGTATACTTTATTCTTATTACCTCAGTACTGTTTTTCAAATGGTCTACTATTTTCCGTTGGTTTGCAATATCTTGCTTCTCTTGCTCTAATTTGCTTATTCTCTCCGCAACAAGTTTGTCTGCCTCTGCATTCTGCTCTTCAGTACGTTTCACGTTTTGCTGAAAATCCATACACACATTTGAATGATTGACGATTCAAACAATAATGAGTAATACTTATTTTCTAGATAAATTATTTACCATCAACAAATCCCTTTCGCTATCAACGTATCTTTTATTCTTTTCTGTTTCATTCTTTTGCATTTCCTTCTCAGCATCCAAGTCCAACTTTTTCCGTCTAAGCGATGATTTCTCCTCTTCAATGGCCTGAAATCAATGAAAAGCTTTACGTATTACAAATGAGTCAAAACATAACTAAATCTAGATCCAAGTATCTGTGAAACACAAACCAGTATTTGTTGCCGCAGAGTTTCTTCTAAAGTTTTGAGAGTCAATCTATTTTCTCGCGAGTCCGCTTCGAGGTTTTTCCTTTGTATTTCTAAAGTCTCAAACATGTCTGGAATAATTATTTTCAATGAGAGTTAATTACATATGTATGAGTATTCACATTTTACCTGACCTCAATTAAAATCAAGGTACTCTGTAAAATATGTAGATATTTTAGTAGCGGTGGCACCCCTCTCAAGAAACAACATACATATCTAGAGCAAACAAATGTCAGAAAGGCAGTAATAACACTTTCAACGTATCTTCAGAATTGTTAAAATTTAGTATATTATGTATAATACCTTTGAAATTAATTACAAATATCTTACAATTAATCTGCTTTTCCTTAGTGAAGATGTCATTCTCTTTCTTGACAAGATCGCTGCTCATTTTGGATTCCATCTTTTCCACGAAACCGGCGCAGATCTCATTGTTCCTCTCCACATCTCTCAGTATCACATCTAGCTTCTTGGAATAACCCGTGCTCTCTTTCACTGTCGACTGTTCGATGGCCGTACTCTCTCTGCAAGTACATAAATTATTGAACTCATTGTCAGCAGTCATGTATGTGGCTGGTCCTGCGCAGGCGCAATTGGAACAGTCCGTTACAGGTGGCGGATTGCTGAAGCGCTATTGTTTTATTTTTAACTGTACACCAATCATAATATTACTCTGCAAATTTAACAGAACAAAACATTAACACTTTAAACATGTCATTAAGTACCAACCTTATATTTTGTATCACTCTTTGATACTGCTCCTGGAGAACGTCCATGTTTTCTCGGTGTTTGTTTTCCATCTGCTCTCTCTCCGCCCCCTGTCTCTGCGAGAGCAACTTGATCCTGTCGTCTGCCTGCTGCAGCAATTTGAGGTTCTCCTCCTCCAACCTCTCTATTCTCATCATGTAGTAGCTGGTCAACTTGTCGTTCTCCGTCTTTAACCTTTCTTCAACGTTGATGAGGGAATCACCGACTAGCTGGATCTGATGCCTGGAATTGTAAATGCACTCTATTATGATCGACGGGTTATGATTTGTAACTGTTTGTGTTGTACATTGTCTGTCAGACCATTGAAAAGAAATAACAATTAATACAAAAGAATTTCTTATTAACCCTAAGCTCCTCATTTTATGGGGGGTGACTAGCGAAATTCTGAAGGAAAAGATATTGTTCCTCAAAATTGTTCATTTGGAAAATGTTTAATTTTGTAAAAAGTTGTAAGTCCGTTTTCATAAATTCTAAATCAACACGATGCCATGTCAGGAAAAAATTGGAAATCAAAATAAAATGCCTGACAAAATATTAACAGCCGATAATGGTACATATTTTGATTTTTTGAACACCATACTAATATACCAACTGCTCCCAACCGTCTAGAGCCAGTGAGACTATGGCATCTCCAATTGGGGTATGTTGTGAGGTTGAAGGTAGTGAAGAGGGGAAGGAGATGGGAAGAAAAAGATTGGGAAACACCTGGTTATTCAGATCTTGTCACCAAACACGGTCAAAGCCATTTCACGTTACGATTCTGAATGGTGGTTTTTCACCAGGGCGATACCACTCCGGAATGTGCCGCAAACACACTATATATTATTTTTATATGAATTAAATGTGTTATGACACATATTAATTAAATAAAATTTAAAATGAACTACCTGTTTGAAAAAAAAATATTTTAGGCTAATATTAAAAGTTTCCAGGTTGTTTTAATTGTCTCTTGAATTTATTTGTAATTTGGACTAAGGTTTTACAAGTAAGCCGAAAACATGATGGATATCTTTTAATCTTCAGTCGACGTCTATTTATAACACATGCGTTTTTTTAAAACAATTACCTGTAGGAAGTATCCATCATGTCCAGCTCTTTGCTATGGTTCTCTTTAAGATTCAGAATCATCTGCTCCAACTGGACTCTCTCCGAAACCTTCTCCTTCTTAGTCCTGCCATCAATCCTGTTACTGTCGGGCACATCAACCTCCACGTCTATTTCATCTGCATCAGTCGTCTGGTTACCGTCCGCTTCCCCGCCCGCCCCCAGGGTTGATGGGGGCCTCAGCAAAGACTGCAAAAACAGAAGTACATCATTTAGAAGTGTACTTATATTATTATTTCACCTGTTGGCATTTTAAAAATATTTTATCATTTCATAAAAAAAAAGTTTTTACATAATTTTTGTTGAGGAAACTTCTGAAATATATCCAATGTTTATGTTTACAAATACACTATTCTCTTCACATATGAAAATCATTTACACCTCAGAGCAGTAATATACCAGGAGGGAGCGCTTGTGTAGTCAGGATTGCTGATTTTTTTCCTGACTCGGGCGTGGCTAGGGCTAGGACTAAAGTATTTTTACATCCATTCATAGCACATGTTGACATAATGTTTTTGTTTATTTGTACAACCACTTTTTCACAGTATTGTTATAAACAAAAATATAACTTAAATTTGGTTGAGTTATGTCGCATAACAAAACATAGTGGGCGGAGTCTCCGGAGACGCGGGAGTCGGAAAACATACTTACACACAGAAAAGTGGTGCTATATGATGTGAGAACTTGTCTTATCTCTTTCTCTCTCATGGTTTACGAAGTAAAAACCCGAAGCAAGTGATTTAACGTAAATTTGTATAGGTTGGGTAAAAATACATATTTAGCTATCTCTCCATATATATTATTGCTCTGAGATTTACACAGCGATCTAACAAAAACTAAAATGACATGCATTCGATCCATGGCTTACAGGTCAAAAAGAAAAATTACTATAAATTGGGGGTTATTATTAGAGGGTTCAGCACAAGCTCTGGGAGGCCTGGGCCAGCCTGTAAACCTGGTCCTCACCCCTTCACGTCAATATGTATATTTTTTGCACAAATTCAATACAGACTACTAAACTGCAGTTTGACTATTAAGGCATCATTCCCAGTGCAGTAAGTAGTTGTTTATGTGCACTGATTACAATTTTATTTACATTTACATTTGCACTTCTATAATAACCTTTTCAGGAAGTTATCAAAAGTTAAAAATATCAAAAACAGAAATGTTAATAAAATTTTGTCAAGGTTAAGGTTTTTCAAACTCTATCACATTTGATTACCATCAAATCGACAATTAGCTCCATTTTGAATTTTTTACACTTGACGATCTCCGTTGAGCGCCAATTCACGGCCCGTTTCACCTTTTTAATCAAAAGTGAACTGTCGAAAAGCAAAATGGTCATATTCTTATGCTCATCAACCAATCACAATTGGATACAATGTTAAAACAGACTGAAAATCGGCATTCACAGGGATCAAATTTTATAAGTTTGAAGCACTCAAAGCTAAGAAGCCAAGGAGAAAACCAACTGCAGGCAGATAAAACATCAATAATATCTCAATTCCTCAGTGGATCTACAAAGTCCCCAGCTAAATGAAAGAATGACAGAGCCCACCTGTATGTGAGAGTTGATCCTCTGCTGGTGCTGGACAATGACCTTCTGCAGCTGGGTGCGGTGGTCCGCCTGCCCACTGAGGATTTGCCCCAGCTGTTGCCGGTGCGCCAACACCACCTCTCGCTGCACCTTGCGGGACTCTTCTTGGCGTTCTGCAACAAAACAAATACATTAACCTTTTCAGGAACTGTTCAACTTCTAGTGCACCGGAGGTGCCAATAGTCACCGGGCATTCATCATTATCTTTTTAGTAGTGTTTATCTTTTAAAACCTGTTGTTCCCATATTTAAATGAACCGTAGTCGCTTGTCAACAACATAGAGATATTTTGCATTGCATAGGTGATTTTCCCACGAAAACGGCGCCACAAAAATCATCCATTTGTTATTATTATTTAGTTATGTGCAAGTTGAGTAATAATTATTTGAAATTTGCTTATCTCAGTACGGTTGAAAATAATCGATTTTCAAAGTAACATTACTGTTTGGATTTACAGGAAAACCTCATGCAATTTTATTTTTATTTTGAAGGAAATGTATTCAGTCACACGAAAATACAATAAAACGACAAAAAAATCTTCACATTTCTTAATCAAACTTTTTTTAGTGGCATGAGGTAGAAAAAAACAATTCTCCAAATACAAGCAGCTATTTCAGAAAAAAACACTTATACTAGTAATATACAATTTGAAAAAATACAGACACATTATCTGAGAAGATAGCACAATTGACAAAAGTAACATTTTGTCAAACACAAGTGAAATTACTGTCAGCAAGGTTTGACGGAAGTTGCACTTTTAGGGAATCCGGCATTTCAGAGGTTAATAGGACTGGAAGGTTATTCAAGGAATAAAGGCGAAACATGGGAAATCCAGGAGAAGCTTCAAAGCTGTGCAAACCTCAAGAAAAGAAGAAAAACTAATTTCAAAAAAATTGTTCCAATAACATTTGAAGTGATAAAATTTACTTAGAGAATATTGGTTTACTAACTGTATGTTTTCATTTAAGCCCAATTAAAGAAACTCATTTATTGTGATACTGGGCTTTTAAAATAAAATAAATAATGAAGAAGGTTACTACTGTAGTTTTCAAAACACAACATCAGCTTAGGTAGTCAGGTCTCATTGCAACAATCATCATTATCACCACAAACACCTTGCAAGTAAATATTACATAAGTAGGCTGTTTTAGAATGTCTCCTAGCAACTCTAATAATAAGACACCTGTATTGTAATGTAACAAGATATTCAAACTACTCATAAGTGCCGCAAATATGCTATATAATATTTTAAATGAATTGATTGTGAAATGATACAAATTGATTAAATAAAATTTATTAACCCGCAACCTCTACAATCGTATGCGAGAATCTTAACCACTCGACCACGGAGACCGTCAAAATAAATGAATACCGCCGATAGCTTTGTTGCAACCTTTCCATCTTTCCTCAAAAATTATGCACTTATCGACAAAAAAAAAGGTTACAATGGAGCTCTCAGCGGCTGGATCGTAATTTATTTTACATAGGGAACCACAATATGGTCTCGCTGTTGAGAGCTCGCAACATAGTAACAGAAGTAAGATAAATAAAGATTGATTGGGAATATAACTGAATGGAGTCACCGTGCAAGGCTGCCAGCCTCTCCTCCTGGGCCTTGAGTTGCAGCGCCACCATCAGCTGTGACTCCTGCTGCTGCAGACAGATGGCAGCACTCTGCTGTTCCAGCTCGGAATTATTCAGCAGATTCAAATTGGAACCCGTTCCCAGAACTTCCGGAATGTTCATTTGTTTCACCATCAAACTTGTCAGATCCGAATACATCGGGTTCACATTCCCGGATTAGACGCAGCGAGATGTCCGCTTTCTGCAACATTTTCCAAGGGTTGCGGTTTCGGTTGATTTGTCGCTTCATCCTGTTTTGAAACAACTTCTTTCGGTTTACTTTCAGTCGGTTTCAACCAATCGGGCAAATTATTCTGTTTTATTTCGTCTTTCAACTCTAAAGGATCTTTCGCATTCAGGTCGTTGTCGGGAAATAATCCCAACCAGTCTGTATTGCCTCTCTGTCTGCGTGAAATGTTAGAGGCGTCTTTTTTTACTGGCTTCGATAATTCAACGGCAGATTCCGCCTTGATGGGTTTCGGCTTGACCTCTGGCAAACTCCTTTCCATGTCGAGTTTAGAACTTGAACTCGATAGTCTGACATTTTTACTTGTCGGAGCCGAAAGAAAATTGCTCGGAGAATATCCAGTTGAAGCATTTGAATTTTCTACTTTTGAGGCTGATGGCGTTTCGAGTCTTTTAAATGAAGATGTTGATTTTCCTAAAATGTCGTCAAATGTTGACGACTTGTTGGTACTTTTTCCTGGACCAGGCTCCGTATCAGATAAACCGAAATCATCCAAGAAGTTTAAGCTGTCGGGAAAACTTGATTTGGCTCTTTTGATTGTGGATTGTAAATCCCCGGATGAATTGACATTCTGTTTATCTGTGTTTTCTTTCATGCCTGGCGAAGTGGCCGGCCTCTGAATTATGTTGATTTTACTTTCAGTCGGTGTGTCGACGAGACCTAGCCAATCCCCCCCAGATGGATTGTTCTTCACATCCTTATTTGGAAGAACTGCTGCAGCTCGGGGAGGATCATCATCGAGTCCGAATAAATTGCTTTTCTTTTTGTCTAAACTGGCATCGCGAGATGATAGTTGGGTCCTAGTAGCAGGTTTGGCCTTATCGTCGTTATAAAAGCTATCATTACTGTTATCACTAAGCAAATCTCCTAATGGGTCATCTAAATCAAAATCAATATTTTTAGCCATTGTTCAGTAGTCTTTAGTTAATATTCTAGACAAACTCTTTAAATGTCAAATGAATAAACGCGGTTGTCAACCACATTTACAATAAAGAACACAATATTTTGTTCCATTTTTGCGAGACTTCATTCAATGGCTTGCCGGGCTTTTGTATTTCAAGCGGTTACCATGGTGACGGCAGTCTAGACACCATAGCAGTCTGAAATTGGTGTATTACTTTGTGGCTGCGGCATTAAATGTTCCAATGTTTTATAATATAAAATGGACCACAAAGGAGTTGCCAACATAACGCTGTAAAATGGTTTAAAATTTAAATCCATAGAACAAAAAGTTTGAACCGACTGACACATGAAAAATTGACGTAAATATTATTGTCATCGTTCTCATTGCAATTTCAATATCGAAATGGATTGCGTTGGTAAGTTAATATTTTCTTCAACACTCGTTTATTTAACTGACACATTCATGTTGTCCCTCATTGTGTTGTTATTTTCGTGTTTTAATTCGCATGGTTTTATCCATTCTTCAGAGACGGACAAAGGAGATTCCTCTGAGAATTGTGATCCGAATTCCACTCCTGTTAACGATAAGCCAGTCACCAAACCCGTAGAGACTAGTGTCGAATGCGAAAATGTAAAACCAAAAGTTGACTACCACCAGCCCGTCCTGCCGGAAGACGTACCTATGAAAAACCTACGGCAACCACCGCCAGAGGAAATGATAGAATTCAAAGTTATATTCAATAAAAGTAAGCACGATATTACCTTCGGCTGGGATCAAACTGTCAGGGAGTTAAAGTTGCACCTGGAGCTGATCATCGGTGTGGTGCAAAATGCTCAGAAGATACTCATAAAGGGAATGGCTAAAGATGACAGTACACTAAGGGAATCCGGCCTGGTGAAGGGAGGAAAAGTTATGGTCATCGGCTCCAAGATGAATGATATTCTATCCGTCACAAACTGCAAACAGGTAATATTTTTATATCTTTACATTGTCACTCCAAATTGACTGTCAGTGTTAACAAAGTGCGTAATTTACTTCATTTAAGTGTAAATTGCATAAGAACCACACAAGCATGGTCATGTAAGCTTTCTATAAATAAACAAAATCATTTTGCTGAGTCACTGTTAAAAACATAAATTACTATGAAAATATTATTTCCAATTGAATGTCAAGTTTTAAAAGCTTATATACCAAATTATTTTAATTAATCAAGTATTAATTTAATTATTTATACACATAAATGGTGAAAAGCAAATTTTATCATCTTGTGTAATTGAATTTTTACATTTCAGCAATGTCTGATAGAAGAAAAGACAGCGGGATCTTCGAGTTCTAAAGAACCCCTTAAGTGACCAGAAGATTCACAAGAAAATACTGGACAAAGGAGTGCCCCCAGATGTTATGCCCGGAACCAAAGGATCTAAGGTAAACTTGACATCTTAATAATTGCAAGTGGCTTGAATGAGAATATCAGAATCGGATGTTCAGATTTTATATAACGTAGAACTCATGATAGATCCACCGTAAGTTGTATGTCGCAAGTTGATTAGTTCAACAATTATGCCTAAAAGTGGCCATTCATTTCATTTTTATACAATTTCACTCTTATTTGTATGTATAAGTATGTGTGGATCGCACTAACCTCCTCACATTCCAGAATAAAGAATAATTTAAATAAAACTCTTTTACTCAATGGAGTAAAAGAAATCGATTTGGAAAGAATGCATTTTTGTTTCATGCAAGACGTGTCAGAAGAATAATTATTATGGAAGAATTTAGAATGCTAAACATTCTTTGTCGATGATTCACAAAGGTCTTCTGCTAGTGTCAACTATAAGGTTGAGCCTTGGAGGACACAGAGAGGTACTTTTGCGAAACAGTGCAGTCAGGACGGTTGACTTTATACTGACTCGATAGAAAGAGACAAAGATATGTTGAAGGATGTTGGATAGCCTATTATGACAACCCACGTGGAATTCGAACATTTTTAATAAACATATTTGAACACATTAAACAAAACAATATCAATACACCATTTAAATGGTTTATAATGTCAAAATATCACACAAACACTAATAACAGAAGGTTTGCCTTAAATAATGACGGAAGCTTTTTTGTTGATTTTATGTCTTTACATCATTAAAAATGTGAAAATTCTAAAGTTCAGTCAAAAATATTTAAAACTGTTGAAATACCTCTGAAAGGTAATGTTTTATAATCTTTGTTTGGTCTTGTTAGAACATTCACGCATAGCACATATCACTATAATGTTTGATTTTTTTGTATAACCACTGCAAGTTTTTTAATCAACACAAATATAGGAAATAACCTCAAAATCCGTTGATGTAAGTTATGCGACTCGATGATGTGAAGTTAGCGCGGACGGAGAATATTCTTACATACTTAGAAGTGCTGCAATATTTTGTGAAGACTTTTCTTGTCTCTTTTTCTCTTATGGTATACAACGCAAAAACCCGGAGAAAGTGATTTATCGCTAATTTGTATAGGTTAAGGTGAAAATATTTAGCTCTCTCTTCATATATATTCTTACTCCAAGGGTCCAAACTCCATTAAATGGAAAACAGCGCAATTTTTAATTGGCATTTGACCGGCTCCTGTTAAACACCGATTCTTGGCTCATTTTAGGTTTTGATCAAATTGTGATAAGCTATAAGTATAACGATCATGTTCTTGTGGTTATAAGCTGATCACAATTTGATTGAAAGCTAAAACTACTTTTAACGGGGACCATTCAAATGAGAAAAATTCAAAATGGAGTTGATTTTCGATTTGACGATCGTCAAATGTGATAGAGTTTGAAGGACTCCAACCTAAGTCTCTTTGGTTCACCTCCCCTCAATGCCGTGTTGATGTGTGTGATCTCCAGGAGCCGCTGCCTCCAGTCCCGCTGAGTGGAATGCTGAACAAGCACGGCGGCAAGGTGCGCCTGACCTTCAAGCTCGAGTCGGACCAGCTGTGGCTCGGCACCAAGGAGCGGACGGAGAAACTCAGCCTCACTTCCATCAAAGGTTTGCTTTCATTCCATCTAAATACACTGTGTAACAGTTAAACATGTTGTATGGTTTTTAAGAACTTAAATGTTTTGGAAGGGTTCAGAAGAATATGTTGCCACATGGATGTCATCAGTTTAGTTTATTTGGTAATCTTTTATGGCTTAGGTCTGTATTGACGTTTCATGTCTTCATTGTTTTACGCGAGCATTGTTAATTAGTTTCAAGGTAACATTGTTAAAAGATGACGATTAATATGTACATAGTTACATTTCTAAAAAAAAACTCTACCAGACTAAAAAAACAAAAATTAAGCTGTTGTTTCAGCCAAATTTTGATATGCATGTAAATATTGTTGTATGAAATAACTTCTTTTTTACAGGAATAACATCTGAACCAATAAAAGAGCACGAAGAATATCACATTATGGTTAGAAAATTCATTTATTTTTTACAATTTTTCGCACGACGTAGAGTGGTAGATACTCACTTCCTGGTGAAAGACCACCATTCAGAATCAAAACGTTGCTTGAAATGGCTTCAGCCGTGTTTGGTGACTAGATTTGAATAGCCAGATACTTCCCAACCTTCCTTTTCTCCATCTCCTTCCCCTCCTCGCCACCTTCAGCCCCACAACATACTCCGATTGGGGATTCCATAGTTTCACTGGATCTAGACGGTTGTGAACAGTTGGGACTCTTGTGCTTTGCAGAAAGTATAATATAACTTTTCTGTGCAATTAATCCTTATTTATGATTGACATAACCCATGGAATAATAATTGATTGCTTGTCATTCTTTCGTGTTTTCAACATCCAATTGTCTCGGCAGGGTATTCAGCTGGGCCCCACCGAGGCCTCCAGGTACTGGGTGTACTGGGTGCCCGCCCAATACATCGAGGCCATCAAAGATGCCGTCCTGGGCAAATGGCAGCTCTTCTAGACAAGCGTGTTGCTTGCCCCAGTTTGTGTGTATTCAAAACTAATCTATCCATTCAGTTGGTCAACATACAAGCGAGGAATCTCCACCGTATTAAAGGTTGATTGTCTTTGATAACGAGGTTGATTACTTTGGTTAATATTCTTAATTGCCAGCCTGACTGATGCTGGTAACCGATGGAGTGCGTAAAGAGGGTAAAGATGTATCGAGTCTGTTTGACTGTCTTTTGATAAAAAATGTTCCAAATTTTGTACTCTATCAAATTAAATGAAATATTTTCTTCATTACGCTTAGTTTGGTAAGGGTTTTATTATTTCAACTCCATCGTTTACTTTGAGGATGAATCAATACAATGGCAACATACAATAATACAAAGTCAGTTCTTTCACTATTAAAAACAATTTTTTTTTTTACTTCCTGTAAGATTAGATGTAGACTTCAAGTTTATCCACTAAATGTTGAGAGTAATTTATAGTTTTGTGTCAAATTTGTAGAACTTAATTTTTATTTTTTTTAAGAATTTGAATTTAATAATATTGCTTTTAAGTTCTGATGGCTTTTAATTTTAGTGTGACAGTTGTTTCGGTGTTTAAGGCCCACTATTAAACTGTTTAATAATGGGCTCGTCTGCTAGTCACAGCTGTCACACTAAAAACCTGCAGAACTGTATAAAAATATTGTTGAGTTTAAATTATTTAAAAAAAAATCTGAGTAATGATTAATCTGCTGGGTCTATTTTATAATTCTGAATGTTTAATTGACCCGTTTTAGTTTTTGTCAGTCAATTATCTGTGCTATTTTTAACTGTAATTTAGGCAAGTAACTGAGTGTACTTTAGTGTAAGGTTTCATTTTTAAAGTTTTTTTTTACCGCAAGACTGTTCTGTAGAATTTTATTTATTCTGTGTCTATTGACTCGCATTTATTTCATTGGTTTTATATGCCAAAGTATTGTTTTATTTTCGTGAGAATTCGCTCATGTACTGAATTTGTTAGTTGGAAAGTTGCCTTAAAGAAACTAGTTTTTGTTTTCTTTGTTGCCATCGCATTGATTTTTTGATATAGTGATCTCTGGATAGTCAAAAAGTATCTTATGTTTTAAGCGCACAATATTCTTGAATATTGTCTAAACTACATACTGAACTGAAAAGCTTGTTATAATGCGTATTCAAATGTGTCCTTTATTTTACTTAGATAATAAGTTCATGTATTTCATTTCTCAATTCTTATTGTGTAAGAAATAAAGGTTTTATTTTGTTGGTAAAGTAAGTGAAGTCCGCTGCCCAAAGTTAATAGCTCCCCACCTGCTGTGCATTATAACTAGCTGTGTATTAGTGTTATGCTATTATAACCCGTCATGTAAGAAAGAATATTGTCATTTATTGAACCCACGTCGGTGTTTATTAAAGATCTGCCAAAAACATGAATAAAATTATCATTCTTTAAGAATAATATTATATCTTCATTAGTCGCGTGTTTGTGTGATAAACAGAAATTTATTCATATATGTTCAACTTTCTTTAATGTACATAATAAAATTTTAAAATAATGTTTATTTTTTTCATTTTTTTTTTCAAAAGATTATCACTTTTATCTCAAATTTATTCAAATCGATCTTGCCAATTTGTTTGCTTTTACGTGCTGTTCTGATACTGCAACATGTTCTTTGTCACAAATATCTAAAACTTATGTATAAAATTTAAAAGATTCACAACAGTCTTTACGCCGATTCTCGGTTCATTTCAGTCTTAGAACAAATTGTGACCAGTTGTCAAGCATATCAATCATGTTGATCGACATGTCAAGCATATCAATCATGTTGATCGACATGTCAAGCATATCAATCATGTTGATCGACGATTAGATGGACGAAAGATGACAAAAGTTTGAAATTCTCCAACCATAAAATAATAAATTCAAAATTGTCTAAAAGAATTAGTGGTAGGAATAATGGAAAATATTTTAAAAACTACGATATTACAAATTAATAACTTAGGTACAATAAAACGAAATATTTTAATAAAATTTTATTCAAACCCATTTTTAATTGCTTAAATTACAACAGTAAGAATATCTTCACACAAATAAATTATTTTATTTTATCTTTAAATAATACAAACTAATCAGGCACACAATTAAAATATTTGTTTTTGGCAACACAAGATTCTAATAGAATAATGAAAAAATATATATTATTTGAACCACCACTTTTGGCGTAAGATTTCGACAAAAGTCTAATTTATCATAATAAATATATTGGAAGAATCAAATGTAAATAATGATATTTTGTTGAGCCTCAAGATACATTAGAAAAAATATTATGCATTAGATATGCGGAAACTATCAAATAATAATCATATCTTTAATTCGATTGCACAATGAATTGTAATTGGAGTTTTTTTTTAACAAGAAATTTAGCTAATTATGCAATGAAACACATGGATTTAGTTGCTCTATTATTTAAAAAGGCAGTCCTAGAAAATTTATCAAGAAAAAATAGTTTTCAAGATAAGAAAAAGAATCATAAAATTCGTAGCATGCTTAAATATATTTTGGAACTCTCGGAAGAAATTGTTCATAAGCAAAGTACCCTAGTGCGATATGTACTAACAATTGGAGTTACAATTATTATTTAAATAGGGTAAAATTAAGATTTTTGACTAGTATAAATATGACAGAAGTGTTGTGAATAACAATCAATTGTTTAAATGGCAGTTGACTTTTAAAAGTTACTGGGGCAAAATGCGATACTTCCCAAATAAGAATTCTTCGTTTTATTAAATAGGCACAAAGATAAATTAATAACAGTGAAAATGAAACATCTCTATAGCAATATACATAATATTTAAATAGAAAAAATGAGCATATATTTTTGACACAATAATTTATTCTAAACCTATGTTTTGGTAATTTTTTCACAATATTTTAATAAAGATCTCTAACGTAAACTAAAAATAAACTTTTAAATGACTGATAAATTAATATCAAACTAAAAAATATACTTTGTAGTTTTCAAAAAAAGTACGAAATGAGATTCTTATCATGCTGTTTATTTTAAGCTAAACATCCGATAGAATATTTCTAACGAGAGTTAGCCTAAAATAAACATGTTTCTATAATATCATTCTCTAAACTTATTGTATTATAAAATATGTACATTTGTGTTTTATCTTTTCTAATGTGACTAAAGAGAAAATGGCATTTGTACACTGAAATGTGTATAAATATAAAAATAACTTAACAGTACGGATGAAAGATAAATGGTTGTTCAAACATATGAACAGCTGTACAACAACTTATCTACAAATAAAATATGTAAAAATACATGTTAGAAATAGTAAAATTTTCAAACTAGCCGTACTCAGATTGGATTGTGAGAGAGAATTGGCCAGAAGGTATTCTTGTAGCGTGGTACCAAATTCTAGTGTCCAATAGAACTGAAAACAACAAAGAATATAATATTATAACTTGGAAACATTATGGCAGACTTGTAAAGAATAAGAATAAAAAAAACATTAGGTTTACAAAATCTGTCATGTGACATTTGTGTAACTGTTTACGAGATTAAGGTCAGACGCGCATGGGTGACTTTAGCCACGGCAACAGTTTTGTCACCATCTCCAAATCTATTGGAGTATATGGAGGAGCTCGCACGCAGCGGCGTGACATTAGGGTGACTTTTTAATTCCACTGGCCAGCGACTTTTGAGTGACGAAACTGTCACCGTGTCTGCAGAGTGTACTTTTGTGTGGGCGCTCACGCACGGGTGACAACATGTCATTCGGTGACTCGTCCGCCTGTTCGAAATCCATTGCCGGAATGAAAGGGTGACAGACACTCGTCGTGTGTGCTTTCGATTAAAAGATAGTGACGAAACTGTTGCCGTGATAAAAGTCACCCGTACGCGCCTGGCCTAATTCAACTTACACATAACACATACAATATATTGCTTGCACGAACCAATGCACCAGAAAGTGAATTTCAAATACTCTAGCTTCTACTATTTTACAAAAATTACCCAATAATGGGACAAATTTATGTTTGATTCAAACCAATATCATGTCCATTGATAGTTGAAGTTAACACAACCTCGATAAAAGATTATGCCACTCAAAAATAACATCAATGTGGCACTATTCCCTTACCTGCGTCTCCTGGTTCCACGTAGAACTGAAAGGGTTTACAGCGACCATCACACTCGGGAGTGGGGGCAAGGCTCCACGTCTTATTCCCCTTCACCTGCCCTTGCCACATCAGTCTGGTGATATAATCGAGCTGAATAATAAACAAACAAAATAAAATAATAATATTACATTGAATAACAATATTTATAAACACTTCCAAGGTGGGCTATGAGTTGAACTCTGGAATGTAAGTTAAATACACTTTTTCGCAGAACTTAAATTTTTACAACATGATTACGATTGTGTCATGATACTAAATTAGGGCAGTAGACAGCAATTTGCACCAATCAACTGAAGTGAGGACAAAGTATAAACCAAATATGTGATATGAGAATCAAAAAGTTACATTGTTGCTGGATTATTGATGTAGCATTTTAAAGCTATCATTGTTTGACCTTTAAATTTGGCGAGAGTTTTGTAAAGTTATTGATCTAACAAAGATATTTAAATTTACAGGGACACAAGGCAAAACACAACTATCTAACTATGGTCTAGCACTTAGATGGTTAGGAAGACTAAATGAACCTTACGTAAGGCGAATTAAAAAAAAAATTAAAAAAACTGGCTAACAAATAAATATTGAGACAGGAATTGCTTGCTCGGTAAAGAAATATTTACTTACGTGCATAACAGCACCTTGCTCGTATCCAAAGAACACATTTTCTGAATTTGGCAACTCTGAATCTTCGGGCAGGAACTCAGGATATGAGTAATATTGTCTTATCGTGGCAAGAACCTCCGGGTGGCAGTTACCCCTAAACCAAAAAATTAGCAAATTAATATTCAACTAACCGTCAAAAGTAACAAAGTTAGTTTTAGTTAAATAAAGAATAAGACGTACCATCCGACATACCACGGGTCTTCTCCCTCGTCATTCCTCGCCCTCTCTTGGGTCATTGCGAATACTTAGCGCGGTGAGAAGAGATTGGACTTGAAATGCAGGAACTGACAGCCCTCTTCCACACTCTCGTAGGCTCCCGATGTATGCTCATAGAGATACTTAAACATGTCATAGTCGAATGTATGCATCGCCTTCCAGTGGCTTACAGCACCCTTCACTATAATTGGCTTTGATGAATAAGCATATTTCTGAAATTAAAAGTTGAGATATGAAGAAGTTGAAAATCACAATGTGTGTTTGTAGTGATCGAATTGATTTAATAAATATTAACGGAAATTCGTACCTTGAATTCATCTTTTGTGGCGTTGTAAAGGATTATTGGCTTCGTGACTCCTTCACAAAATGAGCAATCTGAGATTGGCCTGGTCGCTTCCCAAACGAGGTAGTTATTCGGTAAAAAACATCGTATACCGAGGATGTAACTTATGATTATGTTTAAAGTGTGTGTGCTTGCCAATAAGCAAACCAGTAAACTGATAAAAATAGCACCAAATATTCTAAACCTAGAATATTTATGTTTGTCAAGGGGTCCTTTCACATATTTCGGTATACACTCATAGCACCGCTTTAGATCGTCTGTTTTCAAACCGGAATCGATCATATATTGATTAAGGTGGATCAATTTATCTCTCACCACTTCGATGTTTAGTAATTTATCACTCATTTTAACGTTTTCATTCGCACTGATATTAATTCACGCCCGACCCGTTGACGTTTCGTTTGACAACTGATATCCATAGAAAAACAAAAACATTGCTTGACGTTTATCATAGAGAAAGCAAATTGGAAATATTCTATGGTTCTGAAAATGAAACTGTCAAAAAATATAGTAGAGTGGGCAATACCAGTTAAAAAAAAAGTTCCTTTATTAATTTCTTGTGAGTAATTGATGATAATCGATTTATAGGGAAAACGGGCATCTGAATACACTTAATTTTACATCATCTACCATAACGGTAATTTAATTTTAACCAACCAATAATTTCTATATATTTTGTTTATTTATTTATATTGTAAGGAAAGAACTATGTATCATCTGATTAATAATTATGCAAGCATTATCTCAGATTATCTGGTTATTAATCCCTTTCCAGAATTATTATTCAATATGTCAATTTGAAAAAATCAAAACCCAAATCCAATATTTGTTTCGTCCAAGTGTTTTATTTTCAGAAATATCACTTGTTCAATTTTCAAAAAGTTCGTAGATGATTTCGTCACGGATGACATAATATTATAATTATATTATTTTCATTACATTATTATTAGAGAGCAACTCGATTTCCAAAACGAATTCTTTTCTTGTCACTTGTCTATGATATTTTTAAAAGAAAAAGTTGTGGCACCACAGACAATCAAATTTAGACAAATTTCGTTTTCGCGGCTTCCTTTACTGTGCTCGCCGTTGTCAATTTGTATTTAATTAAATAAATATCTTAAAAATGCCGCCCAAGAAACGAGAAAAAGAAGGAGATACCTCCAAAAATGGTCGTATAGAATTAAATCATCTTCAAGCCGACCATGAACTGTTTCTTCAGGCGTTTGAAAGTAAGTTTTCGTTATCGTTGGCACGCTCACTGGCTCCGGGGGAATTTCCGTCAAAATGCTTTGTTGATTATACTAAAAATATGCATTTAATAACATTTAAACTCAGTTATGATAGAATTTGTGTCTTTAATGGTGGTTATTTGTCGGATTTTGGTTAAACAGCGGTGAATCTGCAATTCCTTTGGCCTTGTTTGTTACTTCGAAAGGCTTTATGATTCCGAGGTAAAATACTGACCTTTACACCAAATTCTGTCGTTATTTCGACATAGATATCGAGAAAGGATTAATTTTAACATATTATGTCAGAATTGATATAATTGGTGGGCGTTTAAGAACAACAAATAGTGCGTCTAGTATTAAAAATACAAACAGTCATAAAATCCAGTGATGTGATTGAATGTCATGTAAAAACCTTCATTATTTTTATTCGAACGATAACTTTATTTTGTTGCTGCTTAGTAAAAATTATCCCGATATGTTATGCTTGATAAATAATTATTTTTTGTATAGTAGTTTAGAATTCCCTCTTCACAGAGAGGGAGGTCAAAGGACTTTATGTATTCCAAACTGTTGTACTCCTGTAACCAATGTTATTATTTTTACAGAACCCACTCAGATTTACAGATTCTTGCGCACCCGCAATATGTTGAAGGTGAGTCCAATATTATTTATGTTTAATGAAATATTCCCAACTAAAAAAATAATTTTTTCTTGTGAAAGTGATCAGTGCATCCTCAGATTTGTGATTCACGCTAGGTTAATGATAAACAACTACTTAATATTTTAATTTATTTCAGCCAATCTTCCTGAACCGCAACCTATCCTTTATGCGTTCACGCATGTCTCGCAGCCACGCGTCGCGCTCCGGCTTCAAGGTGGACTCGGTCTCGGCGCGCGTGCTGGCACGCACCCGCTCCGAGGCCCAGCCGCATTGCATGGGCGACTACATGACGCTCACCTTCCTCGGCTTCCACGACAAGAACCTCTCAGACAGCCAAGAGTACACCGTCAAGGCCGAGGCGCTGCTGCTCAAGCTGTGCCACAAGAAGAGGAAGGATAGCTCCTCGGCCGTTGTAGAGGTTTCGGTAAGATTATTATAACAATAATTTAAACTGATTTAAGGATTCTTCTTCTTTTCTCGTATGGTGGAGATCAAGTTCTCTGAGCCAATCTAGAACCTCAGGTGTTGTCCACAGACCTCGTTATTTCCTCGGCGGAAAGTGTGCGGCATTCGCCGACTCCACGCTATTCCTTTGAAAGAACACCCAGCTAAAATGCCAGTTCCCATACTAACATGGTTACATACTGCAATAAACAAACTGAAGTTTTCAAAGCATATTTTTTGTTAAACTCTGACATTGCACAGTTATTAAGGCTCTAAACCCCAGATAACATTGTTATTCATACTTTAAAATTGTAATACACATCCAAAAACTATTATTACATGGTGAAGAAGTAAAACTTCAAAGACCATTATCGAAGTTTGAGATATTTTGACTTACCGCCGTGTAGTTGCGGATGTGCTATTTAAACATTAATTTTCTGCCTTCAACAGAATGTTAGCTAATTGCTTAAGATTGCGAAAGGGTTACGTGTTTTCGTCAAATGCGGTTAGTGGCTGAAGAAAGAGGAGTGTCAGGAGAATATACCACATGCAAGTGGATGATAGAAGTCGACAGTGGAATATGAGAAGATGTATTAAAGTGGATGTAGCGAAAAGCGGGTTAGGGCAGAGGTGTGTGGCGTAACGTACTCTTCCCGACCGTATGGGAAACAGCGTCATAGTCGGCTTTTCAATTAACTTTCTGTTGGTAGTTAAAATAAAACCACCACCATAAATATAATTCAGTAAACTTTATTCTAAAATGGAATAAACATATCACAATGCTGAAATGCTTACTTACCTAGAATGATAAATAAGCATGTTTAAACTAACAGTTAAATTGAGATTACAGTGAGGTAAAAAAATCACCTAAACTGACCATGAAATGTTAGAAATTCAATTACAATGATATGATTTGTTCCTCCAGGTTGGGTGCTGCTCCGTGCCGCTGAACCCCTCCCCCACGGAGCCCCCGGCCATGGCCTCCGCCCTCTCCATCTCCAGCGAGGCCTTCTCCCCCTCGCACGGCCCCGAGGTTAAGTCCTACGTGCTCATGCTGCGCGTATCCGTTTCTCACCACCTCCGGAACAACAATCAGATCAGGAACGGGGAGGAAGATGCTGGTGAGCGATGATACTTCTACTTAGTGATGATTTTCACGTTCTCTTCTCTTTTCGAGTTCTCTTGAACATCAGTATTTTATTGTGTGAATAGCATAGTCATCGAATCATTTCAATACTACGTTTTATACATAATAAGACAATTAATGTATTTAAAAATAGAATTTATACACTAAATAATAAAATATGTTTACCAGTTAAGTGTTAAAAGAATCCTAGTTACAAATAATACAAATAACCTAGTAATATGTATTTGAATTTCTTCTACTTCCATTATTATAAATGGAAAGTGTTGTTTGTGCAATGATGGAAGACTTAGCTAGCAGGGGATTGAACCTACGACGCCTGGGTGTGAACCCGACCCTTTGAACAGCTCGGCTACTAACCGATCTAAACTATTATATGTATTAACTTCATGTGTAGCTATTCTTGTTCACACAACTGCAATTTAATTAAAATGAAAATGCTTTGATCTATCTTTTAGAATACCATTAAGGAATTAACTGTGATTACTACCACTTTCAAATGCAATACGTACAAGCTCTGTAATTCATTGTACAAGCAAAATTTGTATAATGCAATTAAAAATTACTGTCTAGTTCCCTACTAGGTGCTTGTGTATGTTTTCTGACAATTAATTCAATACTATTAATGTATCCAAATTATTAATAATGTTATCCTCTACAGAACCAGCCCACAAGCGACTGAAGACCTCCGAAGCCACCAGCCGCGTGCTGGGCTCGGAGCTGGTGGTCTACGACAAGCATAACCGGTGCCTCCTTCGCAGCGGAGAGTACGACCTGGTGCTGCGTGATGCTGTTCCTCCTGCAAGGTCCCCCCACAAGGGGCTGCCCACGCATTGGGAGACACTCGGAGAGGTGAGGAGGATTTTACACACCTGAAGTAGACAGATAATTGAATAATGCAGGATTGTCACTACCTTCCTTATCCTAAAACTACGGTAAAGATTGGGAAAATTCTATTGTTACTTTTAAAGAAATTGTTTCCTTTTTTGTATGATATATTATCTTCCATCAATATAAAATCAGACATTCTAACAGACGTGTGAAATGTGATTACCATACGAGACTATGGCATCCCCAATTGAGGTATGTTGTGAGGCTGAAGGTAGAGGGGAAAAGGAAGGTTGGTAAATACCTGGTTAATCAGATCTGGTCACCAAACACGGCTGAAGCCATTTCAAGTAACGTTTAATTTATGAAAAACTTATTTTTTTAGTATAATATAATTATTATACAAAGTCTATCTGAGGGGACCTCTCAGGTAAGTATGTTCCTGGATATTTTCTTTTTAAATAAAAATGAGACCATGTTTGAATGTGAATGAAGCAAGGAGTATGTGCCAAGACAGAGTTATATGGCAGTCCGCCCTCTCTGCCCACCCCTGCGGAGAAACGGCGTGATGGTTAGTTAGTTTAAATAAATATTAATATCAACCAGGAAATTAGATGTGTACAGCGCCCTTGAGGTGATTATTCACAAAAACGGCGCTATACAAATCATCCATTAATTATTATTATTAACATGTAAAATTACGCAAATTAATTCAATTTTAATTATTTGCGCACAGTATTTGAATCCGTTACCTCTGAATTCGTAGTCAAGGAGGTTTGACATTTTAATATAATTAACATTTACAATGAATCAAATATGAAAATCGATTGATATGTTGATCATCTTTGTGCATTGACTCAGTGATTAAAAAGTGTAAGCTTTTTGCATCAGCTTTACTGTATTCTCAATTACTTCTGTTTCTAGGAAATGGACTTTGCCTCCGACCCCAACCCTTTCGACGTATTCAAGCTTAAGCCCACCCTGAAGCTGAAGCTGAGCTGGAGTCAGGAGCCGACTACGGGGCTGGTGAGCCGGCCCAAGCCTCATGGCTCCGAGGACTCTGAGGAATCCAAGACTGAATCCAACTCCAACAAGGAGAACAATAAGCCTGCCTCCAACTGTACTAGGATTAGTAACATACTCAATAAGAATGACGCTAGTGTTGCCAAGAGTGAGTATTAATTATCCTTTTTTTTTTATTAATAATTCTGTATATGTACATATCTTGTAGTAACGATATAAGGAGGTATAGCTAATATTTTTACCCAACCTATACAAAATTGTGATAAATCACTTTCTCCGGGTTTTTATGTCTATACCATGAGATAGAAAGAGACAAGAAAAGTCTTCACATAATATTGCAGCACTTCTAAGTATGTAAGAATATTCTCCGTCCGCACTAACTCCACATCATCGAGTCGCCTAACTTACATCAACTGATTTTGAGGTTATTTCCTATATTTGTGTTGATTAAAAACTTGCAGTGGTTATACAAATAAATCAAACATGATGGTGATATGTGCTATGCGTGAATGTTCAAATAAGACCAAACAAAGATTTTAAATCATCACTTTTCAAGTGTATTTCAACAGTTTTAAATATTTTTGACCAAACTTTAGAATTTTCACATTTTTAATGATATAAAGACATAAAATCAACAAAAAAGTTCCGTCATTATTAAGGCAAACCTTCTGTTATTAGTGTTTGTGTGATATTTTGACAAAATAATTCATTTTTTTAATGGTGCATTGATATTGTTTTGTTTAATGTGTTCAAATATGTTTATTAAAAATTTCCAATTCCATGTGGGTGGTAACTAATAGGCTATCCAACATCCTTTAATATATCTTTCTATCGAGTCAGTATAAAGTCAACCATCCTGACTACACTGTTTCGCAAAGGTACCTCTCCATATTCTCCAAGGTACATATACACTTTGGTGACCTCTGTGGTTGAGTTGTTAAGACACTCGACTATAAATCCAGAGGTCGCGGGTTCAAATCAAAGCGGGTTTCACTGTATATGTCTAATTTGCAGCTAATGGTCACTGCCCTTCGGAGGGTGCTCCGCCCGGGAGCAGCTTGCAGATCATCTACCAGTTCCTGTATAATAACAACTCGCGCCAGCAGACAGAGGCCTGCGAGGACCTACACTGCCCGTGGTGTTCGCTCGACTGTGGTCGTCTGTATGCACTGCTCAAGCACCTTAAGTTGTGCCACTCGCGATTCTCCTTCACGTACTTCGTGAGTATTACACGCGTGTATTATGTTATGTAGACGGTATTGTTGTGTTAGGGCCAATTGTCTGACTGGTCGTCATGATCATCAGCGCCATTTTCATACTTGAAGGGTCTTCGTTAACTGCTGACTTTCGACCTGTCAACGTTTAGTTAATTTTATATGACCACCACGTTTGATGACTAATCAAACAACACACTTATCAAACTTTTCAAATCGCCTTTGTACTAAATCTCATCTTCCTTCCAGCCCATCCCGAATGGCGCCCGTGTCGACGTGTCCATCAACGAGTCGTACGACGGTTCATACGCGGGGGCACCACACAACGCTTGCACGGGCATCACGGGGCGCACGGGCCCCGGCCGCCGGGCGCCCCTAACGCAGGTGCTGGTGGCGCGCGGACGCCGGGTGCCCCGCCCACAAGTTACCAGTCTGGCTGAATTTCTGCACCAGGCTGATGATGCCGAGATGATGCCTGATGGACAGAGGCCGTATATTACGGGACATAATAGGTGGGTTCCCTTCGATCAAATAAAATAACCCTGGTACGGTTTTCAGAAGGGGCATCTTTAATTCATCTCCTTAACAAAAATGTTCCGATCTTCAAGTTGAAATCAGAATATATTTTAATTGTGTATCTACTGTTTTAAGTAGCTAACTTAATCGAAATCATTCTCTTCAAAATAATAGAGTTTTCAGATGTGCGGAAAAATAATTTGTTATAGTGTTATTTAGGTCATACAAGGGCAAGAGATATACGTGAGCCCTAAACTGTTTTTTTTATTTGTATGAGTTATTAATGCAATACCAAGTGTGCATGTGCTGATCACCGAATTCATTTATGCCCAGTCAACGGCTCTCCGTTTGCACAGGCACATGCTTCAGTGCCCTTGTTGGGTAACTGCTTCTGTCTCTAGGATATTATTAAATTCATGATTTTATCTTCCAGACTGTATCACCACACCATAACCTGCCTTCCAGTCTTCCCCAAGGAGCTGGAGGTAGATTCCGAGGGAGAGACTGACCCCCTGTGGCTGCAGCAGAAGACAATGATGATGATAGATGAATTCACAGACGTCAACGAGGGAGAGAAGGAACTAATGAAGATGTGGAACCTCCACGTCATGAAATACAACTTTGTCGGCGACTGCCAGATACCCATCGCCTGCCAAATGTTCCTACAATTCAGAGGAAAGGAGTTGCTAGAGAAGAATCTGTACAGAAATTTTGTCCTTCACATGAGTTCCTTACACGATTTCGGACTGATCACACCGCACGTCGTTTACCAAACCATCCAGATGCTTAATCAAATCCTCGCCGAAAGCAATGAAACCAAACACAAGATTAGGAACAATATCCTATTGCAAAGGGATCATTGGAAATCTGTCGGGATGCACCAACAGCCGTCGATAGTGGACCCCAAATCTGTGCAAGCCCTAACCAAGCCCCTCTCCTTCAGTGGCTTCAACGGAGAATCATCACCCGCAGTCCGGCGCAAGACATCAACGCTACAAGGATCCAACAGAATGGCTTCATCGAGTTACATACAACACACCCCCACTGGGAGCGAAGCCAAAAAGAAACCCGAGAACTCCCTCCCGACACCGAGTGCTTTACCAGAAACTCCGCTGAGAAGAAAAAGCGTCCAAACCCCTCAAGCTAACTCCACATCCAACAAGAATACTTCTACCTCCGCTGCGTCAAGCAGCCCCCAGATGCCTTTACGGAGAAAATCAGCCGGGGCCAATCTCCTCGGAGCTCCTGGTCACAACAGGAAGCGCCTATCCTTACAAGACAGGAAGAACTCCACTTGACCTGTGCCTCAACTTAAAGTTAAGAGCTAAGATTATAATTATCCTAGGATTGATCGTTAATCATAGTGAACAACTGCGGAAGATCCCTTTTCCGGAAATCAATGTAAATCATCTCTTTACTACATTATTTCTTTCACTGACTCGAATAGTGAGATATTTAATATGATATTAATTTAAATGTTTATTGCTAGTCTATTTTTATGTTTTATTTTTTTTTTGAAACAAAGCGTTTTATACAGTTTTCTTAAATATGTATTTTTGTTATGTGAAACTGTTGAATTGAACTATGAGTTTTGACCCTCTTGACCACATTTATATTTGGATCTTGAGGGTCAGCTTGAATACGATGAAATAATAAGAATTATGATAAAAATAGTGGACAGGATCTAGAAGATTTTTTATAAATTTAGAAATAAAGTTGTGCTTTTCTGCAAACTTTTCAAATCAAAAGGACACCACAGTGAGTAAGTTTAAATATACATAATCTTATATTGCATCCCTCGTGTGTGTTATTGTAGCCTTGCACATATTGGATTACTTTCGTCCCGCGTTGGAAGGATGGTCGGCAGAGCCAGAAGCAGCACCATGAAAGCCTTTCTGTAACGGGGGGAGATCTTTCGATCTTCTGCCCCTTTATGCATAGAGAGTTAGTCAGTTAATCTTGCATGTGTGACTTTGTTAAATCTGTACAAAAGTGACTGATGAGTTAAAGACTCAAGTTATATAATTTTACAAAAATTTTAGTTAAAATGTTTAAATCAATTTTAGGATGTGAGAAATTATTAATTTATGAGTTAAAAACTGAAGGAAAAAAAAAAATCAGCTTTTAATGTTGGTAGGTTGCAATAACAGTCGGTATTGTAGCAAAACCCGCTCCACTTGACCACGTTACTAATGCATCAATATTTAAAAAAAATTATTTAAACATGCAAACAACAGGTTTTAAAGGATAAAATCTCCTGAAAAGATGATGACGAATGCCCGGTGACTATTGGCACCTCCGGCACACTAGAGGTTAAGGTATCTATTGAAATTGTATCTACAAAATAAAGTGAGTGAAAAAAATGTTCAAGCTTTATGAATCTGGTTTTTTTGTTCATGTATCAATATTTTACGATAACTGTAAAGTCGGTTTTATTAACACTATCAAACTCAACCATTAAAATCACCTGGTTATAAGGGGCCCTTATCTAAGGAAACACCTGTTATATTAATTGAATATTTTGTTATGCCCTATGTTAAGTACATAATGTACTTTGAATAGAGTTTTTCCTAGTTTGTCAATTATGCTAAAAAATTGTATATTTGTTAAAATATGTTTATCGCAAATTTTTTTTAACAATAAAATTAAATTGCAATTCAAACAATATGACCTATTTAAAAGGACATTGTTTTTTATCTTGGAGGTTAAAATGCGCTCAAACTAATGTACAACGGGAATGAAATTATTTAAAAACCCAAAGTAAAAATACTGCCTGAAGTAATAAATATGCATAAACAAAGAAATAATGTATTATTATTGTAAATATTAAATAATATTTTTACTTTAACTATTTTTCATAAATATCAAGAATTCATAGAAAGTTCTCATGTGTGTTCATTTTAAATTTAATACCATTATGCTATCTTGCTAGTTATTGAACTTTTTTCATAACAAATAATTTACCTACGCAATATTATGAAAAAAAAGAAACTGCTCCGAACTATTTAAATACATTATAATTATTGATATGCCTAATCTAATATGTACTTATTATTGGTAAAACAGCATGTAATATGATATAAAATGCAACGATTTTACGCTCATTGAAACTTTCCTAACATAACCTAGTTTATTTCAATTACAATTCTCAAAAGATGAATAATTCTGTACAATTCTTAACCATGCTTTAGATTTTGTATAATTTCCAGATCTACAGTGGTAAACATGAAACTAATAAGAACTGCATTTTCGATATAATTTGATGTTGCAGGTTCTTAATGGATTTGGATTGATGTGACATTATGAAACATCAACGCTGCCTGTTTAATATTGACTAATCTCACTGCCAATCAATATTGAGTAGCTACTAAAAAATGGTTCATTATTTTTGTTACTCTTGGAATATGTTAATTTCTGAGTTATATCGTTGTTTTTTGTGTCGAGGCTTAGTCGATTTTTTTTTTTAGAACTTTAAAAATTAACATAGTTATAATAATCTATTTACGTATGTAAATCTATTTGAAAACTGCATCTATTGTAAAACTTTTATTGTGATATTGATTTCAAAGTTAAATAACAAGGAATCTATCGGAAAGAACACCACCTATCAATAATTGGACTGTATATATATACAAACTATAATTTATTATAAAGCATCCATTTGTAAAAAAATAATACCAACCGCCATCTAGTGAGACAGCGCTTATAATTATTATTACGCATTTTTTATATGTATATAAATATATATTAATTATTTGTGACTTTTTCCAAGCTATCTGATGAAAAGTCTCCTTTATTTGTAATCTTTGTAGAAAATACTACAAATCGAGTTTCTTTTCTTTTGTATGAAGGAAATATTGGAAACTCAGTGCCTTGGCTTAGCAAAACACTAGGTTGTCACCAAATAATCAGCTATTTCTGTAAGTATTTACAAAAATGGTTATTTTGTGTAAATTGTTTTTGTACAACTGACCAAATGTTCTTGCGAATACGGTGTTTGTTTCATATGAATTTTGTATATGATTTACATCAATAAATCACTATTTTGTCCGTATTGTAAATTTATTTATTTTTCTACAAAAATATAGCTAACGAGAATATTATCTCAAATTTAATCAACAATTTGACTCTAAGCCGTTATCGGAATCCAAGGGGCATTTCAAAATAGGTGTATTCTGCTATTTATGTAGTTATCACTTGCACACTTGTGTCAGTGAACAAAAAAGTGCAACGTTTTACAATAAAATATAGAAATCTACTAACCTCTAGAATGCCGGATTCCCGCAAGGTACAATTTGCGTCCTACCTTGCTGGCTGTAATTTCGTAATAACTCACTTGTGTTTTACAAAATGATAACTAACTAACCATCACGCTGTTTCTCCTCAGGGGTAGGCAGAGAGGACGCACCGCCATACAACTCTGTCTTGGCACACACTCCTTGCTTCGTTCACATTCATACATCGTCTCATACATACTCTTCTGTTATTCTGACTCTTCACGTGGCCCGATTCAAGTATTTGATTCACTTGATCGTGCCATGTCTTTCTCGGGCGCCCTCGACATCTTCTTCCATTCACTTTCGCATCATATATTCTTTTCACACTCATTTCTTCGTTTATTCGCTCTACATGCCCAAACCATTTAAGCGTCCCTTTCTTGATCCTATTCATTACATCTCATTGCATTCTTCCGGATATCCACATTTTTAATACGGTCATACATGGTTTTACCGCACATACGTCTCAAATATCTCATTTCCACAGCATTCAGTCTACTTTCATCCTTCCTCTGCCAGTTTCATGCCTCACTGCCATACATCAGGGTTGGTATAAGCACTCTATATCTATGGATTGTTGTTGACAAGCGATTATGGTTCATTTAAATGTGCGAACAACAGGTTTTAAATGCCCGGTGACTATTGGCACCTCCGGCACATTTAAGGTTAAAGTGGAACACCATTTTTTCATTTCTATGAGAACAATTTTTTTAAACATTAAATTTTTCTCAAAGTGCATATCTCATCCACATAGTTTTTATTTTGATTTTGCATCTAATAAATGGTTTCTTTGTACATTTCAGATTAATGTAATCATCAGCCAAGTGTAAGTGATATATCGATTGTATTAATATAATTTTTTTTTTATTTGAATTTTTTATTCCGTAAAAGGTACCTAATTAAGGTTTGGAATATTGTTGAAAAACTGCATAGATTTCAAATTTGGAATGGAGCTTTGCCAAACTTTGTTTTAAATTCCTTGTCAAAAAGGCGCATTGCAGCCGGGCTAGCAAATTGAGAGATAACTGCATTATTATGGCATCCGGCAATGAAAAATACAGCCAAGATTCTGGACATCCATCCACAAGTTATAATATCATTATAGATGATGGTAAAAAAAACAAATATTTATTTTGTTACTTGAAATACCACCTCATGCAATATTTATTTCTTAATCAGTGATTTATTCACCGGGTTCACATCAGTATACATAAAATAATTTGGATAAATATACAGAACTCTGTGATAACAGTTTAAAGATCAGTTAGTTGGTCGAGCGGTCCAAAGTTTCGGGTTCCCAGACAGGTGTCATGGGTTCAATCCACTGCTAACTAAGTCCTCCATATTGCCCAGGCAACATTTTCTGGTTATCATTATTGTAGTAGGAAGAATTCTGTCAGGTTTCCTAACCTGGAAATATTTGTCTTTCTAAAAAAAATATGTAAATATGAGGGGAGGTAAAAAACTTGCCGTAATGAGGCAGAAGCTTGAGTAAGAATATATATAGAGAGAGCTAAATATTTTCACCCAACCTATAAAAATAATTAATTAATTTCTCCGGGTTTTTACATTGTAAACCGTGTGAGAGAAAGAGACAAGACAAGTTTTCACATAATATCGGACCACTTTTAGGTATGTAAGCATGTTTCCCGTCTCCGGCGACTCCGCTCACTACGTTTCATAATGCGACATAACTCAACGGTTTTTGAGGTTATATCCTACATTTTTGTTGTTAACAATACTGTGAAAAAGTGGTTATACAAATGAACAAAACATTATGTTGACATGTGCTATGAATGGATGTAAAAAGGTGTGTCCATGAAAACCCTACCCACGCCCGAGTCAGGAAAAAATCAACAACCCTGACTACACTTTTTCGCAAAGCTATCCCTCCTAGTATATTTTTGCTCTAAGGGTAGAAGGAAGCTATCTATTTTTAATATTTGTGTTTGTTTAAGATGAACCAGAGAGTGAAAATTACAAAGTTTCTCCTACGAAATACACAAGCCCAGGAGGGCCTTCTGATTCATCTGTACATAATGCTCCAGAAATACAAATACAAAATGTAATATTTCCCAAAGCAAATGAAATGCTCTTGGATGAGAAAAAGAAGGACCATTTCAATAAAGAAGAAATTGATTTTTCCAGCATTAGTAATGCACTAGCCGAATGCAAGATTAATAACATAGTTAAACCCATAAGGAGAGAACGTCAGAGATTTGGAGGTGATTTACGCAACATATTAAAAAATACACACAGTGATGCAGAGTTTGATAAAGTTGTATCTCCGATGCAAAATAAACAAACTGTAAGTCTTATTTATTTTATTAAAGAAAACTTTTCTGTTTCAAAGAGTAAGAATATATATGGAGAGAGAGCTAAATATTTTTATCCACTCTATACAAATTTGGAATAAATCACCTTCTTCATATCAGCACTTCTAATTATGTAAGAATGTTCTCTGTCCGCGCTAACTTCACATCATTGAGTCGCATAAATTACGTCAACGGATTTTGAGGTTATTTCTTATATTTGTATTGGTCAAAAAACTTGCAGTGGTTATACAAATAAATCAAACATGATGGTGATATGTGCTATGCGTGAATGTTCAAATAAGACCAAACAAAGATTATAAAACATTACTTTTCAGAGATATTTCAACAGTTTTTAATATTTTTGACCGAACTTTAGAATTTTCACATTTTTGATGATATAAAGACATGAAATCAACAAAAATCTTCCATCATTACTTAGGCAAACCTTCTGTTATTAGTGTTTGTGTGATATTTTAACTTTATTTAATCATTTGAATGGTGTATTGATATTGTTTTGCTTAATGTGTTCAAATATGTTTATTAAAAATATCCAAATTCCATGTGGGCGGTAACTAATAGGCCATCCAACATCTTTTAACATATCTTTGTCTCATTCTATCGAGTCAGTATAAAGTCATCAATACTGACTACACTGTTTTGCAAAGCTACCTCTCCATATATATTCTTACTCCAAGGTTTCAACCCATCCTGCCCTGAGTAATCTTGACTGAGCCAGGCACAATATCTTGTTTATATTAATAAGTATTGATTGCCAAAAAGGCAAAAGTATAAATTAGAATTATTATTGTAATTACTGATGAATTAATTATTGTATTTCCACAGGTGGGTAAGAATGCTATTTTCCAACAGAGGAATAAAATATTTGGAATGAGCAAACTGGGCTTGACGATTAAGCCAGCACTCCTAAAATATTATCCAAATAGTGAGTTAAATGCTGCCTTTTCCAATGAAAATGGTAAATTGTCAAGCAAACTTTTAGTCTCATTTTTGCGTAGATGTCATGTTCAATTCTTCTCTCGTAGAGACTTACGCAGACAGGATACTATGGAACTGGATTCCAGACCTGCGAATCTCTTCTATTATAACATGAAGCTACTAACTAGGAATATCTATTCCCTGTTTTATTATCTTCTCTAAATTACCTAACATATTTGATCGCGGGTACAGCGACGTAATTTTCCAACCAATCAGAACACTTGTAAAGTGAACGCTAATAAATAATGTATTATTTATATGTGCATGCGTTTAATGACTGCACTTGATAATTGCGCATACCGTAAGATACTTTAAAATATCGACCTTGCGAGAGGCAACTGTTCAAATTTGAAACGTTGCTTCAAATGATTTAAATATGTTTGGTAACCAGATCTGAAAAACCATTTTATCCTTTCTCCTCCAGCATTATTTTAGCCTCAAAACATTTTACAATAATGAAAGTGCTATAGTTCCAATGTAGACATTAATTGTTGAGTTTATAAGTAACATTTCATAACTGTCTGGAGCCAGCGGCACTATGGAATCAAGGTTGGGAAGTACCTGGTTATTCAGATCTGGTCACCAAACACGGCTAAAGCCATTTCAAGCAACGTTTCGATTCTGAATGGTGGTCTTTTACCAGGGCGATACTTAGAGTATCTACCACTCTGGAACATGTCGCAAATATACTATATATTAGTTAATATGAATTAAATGTGCTATGACACATATTAATTAAATAAAATTTATTTGCACATGCCGGGTTTGAATCCGCACCCTCTGGATTCGTAGTCGAGTGTCTTACCACGGAGGCTGTCAAAATATCTCTGTATGTTATTCTTTTTTTTTTATCTAACACAGGCGACGCTAAAATACCAATAATTCAAGAAGGCGAAAAGGGCTCTTTGAAATTTTCCAATAAGAATAAAGCTGTTAAGTTTAATCCAGAAGTCCAAGTCATCTACTGTCCCAAGAAGGCCATGAATAGTGAAGTTGTCCTTAATACAGTGGAGATATTGAATAAGGAGACGGACCAGCAAGCTAGAAACCACCGAATGAGAAAGTCCTATTCTTTGGTGAAATTGAATACTTTTTTATTCTAAACTGAATCTTGCTAGTAGTGCAATTTTTATTTTATTTTGTTCTACGGTAGAATTTTATATGATTTTTCTGGTAATGTTTTAATTTTAAATAATCCTATATTATTGTCTGTGTTTATTTTTACATGTGTCTTACAACAATAAAACTTTATAAATTTTATTAAAAACCTGTGGAGGTTTCTAATACTACCAATGTAAAAGAATATTTGAAACATTTTTTTTCATTCATAAAAAACAATTTATTAAGTACAAAAATAAGTAACATTTAGGTATGTAGGTAATCTTTCTGAAATAATTTTATTGACATTGATTCATCAATTAAATGCTTGAAACCAAATCAAGGGTAGCTTCTCGATTATCTGAGCTGTTGGGGGGAAAAAATACTAAAACTAAAATCTTTAAAAACCGGTCAATTTAGTAAGTAATGGCAATTTAATTCCTGTTATCAAAGTAAAATTCATTCACACATATTATACACGCATCTTTTTTATATTCACAGTTCAACTGCCTGAGACTTATATTATAGATAATACGAGTATATCTTTGACGCTTTGTATTAACCTATGGAATGCCGGATTCCCACAGGGTACAAATTCCATCATACCTTGCTGACTGTAATTTCGTAATAACTCACTTGTGTTTTTGTCAATTATGCTATCTTCTCAGATAATGCGTTTATGCATTTTTTAAAATTGTATGTTGGTGGTATAAGTGGTTATTCTGGAATAGATACTTGCATTCGGAGAATTGTTTTTTTTTCGTCGTTGTGTCACTAAAAAAAGTTTGATTAAGAAATGTGAAGATTTGTCTGCAGTTTCATTGTATTTGGTGTTTTTTTTTATTTTTCGTGTGGCTGAATATATTTATTTCCAAATAAAAATTAAATTGCATGAGGTTTTCCTGTAAATACAAACAATAATGTCACTTGGAAAATCGATTTTTTTCTGCTATACTGATGTAAGCAAACTTCAAATATATATTACTCGACTTGTACCGAACTTAAAACATTGCAAAATATCTCTATGGATTGATTATTTTGTTGAAAAGCGATTATGGTTCATTCAAATATGCAAACAACAGGTTTTAAAGGATAAAAACTTCTGAAAAGATAATGATGAATGCCCGGGTCCTATAGGACCCTCCGGTACACTAGAGGTTAATGGAGAGTACTGAATTTAAATTATATTTACATCTACTAACGTAATAATAGTATGGTGGGGGTGTTTTAAATTGACGATTAGAGCCATTGATTTTTTAACATTAAATGGCTCGTTTCAGCTTTTGATCAAATTGTGATCAGCAGACGAGCATAACATCATGACTGTTATGCTTTCCAGCTGGTAAAAAAATGACCAAATGTTAAAGTGGACCGAGAATCAGCGCTTTGTCTAAAATTAAAAAAGGCGCTGATGTCGATTGGGTGGTAACCTAACTAAACAACCAATCAAACATTTCCGCTTGACATTTCCCATAAGATTAATTCTTTAACTCGGTCGTATGTGAAATACTGCGGAAAGTCGATGGGCAGCTGCTGAACGTGCCAGCTGTTCTTCAAGTTTCTGTACTTGGCCTTGTCCAGCAGTGTGAGGAATGTCTCGTAGCACGGGGCCACGGAGTCCATGTCCGCCAGCGTGAACACGTATCTCTTCTCCAGAGCGATGATTATCTTCTTTCGGGGTGGAGTGTTTAGTAGCTTTTCTAGCACGTTGACGAACGCTTCAGTGAGGGTATCATCGTAAATTACTGGAATTAAATAAATACAGGGTTAGGTGAATAATTGTCGCCAGTATTCAGGAAAACAGAAAAGATGAGAATTATTTAATTACTTATTAACGCTTTTTTTATAAATATACCGAAATAGAGTCTTGGATCGGGATGTTTCAAAAGCTATCAAATTTACGATTAGTGACATTTAGAATTTTTTAATGTTTACCGTTAAACGCCGATTCTCGGACGGTTCAGGTTTTGATCAGCCATCAAGAATAGAGGTCATGTTGTTATACTTTTTAGCTGATCGCAATTTCACCAAAAGCTAAAACGGGTCAAAAATCGGCGTTTAACGGGAACCGTTCAAATGTCAATAATTAAAAATGGCGTTGATCGTGGATTTGATCAGCGTGTGGGAATCAGGCTGCGTCAAGCTTCAAAATAAAGAGAATCTCGGTAGGCAATATTTTTTTATATCACGTCAAGTAACGAGTAATATGCCTCTATTTTTTTTTTTTACGCAGGAAATTATTTCATTTATTATATATAATAAGTTATTAATATGGGAGAACTTACCATCAGCTGCAAAAATTATGTCTACTGAAGAAAGTTCCTTTTTAATTTGTGGTGTGAACTCTTTTGTGAAATCTAAGCTGGAGATCAGGAATGTTGATTTGACTAGTGATTCATTTAACTGAGAATTTATTTTGATTAGATCCAGTATTCCTCCTAAATTCACATCTGAAAAAATATCCAACATTTAGTCATGTACTCGTATACTGGGTTGAAAGTTGATCATTAGGCTTTTGCTTGTACGTAATTCATATTTGAGTATTTTTGGTTGTAAATGCATATTTGATCCATTTTTATCACTAACCCGTTGTGTGCCGGCGGTGCCTATAGGCACCGGGCATTCACCATTATCTTTTCAGGAGTTTTTATCCTTTATAACCTATTGTTCGCATATTTAAATGAACCGTAATCGCTTGTCAACAAAATTAACAATCTAGTAATAAATATTTTAGGTTTGCGTCAGTACGGCTGAATTAAATAAATAAGAAGATTTTGATGGCTTGAAAAAAATTCCGGAGCCAGTGGAACTAAGGTATCATCCCCAATTAGGAAATGTTGTGAGGCCACAGAGAGTAGTGCATTCCTATATTTTGATCATAATTCCCTCTTTTTACGATGAGCAGAATATAATATTACCTGTGCAGATCACCCTCTTGGCGTACATGGCGGCCACAAAGGAGGTTAGTCCCGTGCCGGCCCCTAGTTCCAGGACCGTGCTGTCGCTCAGGGCCCCCGTGAGACCCCAGTGGAGCGCCAGGTCCCCCAGCAGGAAGGCCCCCCGCCATACCTGCAGTCCTACCAGCTGCAGTCCTGTTCTTACACTGTGTTCTGGAAACAGTTGAAATATGTTGATCTTTCTCAGAATTGGCTAAGGCTGGGTTAAAGTTGTGAGCTTCTAATTTTAATGTATTTTTAAAAATAGTTTATGTTTTTAATAATTAATTTATGATTTGTGTTGGTTGATGGCAATAATAAACATGATCTATAATCATGATATTTTTGAAACAGATCACTAATTTGTTATTATGATTTGACCATATGTTTTTTTAATGTTTTCTATGTACTCGTACGTACCAATTTGTACAACTCCCCTTTTTGGCCTTTTTATTATCAAGTCACCATCGTCATCATAGTTCAATCCGTTTGGTTCTTGAGGGTAGACAAAAGGAAACTCTGAAACCACATCTGAAAACAAACAAAACTAACTGTACTAAACTCACTTAAGTTTAAAATTTTAAAACAAACAAAAAATTGAACGTAAAGAAGTATTATTGAGTTGTAAATTTAAAAAATAACATACCTAAATAATAAAGGCTTTGATAGGAAATCATTTACTGATGTTAATGCATTTAAAAATACAATTAATAAAACCATTTACAATGCACTTACATGATTTGGTGATTAATAATATAATAATATTTGAATAATTTGTATAGCGCCGTTTTTGTGAAAAATCACCTCAAAAATGTAAGAGTTTTTTTTTCTTGTCCATTTTTATTTATTACAGAGTGGGAAAACTAATGTATGGGTACTAAGAAACTAAATTTAAAAAAGATAGTTTATAAAACATAATCAAATCGTTAAACAAAATTTTATAAAAGAACTCACTGCCTGCTATCGTGGGTGTTATCCCCGTCTTGTAATTAGATTCAGAGTAAATCTCCGAAGTCACTTCTAAATTAGGCATTCCGAGCTAGAAAGGTAGTAAAAACGGTTATTTTACGGAAATTATCAATAAACAATGTACCAACAGTGAGATAATGTCGAGATCTACACAAATAGACGCGATTCGCTCCAAAAACTACCGCGCGCGCCAAAATTAATATCACAACTGAATAACTGATAGCAAGGAGTTACTGACGGGCCGAATAAATCAGCCTCGTGAAATGATCTATATGAAAATGTGATCTACAATATCCAAAAATAAAACCCACGGTCAATCATAAACCGTAACGTTAATAAGCGCCAATATTAAAATGTGTCACTAGTGGGGCAGTAGAAAATCGTTAATAATTATTTCGTAAGTTTATAAAATTACGATTTATGAGAGAGCTGATTAGTTTTGAAGTTCAGAATCACCCGTTTGTGTAATTTTATCAATCTACCTTATTGTATTCGTTGGATAATTTGTCTAACTACTTTTATATCACAAACTAGACATATTTTTGCAATGGAGAGAGCGCGCCGAAAGATTTTACGGTAATGACATTGTTCACACTCGACTGAAGCTAAAAAAACTTATGTAAAACACGTTGACATTTGGGCTCCTGCCAACAATTTTTTTATGCATATGTATTTTCTGGGATAAAGTTAAAAGTTATTTCAGTTTGAGTTAATTTCACTCGTTCAAAAATAATGAATTCGGAAACTGGCGCCATATCGATCCCTCAGAATAACAAGGTTTCACTGACACTGTTAAGTCATGTAATAATGGGCTCTGAAGAAAGTGGCTTTAGAGTTCATTATCGCATAACATTTTTATGTCAGATAAAACTTTGTTAATCTAAGCGGTCGATATGGTGACGTATTCCGGTCTCACGGGGAAATTTGGAGAATTGCGGGAAAACACCGGAGTGAAGTTGGCAAATTAACACTTTTCCTAATGGCGGAGTTAATAAGGCGTTTTCGAGCAATGTTTTAGAAGATCGTTAAAATAATTTAAAATAGAACATAAAAGTCTTGTAATTCATATAACAAACCATCGTGATTCTGTCGCTAAAACCCCGAGACAAACAATTCACGGGACTACCGGATAAAACCCAGAAAGAACCTTGGATGTTTTTTGGATCAGTAGATATTTCATAACATTGACATTGTCATAATAAAATATTGTTTTATTTCGTTTTGTAAAGCCGGTGACACGTGACATGCAATTTTGTTGTTTTTTGTGTGGAATTAGAAACGTCAAAACCTCTAGTGATGGTTACTTTGAATCGACCTTTAAAATATATTATTTGATTAAGTTAATTTTAATTGGCGGTATGAATAATTATACATTATGATATATCGACATACATTGATTGAAAAAGTTTTGTGTAATTTTTATTTGACGATTAGTTAGAGTTTTATTGCTATTTCATAATTGAACGGATATGTTGTAGAGCGAATGAACAAAGAAAGAAGTGTGAAAAGAATACGTGACGCCCGAGGAAGACACGGCATGATCAAGTGAATCGAATACTTGAGTCGGGCCATTTCAAGAGTCAGAATAACAGAAGAGTATGTATGAATGTGAATAAAGCAAGGAGTGTTTGCCAATAAAGAGTTGTGGTACATTATCTCTGCCAATTACTGCGGGGTATGGCCTGACTCAAGTATTTGATATACTTGATCGTGCCATGTCTTCTTCGGGCGTCCCTGACTTCTTCCATTCACTTTCATATAATATATTCTTCCCACACTCATTTATTCGTTCGTATTTTTATATTGTCAAGTATTTTTATAAAGACATTAAAAGGATCTTTGGAAAAAATAAAAACAAAACCGCCACTAAATGCTTATATAAAATAAACTATTTAGTTATCAAAAAGAGTACTCATGAGTTAATTCTATTAGAATCATATTTAAGAAGAAAGAAAAAAAATTCAGAATAATCTGCGATCTTACCTACCGAGAAAAACCAATATCGATTGTCGCTCGA
This sequence comes from Drusus annulatus, assembly GCA_022651775.1. Classification (NCBI taxonomy): domain Eukaryota; kingdom Metazoa; phylum Arthropoda; class Insecta; order Trichoptera; family Limnephilidae; genus Drusus; species Drusus annulatus. The sequence goes on along the minus strand of JAGWCC010000503.1, from coordinate 73,979 downwards.
GGTGGTCAGCTCGAGTGACGGCGCGGCTCGACCAATCAGAGCAACCCACGATCGACGCTGCCACGTCCTGACGTTCCGCCGGCATCTTTCATCTGGGCAATTCGCTCGTCGAGTCTTCTTTCTGCTGCCGGGTATTGTGGCGAATAGTTAGGTCGGCTTGGTGTATTGGCGTATTTTCAAAATGTATTTCCTGTCGTCTGTTTGTTTAATGTTGGCCGTATTCAACGCGGCCTACAGCGAAGTTGAAATCAAATCGGAAGAAAATGTCCTGGTTTTGACAAAAGAAAACTTCCCTAGTGTTATCGCCGACAATGACTTCGTTTTAGTTGAATTTTGTAAGTATACCCACTTAATTTGTTTCGATGCGTCAATCCATATTCTATGTTCGTAAGATTGTTATTTTCTTTCATATTATTTCTGTGGCCGAGTTTTTGTACGTTTCAACATTTTTATTGTGATTGTTTTCACGCAAGAGTGTGACACGTCAACCATAATGTATGAGGCACATGCGTCTAAAGGACACGTAGCCGGCAAAACCTCGGACGTTGACTCACAACTATCTCTTCTGATGAAGTATTATGATATCTCAAATGTCAATATGCTTTCATCACTCTCTCGTGGGTAGATGCGGTTTCATTTCCCTTATTTGTACAATGTCTGGAACAAAAACATTCTTTACATTGAACCTGAATACGTATCAATTTTCTATCTTTCTATTAAACAAATCATTTCCTAATTATGAATACGTTTTCAGAAACATTATCATGATTTTCAATTCTCTAATATTTTCCGAAATCAGATTTATGTATGCTTGTCCTAAAAATAAAACTTTTGTGCAAATCAAATGTATTTACATAGTTCCAAAAAGTTTTCCGTTATTTGAGTAGGTGTTCAAATAAATTAATACCTACATGAGGTACCGTTATGGACAGTGGAATGCACATTTTTTTCCATAATCATACTCAAATGATTAAAAAAATGCATTTAACCCAAATATATAGTATATAGCTATTGATTTCAGGATTATGATGTCATCTACATATTTCCATATTGTCAGAATTTTTTTAATATCTTTTTTATTTATGGCTACAGAGTGTAAAATAGTAATTTCTTCCTTGTCTCAGACGCACCCTGGTGCGGTCATTGCAAGAGCTTGGCCCCCGAATACGCCAAGGCCGCCACCCAGCTCGCTGGACAGGATTCTCCCATCAAGCTGGCCAAGGTTGACGCCACCCAGGAGCAGGAACTCGCCGAGCAGTTTGGAGTCAGGGGATACCCGACTCTCAAATTCTTCAGGAACGGCAACCCCACTGAATACAATGGTGAGCTAATCCTTTTTTTTATATGGCAATATTTATTAAACTTTTCACTTTTTTTTTTTATATATTGCAACACTATTTCTATGGAGTAGAATTCAAATTTTGGAACCATAGTTTTAGTGAGAGTAAATTAGTAGTTTCTAGAACAATGTCTCTTGGTTCATTGTCTTGCTATCCATCCTATGTGTATGTGAAAAATCATTGGATGCATCTTGACTTGCCAACAAAAAATGTTAGATTTAATCCACCCATTTCAAATATAGAATAATGTCTGCCAGAATACATTATAGGTAGGTAGGAATTTGAAAAGTATGTTTTTAAATTTGATAACTTCAATTAACATTAGTTGCAAATTTGAAAAGTTCACACTTGTACGTATGTACACACTCACAAAGGAAATTATGTTATTTAATAATTGTATTAATTTGAAAAAAAAATTACGTGTATTTGGTGTGTAATCTTTGTAAATATATTTCTTTGTAAGTCATTATTTTTACAATCCGTGAATAATTTATCTTCAACATAATCTCTTAAATTATACTCTCCTTGATATTTTCTTATCAGTTAAAATGCGTGGAAATACAGTTTTTGTATTTTATTCAGCGCATGTTGAAATTTTTTACATATTTGATGTGTGTCATATTATTATAGTTATAATGAATACAAAGGTGAAATTCACCAGTTATTTAATGAAATTCGTAAAAAAATACCGTTGAAAGCCAAATTATTATCTGTTAATATATTATTAATATCTCTTGTTGTCATTTTAAAGTGAAGAAATCTCTTGAATGTTGGGGTCTAGCGTGATTAAATTTGCACATTTTTTTATCTTCACAATTTCTAGGTTAATGTAATTATTTTAACCTACCAAATTCACTTCCACAATGAGTTATGAAGCTTTGAAATATCCATTTAACTGTAAAAAAATACAAGAAGCCATATTGTTGCTTCTATCTTTTCAATTTTTCAGTAAGATAAAATATAAAAACTCAAAGCTAGGTAAGAGGCATTAATTATAGTGAATAGCGCACTAGAGTCCTCACTGCTCCCAACTGTCTAGAGCCAGTGAGACTGGCATCCCCAATGGGGTATGTTGTGAGGGTTGAAGGTAGTGGGGAGGGGAATTTTTTTTTTTTACGTAAATACCGTACAAGAGTCTCAACTGTTCCCAACCGTCTGGAGCCAGTGAGACTATGGCATCCCTAATCGGGGTATGTTGTGAGGCTGAAGGTAGCGGGAAGAGGAAGGAGATGGGGAAGGGGAAGGTTGGGAAGTACCTGGCTATTCAGATCTGGTCACCAAAGACGGCCAAAGCCATTTCAAGCAACGTTTCAATTCTGAATGGTGGTCTTTCACCAGGGCGATACTTAGAGTATCTACCACTCTGGAACATGCCGCAAATATAGTATATTTTATATCAATTAAATGTGTTATGTCACATAATAATTAAATAAATTTTATTTGCGCACGCCGGGTTCGAACCCGCAACCTCTGGATTCGTAGTCGAGCGTCTTACCACTCGACCATGCAGGCCGTCAGAATGAGATGGGAAAGAGGAATGCTGGGTATTGCCTGGCTGTTCAGATCTGGTCACCAAAGCCATTTCGAGCAATGTTTCGATTCTGAATTAAACCTGAAAAAAAAAATGACAGCGCGATTTTCTCATCGATTGTAAAACTTCTACAGTACCTACTTATAGTATACCTAGATGTGTGTAATATCTAGTTTCTCAATTTGAAAGTCGTGATTTCTTCCCACTGCCAATTTTTTCAACACACATTGAACCTGTTCTCTGCTAGAAGCCTTTCACCTTTACAAGTGAAGCGAGAGTGATTAGTTGCAATTTTTATTTGGCCAAGTCATCAGTCATTTTCTTGAAGAGTTTGCCCCGGGCTATTCAAAAGCAATAAAACGATTTTAGAAGCACTTGAACATTTAAAAAATAATTTGGTCAACATAATATTATTTCACTCTTAGAATATTAATCCAAACAAACGGCAATTTAAAAGTAATACCATAAATGTACGATTTTACGTTTTATTTATGTGTATTAAATTATTCACAGGCTATTATTATATTTAATTTTTATTTTATAACTGGTTTTAAAATATAGCGGCAACATTATGTTGGTGTGTTCTGCTTGAGGCAAGTAGAGGTGTTGTTGACCTTACAGAGTTTAATCTGTTTGAAAATATAATTATTATCTATCGGTCAATGTCAAGTTGAAACACTTCAACGTGTACGGTAATTATTGTTATCGAGGCTGCCTCATTGTAAATATAGATAAACAATTTGCGAAAACAGTTATTTAAATGAAATTACAGTGAAGAATACATTTTTTAACCTAATTACTTGTTTTTTTTTTTGTTATTCGTTTTTATTGTCAGATTATTTTCAGGTTAGATTACGGACGATAAAAATTAATTTGACGGAAATAATATTAAATGGATTAATTTTAGCACATAACATACAGGACACATTAAAAATAAATTATTGTGGTAGATTATAATAAGCCATAAAAGGTTAATTTATTTTTAACCTATAGATACCCACTAAAACGAATACACACTGTACAGCCAGGTACTTCCGAACCGTCCTCTTCCACATCCCCTTCCCTTCCTTACCTTCAACCGCACAACGTACTCAAATTGGGGATGCCATAGTCCCACTGGCTCTAGACGGTTGGGAGCAGTTAAGACTCTTGTGTGGTATTCACCATAAAAAAATCTCATGCATTCATAAACTAAATATAAAAGTACCATTGTATTAAAATCTTGGCATTTTAAGTTACAATAATATTCTTTCTTCTTCGGGTGCCCATCCTTATCGTAGGTTGGCTATTATTAGGGCAATCTTGCAGCCCGGAACAACTCTGCAGAACTGCACTTCACCAATTTCTGTCATTTTTACGATAATTTAAATTGATTATTAACCAAGATATTTGTCAATTTAGGAGGCAGACAGGCCGACGACATCGTAGCATGGCTGCTGAAGAAGACCGGCCCCCCGGCGAAGGAGCTGACCACCGCCCAGGAAGCCAAGGACTTCGTGGAGTCCGTCAACGTGGCCACCATCGGCTTCTTCAAGGACCGCGAGTCGGACGCCGCCAAGGCCTTCCTCGCCGTAGCCACCAGCATGGACGACCAGGTCTTCGGCATCACCGCCAGCGAGGAGGTCTACAAGGAATTCGAGGCCAAGTGCGGCAGCATCGTCCTCTTCAAGAAGGTAAACAAGCTCTCAAATAACACACATCTAATCTTCAATTTATTACGGTTGCATGCTAGCACAATAGTAACAGCTAGCCCTGGTGAGAGACCTCTATTTAGAATGGGAACATTACCTCAAATGACTAGCCGTGTTTAGTGACCAGCTGAACTGATAAAACATTACAGCAAATCCGTAATTTGTTTTGAATTTACGAAATTCTCTCGGGCCTTTTCTCTCTCCTTAAAAATGACCACAAATGACTCATGCAAAGATAGTTTTGCAACCACGATAAGTTTTATAAGCAAACCCTGTTTGTAAACAAACTTTCCGATTTTATTGTGGTATTCAAAGAACAAAAAAGGTTAGGAATCACCACATTATTCTAGTATAAAAATCGATTAATTTGTTGTGGTTAACACACAAATATATCATTTCTTTGATTACCTTTTTCAAAGTAAGTGTACTGCATTTTCACTTTCTGACAGTGACACTTAATAATAATCTTCATTAAATATTATGCAACTTCAAGACGTAATAAATGTTATTATCGTGTTAATGGCTGCTGACTTGACTACCATTCATTTAGACATTTTAATGATTACTGTCTTATCAGCTCCGTTGCTCTAATTATTATGTAACTAAATGGATACTGACCAATATCAATTACCAATGGCTATCTAACTATGTAATTACTTTTATTTATTATGAAATAATGACAGGCATAATTCTAAAATAAGGCATTGAATATCTTTATATGTGCTTGTGGTACAAAGAATCAGGATCTCATCCCAGCTTTGAGGGTTAATTCTCTGCTAACTAAATCGGCCATAGTGGCACTGGCATATTTTTAATACTCATCGCCTTTTACGCCTTATGCCCTGGTGATAAATACTGTAATGCTATCCGAAATGTTAGCACAATAAGAAGGAGGAAGTGCTTCACGGCTCCTACCAAAAAAACTATATTTAAATGTTAGGTTAATTGTAACTTTAAAAAATAGTGTTTTCAAAATGTATGTTTTTTGTTCCCCAGTTCGATGACGGCAAGACCACATACGAAGGAGAAGTAGTCGAGGCTGACCTCAAGAAGTGGGTTGCCTCAGAAGCCCTGCCCCTGGTCGTTGAATTCACCCACGAGACCGCTTCCAAGATCTTCGGAGGAGAAATCAAGAACCACCTTCTCGTATTCCTGTCCAAGGTTAGTTACCATTCCCAAGCTTTGTTGCAATGAGATTTTATAACATTTTATTGTCCAAGTAAGCAATTCTCTCATGTTTTGACCCATCCGTCCGGGTTCAAGTCTTATCTAGATTTATTATTATCTAACTAACTATTGTTACGACATTTAAGCCACGCATCTGCTACTTGTTTATTCATTGGTTTGAATCAGCCTCATGTTGCATTTACAAAGGGCACTTCACAAATGCAACATTTTTTTATTAATTATGTCAAGTATTCATATTTTTCGTCGCAAATTGGTGAAAAAATATTTTTGCGGTCTCTAATTATTTATGTTTTTTTGTTTTGTAGAAGGACGGAGACTTCAAGTATGTGGACGCCGTCAAGGCTTCCGCCAAGAACTTCCGTGGAAAGGTCCTGTTCGTCACCATTGACACTGATGAAGATGATCACCAGAGGTAAGAGATATCATTCAATCACTCACCCGATTCTCCCACCTAGGGATAAATTATATAAAGTTTTCTTGTTAAAATCTGACTTCTGTATGGCGGCATACAGGTGGTAAAATTAGTAATATGTGTCAATACACATTATAAAATAACTTTAATCAAATTACTAAATATGTATCCGACTAATCTTTTTATAATCAATCTCAGTGACATGTAGTCAATTAAATTGATAATTACTATCTCGCATTAGTGTGTCATTATTCCATCAGTCATATTTTATAAATGCTTTTTCACTTAGTTACACCTCCAAATATATAAATGACCAATGCATTGCCCACTATTTATCTACGTTAATGCAGATTTCTAACTTACAAATAGGATGTAACATAAATCAACCATTTCTTTGTTGAAATTATGATGCAAACCGATCGCATTGAATGAATACAGTCTTGAAAACGCTTTCCTAATCTTACCATCAAGAATTAATTTCCTCCCATTGTTGAATTTTTGAACTGTCGGGATGTTTATGGTGAAACTCCGCAGGTCAATGAATCTGTATTTTTTAAAATTTAATGATAACCTTTTCCAGGATCATGGAATTCTTCGGAATGAAGAAGGAGGAAGTTCCTTCCATGCGATTGATCGGCCTGGAGGAAGATATGTCCAAGTACAAGCCCGAAAACCCAGAACTCACCTCCGAGAATGTTGAGGTAAACAAACATCACCACATCTGTTTCCTAATTATAGAACTGTAGAGAAGTGTATACGTTCCTCTCTAGATAAATACTTTTAACACAACTGATTAAACTTTCAAGTAATTAATTGGTGTTTTGTGACAAACAATGTCAACAATACAACAGTTGTTTTTCTATTTCGATATTTTTAATTGCTTAGTCTGACATTGAAATTATTTAAAACTGTCTTTTTACATTGCAAAAACTGTGAATAATTTACAAATTATCATAATATTTTGTATTTTATTCTCGTTTTTCTATTAATAATTAAAAGTAGCTATATTATATGTTGGTACACAACATATTGATGCCGTTTCTTTTTAAATTTTTAATTCCTGCATTTTTTAAGAAACTGACTAACTTTCGTATTATTTTTACAGGCCTTCGTATCAGACTTCTTGGCCGGCAAGCTGAAGCAGCACCTCCTGAGCCAGGAGCTGCCCGAGGACTGGAACAAGACCCCCGTGTGGACCCTGTCCTCCTCTAACTTCGACGCCGTCGTCTTCGATGAATCCAAGAATGTCCTCGTCGAGTTCTACGCCCCATGGTAAGTGGACCATTAAACCGAAGGCTTCTAATCTACGGAATTAGCTGAATCAGTTGTCTTTTCTTGGTTAGGACACCTTCCAAGAAGTGGGTTCAATGGAGATCTTGGCGGTGGTGAATACAAAATGATTAATCGTTTTATCTCCCATTGTTAACAGTGTACCTTTACTGACGAACCATGGCACCGTGTCAAAACACTTCAGTTGATTGGAAGATTTATGTTGTCTTTAAATAAACCTTTTAAAAACATCCACTTGCTGTGTGGAATGTTCGGTTAATACATTCTAGACTTCAATATTTTAGAAACCTTTTTGTTTTTAATAATTAGTTTTCCCTTGCACATGATTTCAATGAATAAACAGGATAATGATGTATGTATTCAAAATTATATATACATACTGGGGTGGGTAAGATACCAACATATCCATAAATCTATCATTCCAAGCATCTTCACTCAATCTTTTATTCAATTTCTCATTTATAACTTACGCTCATCAATTTGACGATTAGCCTCATTTTTAATTTTTAACACTTGAACGGTTCCCGTCAAATGCAGATTGTCGGTCACTTTCAAACCCTCCTCTTTCCCATCTCCTTCCCCTCCCCACTACCTTCAGCCTCACAACATACCCTAAGCCCCCTGGCTCTGGACGGTTGGAAGCCGTTGGGACTCTTGCGCATTCACTATAAAAAATAACTAAATAAAACTGATATTCGTCAAATGTGATGGAATTTGAAACACCACAATCTTGATTATTCTTATCTTTGAAAAGATTTCTTCTATTTAGATTTCCTAGAAAATCTACATCATCTAATAATCAGCCATCATTTAATGAATTGGGTTATTTGATTAGGTGCGGCCACTGCAAGCAGCTGGCGCCCATCTACGACAACCTGGGAGAGAACTACGCCGCCAACAGCGCAGTGGTGATCGCCAAGATGGACTCGACCGTCAACGAGCTGGAGCACACCAAGATCACCTCCTTCCCCACCATCAAGCTGTACACCAAGGAGAACAAGGTGGTGGAGTACAACGGCGAGCGCACCCTCGAGGGGCTCATCAAGTTCGTCGAGTCCGGCGGCGAGTACGGACAGGCCGCGTCGGAAGAGGTGAGGGTAATGATAACTCTTGTACTAACTCCACTCTCTGCTGCTAACTCTGCCTTTCTTCCAATTCTTCCTATATCTCTTCCACTATCTCTAGCTATTATCTTATTTCAATCATATATCGAAACCCTTTCTAGAACAGACCAATTTCATTTGCCTCTTTGGGCCAAGGAATCGAAAGGTCTTTGGCGACATTGGTTTTTTTATAATCGGTGTAACACACTTCTATTGATTTTCTGTTCAGTGCTCTGACCAGTGGAAATCATTGGAGTGCTGCGATTAATATATAGTATATTTGCGGCACGTTCCAGAGTGGTATCGCCCTGGTGAAAGACCACCATTTAGAATCGAAACTTTGCTTGAAATGGCATTAGCCGTGTTTGGTGATTATATCTGAATAGCCGGGTACTTCTCAAACTTCCTCTTCCCCATCTCCTTCCCCTCCCCACCACCTTGAGCCGCACAACATACCCCAATCTGGAATGCCATAGTCCCACTGGATTCTCGTGCGGCATTCACATTTTCCTCAGCAAAATACCCAAAGTAAAGAAGTTCATTGCTTTGCAATATTTTCGAATGCGATCAAAAAGTTTCCCACACGATATTGTGAAACTATAAGAATGCAAGTCCTTAGGACAATGTGATTTAATAATAAAAGTCATCTAAGCCCTCTTCTCAGGTCTAGCTTGTTCCAAATGGGACCTGAAAGCAAGGGTAAGAAGAAATTGTAATCACTTTGTAAGCAGGGCAATAATATGATTACTGACGTTTGTTTGTTTTGTTTTGCAGGCGGAAGAGGAAGACGAGGATGATGACACACCAAGGAAAGACGAGTTGTAAATCTAGAAACAAGAGACTGAGGCATTAGGAATCCAACCAACACACACAACACAAACAACCTTCATATCTTCCCCTCATCAGCCATCAGCCATCACCTCCCAATTAGCATTACTTTATCTGTTACGTGTCTTTGCCTATGGGACAACTATTAAAGCACGATACTTAGTCGATAGTAATTGTCTTTGCAGTTAGAGGAAAGAAAGCCATCTCGATTTGCATTCTAGAAATAAGACTGGTGTTGCCACAATAAAGATTTTAAATATGATTATCGTTAAAAGTGTTCGATTATATTATTTATTACATACAAATTTTAACAAACGTTTGGATGAGGGCGCGCTAATCTTCCGACAGAAAATGGGTAAAGTTAGGTTATGTTGATCTATATTTTTTAATAAGAAACGTGGGCGGCGGGGATGCTCCTAGCCTGGGTAGAGGGTGATTGGTGCATCGTGGTCGCAAGAATGCTTCAAAGTTGGTTGTGCGTCGAAGACTTAAAATCTTCTCAATACGAAATATCTCGATACGACTCGGATTACAATACTAATTGATTTAAATGATTTCTGTTTCCACATTCCAAGTGAATTCCAGCGCTGCATTTAGCCAATATTCAACTGACTTTGTCTGTATATTTGTACCCTTCAACGGTTGCGAACTTGGAAGTGCGTATTCAATTATTTTGTACGTGGGAGGAATGAGTATTTGATATTTCCTTTTTTTATACAACAAAGATTTATTTTGTCTACAACTTTTCTTAGAGTTTCTATTACTTTTGCGGGTGAATGTGATTTAATTGTTATTTATAGGTACTTCTTGTTTATAGAGTGAACGTACTAAGGTAAACAAAGCAGAGATATATTTTGTCGGATCAGATTGTTAATATTACGAATGTAAATACATTATTTGTGTACCCGTCAGAAACTATGAGCGATCATCGTCATTCTTTCACCACAAGAGTATAAGTGCGCTAATGTAATTTGTAAAATAAATAAAAAAATCTTCCAAAAATGTTCTTAATCTGTTTTCATTTTGTGTTTTATACTCTTTATCCCTCTCCTTAATTTTCCTCAAATGTTGGGCTGACCAACTTCTTGACCAGGGGCCCCTAGCACGAAACATCGATATAGATCGACAATGTCGATAATTTGAATATAATTTATAATTACCGACTTTGTCGATAAAATCTATATAGATGTTTCGTACTAGGGCCCCAGTAGTTTTCTGCAATCAACATAACCTCAAAGCTGTGGGTTGTGTAAATTCCATTGCCAAGGTGCAAATTGGACACCTGTTGAAGGCGATTCCGCAATGTACATGTAACTCCTGGAGTTGTGAGTATTGCATGAGTAAGATACACCAGCCCTTACTTATTAGATTTTTTTATGAGCTGGTTTAGTTATTCCGGGGCGTACGGCTCTATACTGTTACTTAAGCCTGGGTGCAAGGCCGGTGACTTAAGCCCTGGTTATAAGGAAATATTTTCAGTATTCCACTTCATTTATAAGTAAGACAGCTGGTAAATATTTTTAATAACGTTATTACCTCTTCAAGCTCTTGTGCTCCTGGTATTCTGATTTACAAATATTAATTTATTGAGTCACTTCGGGGAATTTTAGTAATACTTTAGATTTTCCTTACCCTTTCAGCATTATGTGCTCCTGGTATATTTTGTACTAATTTACTCTACCACACAATGTTTTTAAAAAAAATCATATTATTTTACCTCTTTAAGCTCTTGTGCTCCTGGTATATTTTGTAGTAATTTACATCTACCTACATGACAATACATATATTTTTTTTATTTCAATACCTAGGCCCATATATTGTTTTACCTTAGCAAGCTTATGTGCTCCTGGTAAATTTTTCATAAATATTCATTTATAGAGAATATTATTATGTGCTCCTGATATATTTTGTCCTAATTTACATCTACCTATTTTTGGAAATCAATAAAAAATTGACAATCGGTGTGTGCATGACTACAAATGATGCTGTACGATTTCACAGCACGTTCTTGAAGTTGTATTTGTGAACAAGCTCCTTAGCTCATGATGGAAAATGAAATTGCGAGCTGAAATGCATTGAAGTCCAGACAGAAAAAAAACTGTACAAATTTCATGATTCCAGAGCTCAACTTTTGCGAGTTTTTACTGGTTTATAACAGTAAGCTAACTAAACTATAGTAAGTAAGCTATTATATGTATAAATAATAGTTTATATTCTAAAACCACAATGAAGAAATTTAATCTTTGTTATTTCTCATAGTACAAACCTGTTATTTATTATACATTACTTTTATCTATGTCCAGTATCTTCATCGGAGATGTCGATAGCCCGGTGGGTAGGACGCTCGGCTGGCAGTCGTACGGATCGAGTTCAATTCGCTGGATCTACCGACTTACTCCTTTTGATGTTTTGTCAAACTTTTATATTTGTTTGATTACTAGTACGTTGGGCATTAATTTAATATTTGTTTTAGACAAATTGTCTGAGAGATTTTACTTTAAACATTTAAATAAAAAGTTTTACAACCTAAAAAATGGAAGAGTTTCTCAGTGACAAAACATATATATATATATATATATATATATATATATATATATATATATATATATATATATATACATAATTTTTTTTTCATCTTTCAGAGTGAGACTCGATTTTGGCATATGATTTAATTTGTTGTGAATGAAACAAATTGAAAGAGTTTAAGCTCAAAGTTAATTGCAAAAAAAAGTTCCAGTGTGCTGATTGCAAATTAATAATATTTGGATGATTTGTATAGCGCCGTTTTTGTGAAAAATCACCTCAAGGGCACTCTACAGATCTTATTGTCTATTATTACATATTAATTCCTAGTTTAAATAAGAAAATATACAGGAACATGCTTACCTTATTAAACTTATTGATATTTAAGTTTAATCGCACATGCCGTAGTGCTTCGGAGAAAAAATATGAATGTATTTGGATTGTATTATTATACAGGTACTTGTAATTTGATATAGAAGAACCTGTACATACATCTGCCATTATTTATCAATCTTTCGCGTACCCCCTAGCTTTAATATCTATCCTAATGTATCAGTTTTCATTCAAATTTTCATACCAAAAGTTTTGACATAAAGGCTTCTTTACTAATTGATGGAATGAAATAAAAAAGTATTATTTTATACAAATATTTTTTTGGCATATAAGTACAAAGATTATGGTATAGAGGCTATTTGAAAAATAAAAAAAAATATTAAATTAAATTCAACATTTAAAAAATCAATTTGAAAGTAAGTTTGTTGAAATAGAAATCGGTTGAATGCAACTTTAGCAGAAACAACAGGCAGGGAAACCGATTGCTAAATATGTAGTAAGTTAATCAATAAGTTCAGGTAAATGTTAAACTTGTTTCAGTTCAAAGGCATATTTAACTACAGCTTCATACCACATGCAGTTTTATAGCTAACCAATGTTACTTCCAGAATATCCTGGCTTAAAAATGCATATATTTTTGTGGGATTAGTAAACAGGTCACAAAGGTTAACGATACTGTACACTGTTTTACACAAAAGTAAACAAATGACAGTGACATTTTATTTTACCTCCCAAGAAAAATGGTTTATTACAACAACTTTGTTATAAACATAGGTTGAATCTAAATTTTTATACCGCATTCTTCCGGTAACATTTTCAAACTCTAGAAGATGTGTTATCTGAGAGGAATTACTTTTTAATAAAATTTCAAGCACATTCAAATGTGAATTTCACTGGAATGTTTTAATGTTAGTTAAAAGACGGAGACAAAGGAAAAGCTTGTTTGTAATTCGGTGTGTAAATAAAATCAAATATAATATTTAGGACCACTCAAACCTGGATGGAAAGAAGCAGTTTATAGAACTTCCAGTATAAGCATTTTAAAAAGGCCAAATTTATTGTGTACAAAAATAAAATTAACAACATAACATATAAATTGTATAAATAACAAAATCCAAGATTGGTTAATAAAATATAAATCCAATGAATATGTATAATTATCGGAAAAACCATACATGACAGTAAAAAATTTCGCCATTGCAAAGCACTTGGTTCTTCATAAAAATGACTCATTGTTTGATTCACAGTTTCATCATCAGCACTACCACCTACTATAAATATAAAAGTTTGTGTAAAATGATTCTTCAGACACAACAAGCCTTATTTCATAGTGGATTACAAATATGCAAAATGTTGATAAACATATTTATTCTGTCGGTCGGAATTATTTTTATGATATGCATTTATTTGAAATGAAGCCAACACCAGGTGCAGTGGCTTATTTAATCTGTCGTTGACGTCTTGATGAGACAAACTATGTATTTTATAAAAATTCTCAGGCTACTTTATATCAAGAAAGCCGTGAAATGCAGTTAAGTTGTAGTTATGTATTTTATTTATAAACGTAGAGGAATTGGACCTTGTGCGAGTATGGAAGGCAAGCCACTGTGACGTATTATAATACAACTATAAAGAACTATGTGTGATAACATTACACCATCATTGGGTCTGTTAAAACAACTAATGTGACAATGTTAAAAAATGATTTTTTTATCCATCACCGTGTGAGTCATCATATTGGAGATTTTAACGGCCCAACAACGATATTATGATTGAATTGAATGCCTGACTTGACTTCATTTTCAGATTTTGAATAAGGGCAACACTGACTTATAGTTTAGTCGCTGACATAGTGCAAATTGTGAAGGATTGAATTGCCACGCACTTGTAAAGACATAGAAATCCGTCCCTTCAGATCAGATATACACAAGGCGGTTAAAACAGAGTGTGTATTCATGAAGTATGACACGGAGGTGTAACTGTTTGTATTCCACTCAGGTAAGTCATGCGTGGCACATTTTGAAGAGAAGGAGTTCAAGCCGGCATGTATTATACAAACGATAAGGAGTTATCTTTATGAAGCCATGAAATCAATAGCAAAATTGATATATACCATATAAAAGCCAATAAACAATTTTTAAAATCACTTTATATGTACACACATAAACACTTTCGAAACATTAAACATCTTCAATCAATACACAATTTGCATTCCTCTTTTTTTTTTTCACATCTTATCCGTCTTACACGGATATAATAAAATGTATTATAATGTATATTAATAAACTAAATAACTTTATAACTAAGCCAATATTTGTTATATAAAATGCTATAGGTAAACTATACATAATACATTAACTTCGGCAAAATGTATTTCTCTAAAAAAATGGCTTTTGCAAGTTTTATCGTACAAAGATACATACATTTGATGTGCATACTGTTGTTAAATTATTTCACACAAATCAAGCTAAATTGATTACTTTATGAAAACAATTAATGCCACCTTTGGAGGTAGGCTTAATTTAGCAATACCATATTATTGATTTTATTAAGAGGAATTTTCAAAGGTCAATTATGTGTATTGGTCACTTTACAAGAGAAAACTTTGAAGAACTTTTTTTTATACTTTAGTAAAAAAAATTTGTATATTTAAACATAAAACTTGGATTTATTTGGATGACAAAAAGATATTCTCACCAACGTTTTTATTTCGCAATGTTTGCTATGACATTGTCTATTGATACATCAAAGTTTGCAATGACAGATGGGTGTTGTGAGGTGTTTTAGTATTGAGTACATTTAGAGGTTAAGAGGGTGTTAACCTTTGGAATGCCAGATTCCCGCTAGGTACAATTTCCGTCGTACCTTGCTGACTGTCATTTCGTAATAATTCACTTGAGTTTTACAATATGATGTTTTTGCCAATTACGCCATCTTCTCAGATAATGTCTTTGTGTTTTTTCTAATTGAATGTCAATGGCATAAGTGGTTTTTCTGGAATAGCTACTTACATTCGGAGAATTAGTTTTTTCTCCCTCATGTCACTAAAAAATGTTCGATTATGAAATGTGAAGATTTTTTCTGTCGTTTTATTGTATTTTCGTGTGGCTGAATACATTTAATTCCAAACGAAAATAAAATTGCATGAGGTTATCCTGTAAACATAAAGAGTAATGTAACTTTTAAAATTGTTTCTTTTTCAGCCGCACTCACGTACGCAAACTTAAAATATTTATTACTCGACTTGTACCGAACTCAACGCGATGTAAAATATTATTTTGTTAACAAGCGATTGCGGTTCATTTGAATATGTGAACAGGTTTTAAATGATGAAAACTTTTGACAAGATAATGATGAATGCCCGGTGACTATAGGCACCTCCGGCACACTAGAGGTTAAAGATCAATTTGCCAGATTTTTTTATTGACTTCAAAAAGAATTTCAAAGATGTTGCCTGCCAAGTAGTAGAATTGAATGTAAGTAACTCAATATGCTTTATTAAGATTTGAATTATCTATTAATGTGAGAGAATCAGTCTGATAGGAATCTTTTGATTATTCTACAAAGTGTGAGGACTGCGATTTTTGGCAAACATGTTGGCAGCAAATCCCCTTTGGATCTATTAGGAAGTTAAACCTTCTAAAAGCTTAGACATTTGTGATCCGAAACTTTGAAAAGCTCATTATCAAAAAAAATATCAGCAGGAATATCATTTTTGTTTGATTCGTTTTATTTCCCAGTTGATTTAATATTTTAGGCTAAATTACTATGCATTCCATTCTGCACATCAAACCACGATCTTATCATATCTAATAAAGTGCTAATTATAAATGATACCATAAAAGTAATGGTAAATAAAAACGCCTACGTACTAAGTATAAATATTTCAAAAGAATAAATTGTTGTTTCAAGTCTGTGCTTCGTGAGATTTCTACAAATTAAAGTGTTTTGCGATTAAATAAAGTGAAAATTAATAAACTTATTTATAATATTTGTAAATAATAGAGTGTGACTTTATTTCAATTATAAATTTGAAATAATAAAATTAATTTTGATAAATATTGAAAAGATATCAAGTTAACGAGGACAGTTTGTGGAATATGGCAACATTATTAAAAATAGGTATAGGTACAGTGAATATGGTTAAATACATTTCAGTAGCGTAGTATCAAAATCATGGCATTGTGTAGTGGTGAATGCTCAATACTTTGGCGGTTTAAACAAGCAAATACCCTTAAAATATTCAGTTTGTGGAAAGTAATTTTCAAGGTCTTTTTTGATATTTTTATCAAATAATATAACAGATGAAATACTTCTGTAAGTGTGTATTTTAAATACACAAGAGATATTTGGAAATTTAATAGATTAAGTTTCATAACTATGCATTTCCAAAATGGTAACATACAATATTAAGTGGTGGCCAAGATCAAAGTATTCATTTTCAAATAATTTATTTTAATGAATTAGTAATCGAAATAATGTTTCGAAAATCACAATTCATTAGAACAAATTACATTGTACACTAATTAATTCCTCAGATGCGATGCAGATATTATTTTTGACCACTAAAATTTTATTTTTATTTTTAATGTGTTTTTTTTTGACAATATCGTCTTTTCATAGAACGTAAATTGCAGTTGTTTATTTATTAGCCAAGGTATTGCCAATGTCATTTATTTTGTATCCGAGAAATTGATTCAAAGCATCATTCGATAATAAAAATGGATACTTCGATCGTCAATGTTTCAAGTGTGCCCATCACTAAAATTGAAGGTACACCCCCACTGAACAGAGAATCCCTAGAAGTGTGATCTATACCCGATTTGAAAAAAAAACGGTTGTCGCCGATTCGCATAAGACCTCTCGACTCCTAGGTCTCAGACAGGCCGACGGAATTGATAATCTGTTAAAGAATGAATTTCGATATTTGAAAACGTTTGATCAGTTTCGCCGGAAGTAAGAAAAATCGCATTTACTTCGGGCACACAAACACGCCCACAACACGCTTTTACCGGTTTATCTCCTCAGTACACCCCAGATAAAAGACTAGTTCTGGCAAACACACGAGGTCTTCTTCAAATCTGCAGAACTAAGGACAGATCACATTTTCAAACGGAACACAGACAATCCTAGTGACTAAGTAAGGTATAAGGTATGGGTTGGATGCAAATCAAAGAACGAACATGCCGTCTTCATCTTTCTTGGGTTGCCGCGGCCGCGCCTGGGGGGTGGTGGAGGGGGGGGTGCTCTCCGCGGCCGCCGCCCGCTCCGCCAGGAACTTGTCGAAGTCGCTGCTGGTCACACTCTCCACGGGCTCTAGTCCAGAAGCCTAGGTAGGGGTGAAGTAACTTTAGATTAGCGAGGTATTTGTGAGTTTACGTTTGCGGGGCTGGAGAAATCCAGAAAGATAATCAATAAGTTGATAAAGTTAGTTTTGATACATGATGTGATTTTATGATACAATGATAAAATTGAATATATATATAATATGTAAATATTGAAAAGAATGATTAAAAAAATATCACAGGGCAATTCCCCATTTGATAGAATGGCATGGCAACAAATATTTTGGCTATTTACATGATTTTAAGACTAAGAAATTTCTATTTCTAAATCAGCTTTGAAAACAGCTCTACAGCTGTTGTAAGAAGTAAAACAAATAATGTAGCTAAATTTGTGATAAAATACAGCTAATTGTGCATAAAAATGACAAAACGGCATTGCTACTGCTGGGTAAATATAAAAAATAAATATGGCACAATATTTACATTATATGTAACATGAAACAAGCATAAATCATCTCATAAGGAAAACATGCAGAAATTGTACGTCACACATGGAAGATTTTATTTCAACAATTATGTACACCGTAAAATATTTTAATTGTAACATTTTGTAAAATTACCTTGGGAAACGCATTTTTAAAAAAATACGACGTTCAAAGAATAATGATCAATTTTCACTAATAAATAACTAAGTTGGTAAACCTAGATACGTGGGGTTTCATGTCACCTACAGGTGATGTAGGTTCTGAAGTGGTTAAGCACGAAAACTTCTTATGTGGGGGGGGACCCTTATATGTGGACTTTACAATTTTTAAATTATATTTCACTTCAAGCCTCAACACTTAAAAATGGTGCTAAACGTCGCTTTGTAGCATTCTAATACAAACACTACTACAAATTATTTATCTAGTACAAATTAGTTGGGAAAATATTTAAGGCTTCCAGCGAAGAAATTTTAAATGCATACTTTTAAATTCTATGAAAAACATACTAAAATGCCTGTAACAAGCGCTGTTTTAAAACCAGCGAAGCTATTTTCGAACGTTTTACCTAAAGTTCCAGTGCGCATTTCATATAGAATTTAAAAGATTAGAGTAAATTTTATTCACTGGAAACCTTAGACATTATTCTAACTGTCCATATAAAATTTGCAGATAAATCATTTGTAGTATTGCTTGTATTAGAAAGCCATAGGGTGTGTATTTTTAGGTGAATTATAAAACAAATTATTATTTGAAGAGAGAATAAGAAATTTAAAAAAATCTCAAACCCTTTTTTAGCTATACCGTTTACTTCTTTAGACGAGTATTGATTCTTAGATTTTAGCAGAAGAAAAATATATTTTCTAACATTAATTGTGTTCAATCGTTTCACCTTATTACATAAGTGTAACATGTTTATATTTCTAGAAAAAATTAAGCATCAAATTAAATATTATGTTTCAGACATGCGTGATTCTTATAAATAGTGTTATTATATAATGTAGTAACTAAACAATGTAATTGAAAGTTTTAGTGCACGAGATAGTGATAGATAAATTTTATGGTGTTTATGTTTAATTTGTACAACTCCATTTTATAATTTTAAGTATTAAACATTAAATTCAATTTCAGTATGATTTTAGGAAAATGAATGCAATTATCGAAATAATGAAACTAAACTTAAAAATTATTACAAAAAAATCATTTACTATTAAATTACCACAACTTATGACGGTAAAATAATTTTTTGAAAATAGCATCACCTTACTATTAAAACCCCTTACGTGCAAATTAATTTTTGAAAAAATAGTCAAGGAGAAGCTGAATAAAATACCAAAAACTTATTTTGAAAGATGAAAATACACAATAAGTTGTTTAACCTTTCCGTACCTGAAGGGAAAAATCAAACATACAATTCGAAGGAGTGTGACGTAGTTACCCCATTTGGTCTTGCGTATTAAAGCGTTTTCATGACATAATCATAGGCAATTTGTTTTTGGTAATACTTAGAGAGATTATTTATAATATTTAGGTAATCTTTATCTAAGATATCGCACACAACTCTCGTTCGGGGTTAAATTAGAACCCCCGTTCCGAACGGGAGTGTTAAAGATTTTTTTTTCTTCCACTAAATACTTTTCTCAAAGATAAGGCAGGGCCTTAATAATAAGGTTACGCCAAGTGATTTGATAAAAAAAATTGTGTTGATCAATTATATTAAAGTTTTAGTGTTCCGTCGTTTGGGAGGTGTTATTCGTTACATGATTTATGATTGAAAACGTGCTCAACACTATCATACAGGTTAGTTGAAAGTCTGTGTTCGGGGGTTAGAATATGTACACAAGACTATGGATGACCTCGAAGGGTGAAATCATGGGACTGACCTCTTCGGCTCTCAACCACGCGGCTATTTCATCAAAGTCCCTCTCACTATCGTCAACTACGGCCTGCAAATAAATTAATACAACAGAAAAATAACACCACGAGATTTACGACAAGCAATCATAATTGATTTTTGAAGATGATATATGGCAGCAGAATAAAAAGAAAAGTTGAAACAGGGATCTAAGTCTCGTTATCATTAAACACGTGTTTCGGTGAATTGATCATATTTTTTGACGGTTTTCATAATAGGACTGTCAAAATATGGGAAATATTAACCTTTCAAAATCAAAGGTACTATCCGATGGGGGTGACGTGGTTAGCCTATTTGACCTTGCTTATTAAAGCATTTTTTTGAGAGAAGTGTATATTCATAATAATTTAATAATCCTTATTTAAGATATCGGACAAAACTCTCGTTCGGGGTGACATTGGAACTCCCCTTTGGAATGAGAGTGTTAATGGTCACAGAAACGCGTGTCAAGAGATAGAGACTTAAGTCCTGTGGTTTATAATATATAATAAAATCACTAGTATTGGTCAATTTAAAAAAGAATTAAGAAAATTTGTTTTCCATAACCATTAATGTTGGTATTTTGTATGTTCATTTTGTTGTAACCCGATATATATAAATATTTTTTTTTTTTTAAATTTTAAGCTAAGCTAAGCTAATAAATAAAATGAATAACTGGAATTCATAATTAATTAAAGAAAGAAAAATTGTTTGAAAGATACAATTGTTGGACGAGTAGACAGTGTCGCGAAAATATGACGAGGAAGTCAATGGAAAGAGTCAGAAGTCTCCCAGGAAGATAAAGCATGGTCAAGTGAATAGAACATTTTATTCTCAAATTCAGCGTGTTCGATAAGGGGTCAGTTAACAGTACGAAATAATTTGAAAAAAATACAGGGTGATTCGGGCTTGATGTGAAATATTGCAAGATGTCAGGTTAGTATCATTTTCGAACCATCACAGAATGGTAAAGAGTAAAAAAATGTGTGAACTAGGCTAGAGAGCGGAATATTCCATTATTTTGCCGTTACCTATACCGTTCAGAGTCTTTCTATTTTCAGACGCTGATAATTTAGTAACCGTTGATAATTGATACTAAGTTTACACAAACCATTTTGTTTGTAAAATCTAGTTTATTATGCCTGTGTGAAAAAAAAACTAATATTATATTGACCGTGTTAAGGTTAAGACGTTATTCCACATTCTTTTGCAAGGAAATTTAGGTCTTAGTGATAACATGACGGTCATGCTATTATGCTCGACACCTGATCGTAATTTGATCAAACGCTGAAACGGGCTGAGAACCGGTGGTTAACGGGGGTGATTATTTGAAGTGGTAACGGTAAAAAAATCATAATGGCGCTAATCATCAATTTGCGATGCTTCGATTATGTTTGCTTGCAAAAAAAAGTTGAATAACTAAATAAAAACGCCTTTTACCTAAAAAAAGTCAATATGTAAATATCTACGCAAAATATGATGCTTCAAAAATCAATTATCAAAGTTTCTACAACAATAAGAGTACATTAAAAGTCAAGAATCCCAAAAAGCTGTAAGGAAAAGAAAAACAACAACATTTTTCAGCCTAAGCTGTGAAAACAGTTTAGAAGAATACCTCTGAAACAAAAGTTTAATAATAATAAAAAAACAACAGATACTCGTCACAATTGAAAAATATGTTTTCGTAAAAGCAGTTACATTGTGGCTTGCCATAATTAGATTAAATTAAACAAATACTTTGCAATAAACCGGCCGGTTTTCCTGCATACGCATGCATACCTTTTATCTATCCCATCTCCTTAAAATCTCTTTAAATATTTATTATTTGCATATTTAAATCAAATACGATTGATTGCTAGCAAAAATACCATTGGAATTATAACAACAAAATGTGGTTATAACAAAGTATTTATTTAATTTAATTTAAAAAATCTGATCCCAAAACATATAAATAGTAAAATTCACACCAACAAGACGACAGCCAACGAAAGAACTTTGAAGCGGACAACAAAATGGAGGCATTCCAGACAATACTAATAAATTTGTGGCTGATAAATGAATATTGAATGAAATGACTGGTTTACTTGAGGTTGGCCGGCAGTGGGTCGAGACTGGGCGAGCGCTGCTAAACCTACGTTCACTTGGCCAGCATCTGTGTTATCTGCGTAGTTACTACTCCTGCAAAGGGAAACAATCACACAATTTGTAATGATAATATTGTTGAGCAACTAAAGCCTACCACTTATAGATCTAACAAACTAATTCTCAAGTAAGAATAAAATTAGTACCTAGGAGTGTACAAGTAAAATTAGTACCTAAGAATGACACCGAGTGTAAGAGTAAAATTAGTTCCTAGAATTGACACTTGGTGTAAGAGTAGAATTGGTTCCTAGGATTGACACTTGGTGTAAGAGTAAAATTAGTTCCTAGGAATGACACTTGGTGTGAGAGTAAAATTAGTTTCTAGGATTGACACTTGGTATAATAATAGAATTAGTTCCTAGGAATGGCACTTGGTTTAAGAGTAAAATTAGTTCCTAGGATTGACACTCGGTGTAAGAGTAAAATTAGTTCCTAGGATTGACACTACCTAGTGTAAACATAAAATCACAGTAAAACCTCTATTTTACGTTTTTCAAAGAAACAATGAAAAAATGTCTAAATCTGAAGAAAATATAAAATTGGGGAATATGTTTTTCTAAACAGATAATTCTTTACAGAGGTTGGAGGGTTACTTTTAAAAATTTCATTTGAAGGAATTCTTCACCAAATATTTGATACCAAAAACGTTTTTGTTTTGACAGTTGGATGCATTAAGGAAAAAAAATAATTTATAGAAAAATATTGTAGACTTGCCTTATTATGTGAAAATAAGTGGGCTCCTTTTTATAAAATATCTTGTTTGGTGTTTTTAAAAAGCTACAAACTTACCCATTCTTAGAGGATTCATAGGTGAGATTTCTAGACTGGGCAAACATGTCAAACTCATCCTTATCGGATTTGGTTGTAGGCTTTATTGGCTGGAGTTCACCGATACCTACAAATACAATATGTAAATTCATGATTAAACACAGGACAATACGAGGTACGGGGATATGGTGAAACTAACATTTAAAATGGTAGGAATTTAAGAAATAAATATTGACACTTACTTAAGGCGGCCATGTTTGGAGGTTGATCACTGAGGAGATCTATGAGAGAATCATCACTGGGTTTGGCAACTGGAAATAGAAAAGAAAACAGTACAAAAATAAAAATGGGATGGTGGTAATTAAAATTATTCAACTATACAGTAAAACCCCTTTTCTACGCTTATCAAAGGAACGTTGAAAAAATGCGTAAAACCGAGGAAAATGTTAAAGTGAGGAAATGAAAAATTTATGGAAAAATTGAATTATCAAGTACCTACTCAATTTTTAATCAAAATAAAACTTTTTAAATGAATATTATACTGAAAATTACATTTATTTGAAAACTACGAAACTTCAAAACTATTGTTATTTCTCATTATTTTGTGCTGAAAAGTCGAGGTTCGTTTTCTTCTGCACACATTCCTGTATTCCAATATTTTCCACAGAAATAGGGTAATAATTTTCACTTTTAGACGACACATTTTGAAAATTCATTGCGAAAATATCACAAACTAAAAGACTAGTTTTTACTACCAGCGCCATTTAGAATTTTCGTTATTTTAAAGATTTCTGTTAACCGCCAATTCTAGACACGTTTCAGTGTTTGATCACCTGCTTGGAGTAAGAATGTATATGGTGAGAGAGCTAAATATTTTTACTCAACCTATACAAAATCACTTTCTTCCAGTTTTCACGTCGTAAACCGTGAGAGAGAAAGAGACGAGACAAGTTGTCACATAATATCACACCACTTTTAGGTGTGTAAGCATGTTTTCCGTCTCCCGCGACTCCACCTACTACGTTTTGCTGTGCGACATAGCTCGAGGTTATATCCTATATTTTTGTTGATAACAATACTGTGAAAAAGTGATCATACAAATAAACAAAACATCATGTCGACATGTGCTATGAATGGATGTGAAAAGATGTGTCCATTAAAACCTTAGCTATACCTCCTGTATATTATTGCTCTGAGATAACCTGTTAAGCATAACGGTCATGGTGTTATGCTCCACTGAAGCTGTGAACATACCTGCTGAAGAGATCGGCTGACAAATAACCAATTTGGCTGTGGTACCTTGCGCAGGTGGTGCCCCGATAGCGGCGGCCAGCACCGCGGAGGGCGTGGCGGCGCGGTTCTTGGAGAAGCGCTGGTGCCGCAGCATGAGAGAGTTGAGCTCGTCGTTGACACGGAGCAGCTCGCCAGTCAGGTTGTCGTCGGAGATCTTGCCAATCAGCTCCACCAGGCGCGCCTGCATGGCCTGCAGGGTGGCGTGCAACTCCTGGAATGAGAAAATCATTCAAAATAAACAAACCCAAATACATATGAGGGGCTTAGAAGCAAAGGCAGCAATCTCCTTCATTTGAAATTATTTCTTGGAAAGTTGATTCAACGTTTAATACACTTTTCTTTTGTGAATATGTTGATAAATTTAGAGATAATTGTTTCAAATTGTTCCTAGTTTAATGTGCACTAACATTTTTGTACACTTCATTCTCCATTTCTTTATAATAATCATTCAATAGTTGACAATGCTACATAACCGTTTTTGGAGATTGCTGCCTTTGCTTCTAAGCCCCTCATATTATGTAACAGACTAAATATTTAAATAAACTGAGATCGGGATGGCTTTGTTTCTACGCAGAGCAAGAATGGAAGAAAGTCCATCACAAAGAGGCTTCTCTATGATGAAACTTGCGGGACGAAAGAGTGTTGAAAGCTCTCAACTTAGGTGGCTGCAAATTTTATGGAAAAAGGTGTTATTTAAGTTTATTTTTATAATGAATACCGCACAAGATTCCCAGCTGCACCCGAAGTCTGGAGCCAGTGGGACTCCGGCACCCCAAATGCAGTATGTTGCGAGGTTGAAGGTCGTGGAGAGGGGAAGGAGATGGGGAAGAGGAAGGTTGGTAAGGACTTGGCTATTCAGATCTGGTCACCAAACATAGATAAAAGCCATTTCAAGCAACGTTTCGATTCTGAATGGTGGTTTCTCACCAGTACGATACTTAAAGTATCTACCACATGCCGCAAATATACTTTATATTATTTTGTATGAATTAAATGTGGAATAACACATATTGATTGATCTCTTTGACTGTGGACACTTTCGTTTCATAAATTGATTGAATTTTAATTTATTTTCTTTTTAATAGTTTTATAATCTCCATGAACTGCACCCCTGTACCACATAGTCACCGTTCAGAGTAAATGGATATAAAACAGTGTTAGGAGGCCAATGCATAGGTGCCTAGACGATGTGGAGACCAATACTGCAGCCTTGGGGATAACTGGAAGGAAATGAGCAAAGGAACATGAGCGTGGAGTGTTTCCTGAAGACAACCAGGACCTCCTAGGGTTGTAACGCTGATGATGTATGCACGAATGTCTGTTTGTTCCGTAGATTTCAATTATTCAAAATGAAAAGCTGTGTAGACGGATAGACAAGTTAGTGCATAATTATTGTACACTGAGTTTTTATAACTGATTTTTTTTCACGTAACTGAGAACATCTGTTAAAACCAAGTATAAATAATGCATAAATTGAAGATAAAGTGACCTGCAACAGTTCCAGGTCGCTGGTGTGGTGCTCCGAGCTCTGGGGGGAGGTCATCTCATTGAGCATGTCGCCCATGACGGCCATGTTGCCCTGCACTATGGCCAGGTCAGTGTGCAGCTTGTTGACCTGGCTCGGCGACAGGTGGACCTAAGAATATAAGACAAAATTAAAGGACTTGTTGATGTGACAGTTCAAAGATTGGACCATTATTTAAACCTATTAGTAAAGCTTTGTTTCATAGTTTAGTCAGATACACCCGGGGTAATAACTGTATTTTAAACGTAATTAATAAATAGGATGTTCCAGCAATTTCTTTTTAAGCTTGGTAATAAATAAGATATTTTAAAGAAGTGATTGATATGTGGACCCAATGGATTTTTAACGATTCTATTGATGCTGAGATATGGCTGTATGACACTATAAGGGCAAAGAAAGATTGTGTTGACATTTGTAGTACATGTTTTATTTTATCTTTTATAGTGAATATTGCACTAGAGTCCCAACTGCTCCCAACTATCTAGAGGCAGTGAGACTATGGCATCTCCAATTGGGGTATGTTGTGAGGCTGAAGTTAGTAGGGAGGGGAAGGAAATAAGAAAGAGGAAGGTTGGGAAGTACCTGGCTATTCAGGTCTAGATCAGGTCACCAAACACACGGCTAAAGACATTTTTAAGCAACGTTTCGATTCTGAATGGTGGTCTTTCACTAGGGCGATACTTAGAGTATCTACCACTCTGGAATGGGTCACAAATATACTTTATATTGTATTATTTTGACATGTTAGTTGTGGAATTATTGAATTTTTTAGGAGACAAACAGTTCAAGAAAGAAAATGCAATCTTAGAATTAATGTTTGTCAATATGTGGCAGTAATTCAGACGCAAAATATTAACTCCTGTAGAATCCTGTTTATTCGAACACAGGTAATTCATAAATCTGAATCTGATGTTTTCAGCTCCTGTGGACTTTGAATTAACGGGGTTCTTACTGTATTGATGAAATATGAATAATGAAAGGCATTTATTTATTTTAAGCCGAGCTTGTTGAAACTTAGTTGCATACTTGGCCTGTAGCTAACTTCGCCAATTTTTTTTTTAACATTAATTCTACACAGGAGGTCAAGAAACAGTACAAGTCGAAGAAGTGATCCGTTCTCGTCAACCGTGTACAAATGTTAGGCGGCAACTCCCAGAGTGAACAATCCCGTCAGATTTGTTACGAAATAAGGATGGCAAGTTTTGAATCGCACTAAAAAATTTTTAATGTGAATAAATATAAATAATGTTTTGGGCTCACAATAGATCCCGGCGGGGTCTCCCTGACCTGTCGGGGTTGCGGTGAGACGGGCGCTCGCTTGGGGGAGGCGCTTACGGCATCCCCCGCCCCCACACCACCTCCCACTCCCACCCCTCCCACACCGTCCACAATGTCTTCTGGCACACTCTGAAATAATAATAATTAATATCTGTTTGTGATAGAATATGACTTCATATGATCCATCACTACAACAATCCAAATAATAACCGATTGTTAACATTTAGATTTACAGTAATTAAGAGAGACATCAAATTGCTCTCATTAACAATCCGGTTTTTAAAGACAAGATAGTTTACTTAGAAAGTGTCGATATAAATTTTAAAAGGTTTTTTTTAAATGTTACATTATTTTTTCCACCAAATTTCAAAACTGTCAAAGTCAGATGGCAAACATAACCTGGATGTACTAAAATTGCTACAAAATTTGCGAAACTCAGTGTTGTCATAGTAATGAAAAAAAAATTGTTCCATTTTGGTAATATTCCACATTTATTGGTCAAACTATACCAAAGTGCATACTTTCAAATAATACATTTTTTTAATTAAATAATTATATATTAAAATTTAATACATTATTTTTAAACGGTAAACAAATATTCAAGGCATTCATGTGATTTTAAACACAGACTCAAATTAGATACAGCAAATTTTATTATTACCCTTTGTGGAGTAAAAATGGGGGCCATGGTGTCCAGGTCTGTCATTGGGAACTGAACTCCTTTGGTACGCAGCTCTTGGTACATTGTCACAACACCCTAGAAAAAATATTTACTATTATTACAACATCTTCCGCTTATTATGACGGTAGTATGAGGTTTTCAAATGTTATGAGGTTATTCGTAACCCGGGAGTATTTGTTGTTCTTTAAAAAAAACTCATGAGGTCGCTAAGCTAAAAGTTAAAGGGAACGATTTCAACGCCAACGACTGAGCATAATTTTTACTTAGGGGTACACTTTATAAGCATAGTAATCTATTTCGTGGATTAACCTCAACTAAGCGAGTATTTGCGAGTTAGCCGCAAAGCAGTCTAAATCATAACCTTGTTTCAAATGTGCGATAAAAAAGGATAACAATATTCTAAATAGATAATACAAACACGTTGTATGTACAGCAAACTTTGTGAAATGTTTGGACCATTGTTTGATTGTTATTATTAACTGTTAGTTGATAATAAAATACCCTGATGACGCTTAGCTATATGTGTAACCTCGGAAGGCGTCAAATATTAAAATAAATTTGTTGTTAAAAATAATAACAATATCGGTTTAGGCTAGCGTTGGGAAACACTTCAGTGTTTTGTGAATGCTTCACGAATTGCTAGTTCTTTCAATTGAAGTCGAACTCGCAAAAAAGAGATTTGAGTTTATCCGTTTATTTGTTCAGTTCTTTTTGGAACCGGTTCCTCGATATTTTTTCGAAAAGTACTAGCAAATCGGCAAAAGTTCCTAGCCAAAACAAAAATACTAGTCGCTAGAGATTTAAAAACGAAAAGAAATGGAACTGGTTCCTTACCAAAATAAAAAAGTAATAGATTCTAAATGGTGGCCTTTCAGCGCCTCACCAACCTTCCTACTATAATGTGTCAAAAGCAGTGACTACATATACTCAAACGCCGCCAACGTCCGAGTAGATTATTCTTTGTTCACTAGACTACGCAAAATATGTATGCTGTGAACTGTTGCGCTTTCAAATGGCTCGTTTGTGTTAGTATTTTTAGTAGTGTCTAAGGCAGTGCTTTTACAGAACAAATTCAATAGCAATCAGTGACATTTGTTGGTACCTAACACTATTATCGATTAATCCACTGTTTTTTCTACTGCCTAACCTAATCAAAAACTTCGAGCACACCGATTCCGGTGACAGCAAAATTGTGGGTATGATCCAAATATATATTTTTTTAATTTCCTCAGATTTGATTTCTGAACACTGCCTTTGGCAAATGAATTATTTAGACTTTGAGTGAAGAAGTCAGGGTTTCTTACGGAGAGGTCGGCTTGCTGCTGGAAGGCATCGGCCCAGCACTGTATGAGGCTGAGCACCTTCTCCTGGACGGCAGTCGGGGGGTCATTCTTGGGTCCAATCAGTTTTATCTACAAAACAAACAAAGCACACATTCATTAAACTTATTCAGTAAGAGTCAAAATAACATATTACACTGCAAACAATTATTACTGTAACATACAATTCAATTGCCTATTTACTAAATGCTGGACAAAAGTCGCACAATTTTTTTTTTTTGTTTGACCGGATTATGAACTAAAATGCAATGTTGTATATAGCAGCTGATCAAAGTTTTAACATAGCTGTGCCATGACATACGAGGCCTGTTCAAAAGAAAAGGTGAATTTTGAATTTTCGCGGGCTGTGTACATTCGATTATGGATTTTTTTGTTGTTTTTATGTTGGTACACATATGTTTATCATATGTTAGCATTATCAGCTATTTTGGATAAGTGGTTTGTTTTTGACAACTGGAAAGGTTTGTCACGTTTTTGTGTGTTCTTCGATTTTTTACTTTTGAAAAAAAATGGATCAAAGAATATGCATTAAATTTTGCGTTAAAAATGGAATAAAGTGCTCCAACGCACTTAAAATGTTGACTGTAGCATTCGGCGAGTCTACTTTGTCTCAAAAACGTGTTTATAAGTTGTACAAGCGCTTTACAGAAGCCCGAGAAGTTGTTAATGACAATGAGCGTCCTGGAGTTGTGGAAAAACAAATCATGGATTTTATTCTTTGATCCATTTTTTTCAAATAAAATAAATCTGCATTATGAGCTGTGGCAACATGAAATTTTTACAGCTTTTCAAACTACATTTTGAAATTTCAAGGCCAAAGCAACTGTTTACAGCTAGAAAACGTCATTTACACCATGATCTATGGAGTTTTAAAATATAAATTTAAGTCTAAAAAAATAAGACATGAAGTAATATTGATGTTTTAGATATGTATAAAAAATTATGTGAAACAAAAATATTCTTATATTTAACAACGGCAAAAATAATAATTTTTAAACATAGGAAGGTTGCAGTTGATAATGAGTGGCATTGAAATTGAATACGTAGATAGGTTAATTAAATATATTTATGCATGAATGAAAGAATGCAAGGCTGATGTGAGCGTAATGAATAGGATCAAGAAAGGGACGCTTAGATGGTTTGGGCATGTAGAGCGAATGAACGAAGAAAGGAGTGTGAAAAGAATATATGATGCGAAAGTGAATGGAAGAAGAAGTCGAGGATGCCCGAGAAAGACATGGCACGATCAAGTAAATCAAATACTCAAATCGGGTCATGTCAAATACTCAAATAGAGTCAGAATAACAGAAGAGTATGTATGAGACAATGTATGAATGTAAATGAAGCAAGGAGTATGTGCTAAGATAGAGTTATATGGCGATCCGTCCTCTCTGCCTACCCCTGCGACGAAAGGGCGTGATGGTTAGTTAGTTAGTTTTTTATGCATGAACTATTTTTAACACTGAATATCTCTTTTATCACTGGGGTGAGACAGTTGCCATAGCGTTATAATAGTAATTCAATGCCAGGCATTTGTTGATCAATTTGCACATTTGAATGCCATTACAACTGACATTTTTCAACGGTAACTCTGTATTTATTTATTAATTTATTTGGAACAGAAAGTATATGATATTATTATTGATTTGACGGCCTCCATGTGGTAAGACGCTCGACTACGAATCCAAAGGTCGCGGGTTCAAACCCGGCGTGCGCCAATAACTTTTATTTAATTAATATCTGTCATAACACATTTAATTCATATACAAATAATAAAAAGTATATTTGCGGCACGTTCCAGAGTGGTAGATACTCATAGTATCGCCCTGGTGAAAGACCACCATTCAGAATCTAAACGTTGCTTGAAATGGCTTTAGCCGTGTTTGGTGACCAGATCTGAATAGCCAGGTACTTCCCAACCTTCCTCTTCCCCGTCTCCTTCCCCTCCCCTCTACCTTCAACCTCACAACATGCCCTATTTGGGGATGCCATAGTCTCACTGGCTCTAGACGGTTGGGAGCAGTTGAGACTCTTGTGCAGTTTTAATATGAAAAAAAAAAAATTACCAACATATATTTAAAAAAATACGAATAAAGTGAGTTCTCCAAGTATGTACTAATATTAAAAAAAAAAAACATTATTTATAATATAATATTCACGATGATTTAATAAAACAAATATATAACTTTATTCCACTTTTATTTTATGACTGGACCGGTTTCAGCCTATGACGGCCATCTTCAGACTAGTGGCCGTCATAGCCTATGACGGCCATCTTCAGACGATGGCCGTCATAGGCTGAAACCGGTCCAGTCATAAAATAAAAGTGGAATAAAGTTATATATATTTGTTTTATCAAATCATTAAAATGGAATTCCACCACGAATTAACAGTTTCAAAATTCACGATGAGTTAAAAAAAAAAAAGTATTGTAAAATGATTGACTTCCAACACGGCTAAAAGTTTGGCGTGACGCCTACATGCGAAGAAAAAAAAAACACTAACGCCCACATTCTGCAAAGAACATAAAAGTGTGCACTGGGCCTGTTTAAAGAATTTACATATTTGGCATTGTCAGGCGGTACATTCCATTAAAGGTCACATTGATACAGAGGAGATAACAATCTCCAACTTTAAATCAACGACACCATATTGGGCATTATTAAAATGACCCTTATTAAATTACACTTTCATTGATGAAACATTTCATGAATAGCCCTCCGCACTGACGACCAAATTCTTGAAAAAGTATTTTTTTACAGATTATACCGCACAAGAGTCCCAACTGCTCTCGACCGTCTAGAGCCGCCAGTGAGTCTATGGCATCCCTAATTGGGGTATGTTGCGAGGCTGGAGGTAGTGGGGAGGAGAAGGAGATTGGGAAGAGGAAGGTTTGGAAGTACCTGGCTATTAATATAAAAAAACTATGTACACTACTACCGTCTAGAGCCAGTGAGACTATAGCATCCCCAATAAGGGTATGTTGTGAGGCTAAAGGCAGTGGGGAGGAGGAGATGAGGAAGGGGAAGGTTGGGTAGTACCTGGCAATTCAGTTCTGGTCACCAAACACAGCTAAAGCCATTTCAAGCAAAGTTTCGATTCTGAATGGTAGTCTTTCACTAGGGCGATTCATAGAGTATCTACCACTCTTGAGCGCTATATATTAATTTATACAAATTAAATGTGTTATGACACATTTTATTTTTTTACGTGAATACCGCACAAGAGTCTCAACTGCTCCCAACCGTCTAGAGCCAGTGAGACTATGGCATCCCCAATAGGGGTATGTTGTGAGGCTGAAGGTAGTGGGGAGAGGAAGGAGATGAGGAAGGGGAAGATTGGGAAGCACCTGGCTATTCAGATCTAGTCACCAAACACGGCTAAATCCATTTCAAGCAATGTTTCAATTTTGAATGGTGGTCTTTCACCAGGGCGATACTTAGAGTATCTACCACTCTGGATTATTAAGTAAATAAAAATTATTTTCACACGCCGAGTTTGAACCTGCGACCTCTGGATTCGTAGTCGAGTGTCTTACCACTCAACCACGGAGGTTGTCAAATATCTTAGATAAATTAGATCTTCGATTTAATCTTAGAGTTATAGTTAAAGGTGGGTTCTCAAAAAAAAAAAAAAACCACTGCAACCTCACTCTAAAACAAAAATCTGATTGAAGCCGTAAAAATTATTGAACAATGAGCTTTGGTGTCATGAAATTTAAAGATGGTATGATACGGCGGGTAGAGCTAACATTAAATTTATCAATCACAAGCCCCACTCAAAAACATATAAATATATTTCTCTATAAAATTAAGTTTTTTCTAGTATGACAAATAATGATAATAATCTTATCAGCATCATGTAAAACAAACGAATTTAACTATCTTACTTTGGTCTAAAGATAAAAATACAAAAGCATAATTAAGAGGGAAAGATTAACTCCCCGTTAAGATAAAATTAATAATGATAGATAGTAAATTAGGTATAAATGATAAAGAAACAAAAGCACACTATTCATGATTAATCAATAAAGTATTTTTAAATAGCATTATTGGAACGTGACTTTTCTACAGGCTATAACCAACACAACAATAACACCAATATTGAAGGTAGGCAGATTAAGGCATCGATAAATCAACTAATCAGACAATGAATATGGAATCCCCAAATGTTGCCAGGGTGAAGGGAAGATGGGAATAGGAAGGTGGGGAAGTAGCTACCTATTCAGATCTGGTCACCAAACACAGGTAAAGACATTTCAAGCAACGTTTAAATCCTGAATGGTTGTCTATTAAGAATATCTACCACTCGGAACGTGCCGCAAATATACTATATATTATTTAAGATTAATCAAAAGTGAAATAACATATATTAAATAAAAAATTTACAGCGTACGCCGGGATTAGAACCGGCAACCTCTGGATTCGTGGCCGAGGCTCATAACCGCTAGGCCACAGAGGTCGACATACGGTAGATGTCAAAATAGATCAGCAGAATGTCTTTGTAAACAATGACTCACCAGCTCCTGTATGAATTCCTTGCTGCAGACCAGCTGGTGGAGTTGCCGCCCGCAGTTCTTGACGCAGGTCTCCAGCACGGTGAGCGTGTACATGACGGTGGTGTAGTTCTTGCTGGCGCTCTGCTGCAGGCGCTTCCGCACCGCCTTGATGGCGTCCCGCTGGCCGTCGGGGCTCGAGTTGATCAGGTCGCAGATTTCCATGTTCAGGGCCCAGTTCTCCGAGGCCAGGTTGCCGTCGGTGGCTTGCTCTGAAACCACAAGACTTGATTTTTAAAGACTGAACCTGCAATAGACAGAGGCTGCTGAAGAAGTCCAGGACAGTAAAGCCTGGAGGCGTCTTGAGATCTATGTCATCTTTGGGGATGCTGGGGGAAGGTCTTTTTAAGGAAAGAAAGAGTTGTAAAGAACACCTGTTTTCATGCGGCAAATATCAAAAAATTTATGCACTCGTTTTGCGTGTATCTTGGCAGTGCATTGTTGCTGATGGGATCAATGATGTTAGTCTTTAAGAGCACCTTTTATTGAAATACCGGTAAAACAAGCAGCATTCCCACCTGGTGTATATTTTTCAAAAACTGCAACCCGTTTAGACAGTTTTTCAATCTATGTTAATTAATCTTTGGAAAATATTGATCATGCAAAATGACGTCGTCACTAATTAGTTGACAGTCAAACTAATATTTAAAAATTCCACAGCTTACGAAATAAATGACGTTGCAAACTGAAAATGTTTGCGATGAATTAGGAATTTGAATTAAATGCTGAAACTGAAAATTTCATGATAACAAAGCTCACCATTCTAGAGTTTTTGCTGATCCCATACAAGTATATATCGTGGTATCTGTAGATATACATGTATAGCAGTGTGTGTATCTATAAGGAATCTACCAAATTATTATTTCTACAGAAATACGTTGGAATAAATAAATATAAAAATACTAAGACATAATGCAAAAACGAGATAATTAAATTGTACATTTAAAAGTTGTGGAAAATGGATCAAGACATTACTTAACTAAATGAAGTAACGTAAAATGCCAACTTTTATTCTAAATACATAGTGTGTTTTATCTTTGTTTTCCTAAGGAAGTTGGTTTAGTGAAAGTTATATTATTTATTCTCTATTATAGGTGTGTCTTAGTTGAAGAGCAAAAAAGGTTCAAATAAATCTAATCAGAATAACAGCTTTCCGATAGATACAGAATGTTTTTTGTGTATTCATTATGCTATTGTAAGCTTTATCGTTTTATTATCTAGCGATACAAAAACTAGAAAATGTTTGATTTTTGCGTTTTATGTATCCGAATGCACTGAATTTAAATTAATATACGGTATTCTATTTCTTTTTCCTATTCCCAAAATGTTCAAAATGTTTTATGATTTAAATAAAGAACCAGGTACTTCCCAACCTTCCTCTTCCCAATCTCCTTCCCCTCCCCAATACCTTCAGCCTCACAACATACCCTATTTGGGGATGCCATAGTCTCATCTTTTAGCAAGCAAACTTAAGCTTAGTGGATTAAACCACTGTCACTAAACTGTCGCTAATCGATGATAAGCGCCATTATGATTTTTTTACCACTACCACTTCAAATAATCATCCCCGTTAACCACCGATTCTGGACCCGTTTCAGCATTTGTTCAAATTATGATCAGGTGTCAAGCATAACAGTATGACCGTTATGTTATCACTAAGGCCTCCTTTGAGTCGAGTGGTAAGACTCTGTCTTTGACGGCCTCCATGGTCGAGTGGTAAGACGCTCGACTACGAATCCAAAGGTCGCTGGTTCAAACCCGGCATGCGCCAATAACTTTTATTTAATTAATATGTGTCATAACACATTTAATTCATATAAAAATAATTTAAAAAAGTATATTTGCGGCACGTTCCAGAGTGGTAGGTACTCTAACCCCCTTACTTATAAACAAGGTGTAAATGTTACGCGTGTTATAAGGTCGGAATAGCGATAAACTTGCTTTAAAACCACGGCTTATGTGTCTAATTTAATGGCCTACGTCCGGTGTGACTAAACCAACACTAAGTCGGCGCGTAAAAATCTAATAAGTAAGACAGTAAGTATCGCCCTGGTGAAAGACCACCATTCAGAATCGAAACGTTGCTTGAAATGGCTTTAGCCGTGTTTGGTGACCAGATCTGAATAGCCAGGTACTTCCCAACCTTCCTCTTCCTAATCTCCTTCCCCTCCCCACTACCTTCAGCCTCACAACATACCCTACTTGGGGATGCCATAGTCTCACCGTATTCATATAAAAAAATAATTAAAAAGGCAAAAAATTGTGGAATAGCGCCTTTGAGCAAAACAGTCGATATATTTATGTAACATTAATTTATTGCACTTTTATGGGAGGTGTGGTAGACAGTTACGGTCTGTACTGTACTATTTATTTTTTGCAGGAAATAAAAGCAAATGTTACCTTTGAAGGCTATTTTATGAAACTGGTTACATAAAAGAACGATAATATTTAGAAATTTGTCATTTACTTGCTAATTTAATATGAATCTTGATCTCTAAATCATGACAATATTGGAATAATTGTAATTTTTAGTTTGTAAGTTTAGTAGTCTACAAAAACTTTCTGATGGTGATAAGTATTACAATATACTAATAACTTGAGACAACTGTCTTACAGGGGATATAATATGCAATAGCAAAAAATAGGAGACATACTGAGTTAGGTGCTTTGAATTGTTTTTGTTAAGCTTGAAACCTTATAAAACTTCCTTCCCTTTCCACTGTACCGTAGGTACCATTGCGTAAACAAACATTTGTTATCAAATAATAATAAAGGATAAATGCATGTCTCCTAGAAATTTATGATCCGAGTACCAAATAATTTATTGTGTTTATGTGCGGTCTACATTAATTGCACGTTTACAACAATGGAGTTTCACTATATTGGTGTCAATTACAAATACATTGTTATATCAGTTCCACAAAACTTGCGCAATATCCATGCAACTGTTGGTAAACAGATTTTCCATCGGCACAAATCCAATACTTTACATTACATCTCGTAGGCAAAGAATAATAAATATTTGAAATGTTTTGATAAGTGACGAAAACATTCAACAAAACATCTAGGAATTGTGCAAAACATTTTGGAAAGGAATGAATTTCGTACAATATGGTTACTGGCAATAATTTGAAAAAGGCCGGATGAAAGTACACTTCGGGGAGAGGAAAATTGTGTTTTCTATTTGGGAAATCTCAAAATTGAATGGGGAATGCAGTGAAACGTAACACAAATCTGAGTCATGAGTTCACTTGATACGCCGTTGTTTTGCATCGACAAATCTGTGATCGATAAAGTGACATTTGTAAAGATAATAATTACATACCAATTTTTTGTCCCACAACGGTGGCAAACGGATTTCCCGCAAGGGCACCCACATTGAAGAAAGACATTTTTCTTTATTTACTTCTAAAATTGTCGCTTGTCACTCCGTCGCTCCGCTTTCTTCTACTTCTACTTGTCAAATATACAATAAATAAAGAGTGTTCGCAAATGCACGAGTGTTCGCGATGGCGTTTGAGTCTGCGCATTATTCACTGATTATTCGCCTCGGAGTCGCACAATAATATCAGCGTATTTAGGCACAACAGATGTCATTGTATATACTTCGAAACATAATGATTATTAACAGTATAGCTTAAAGCAACTAGCTCTATCATTTTTTTTAAACTCAAATAATAAAATGTAAGTATAACTATTCTTTCATTATTGCCAAACTTCATATTTAAGCAATGCTAAAATTGTATATAGTGAATTTGAAAATTTATTTTGTTTTTAAATTATTTAGGAAAATTATAAATAATAAGATAAAACCCCCTCAAAAATAAGGAAAAAAACAGAATTTTTCATATCAATATGCTTGACTGTTAATAAAATTCATATTCTATTTATTTCTTGAATAGTAGGCGATTCAATAATAGCATTTCCATTTATTGGAACTGTTGACAGCTGTTCAACAAAACAAATACGTGCTATTATCGAACACATGCGAAAACACAACGCGCCATTTTTGAATCGAATTGTTGTCATGGAAATTAGAGGTGTTTTTTTATAAAATTATGATGTCATTTATATCTTACTGATAAAACTCCTTATTCAAGTATCACTTTGAATAAGTAAAATAACGAGAATTAGATGTGTGTCATTATAAAGTCTTAGTATAATATCACAATTATTCGAAATGTCCAGTGTCATAATTCATCCGGCGGTAGAGCCAGGTGTTATTGACAATAGTATGCTAATCAAGTGTGTATTAGAGCAAGGTCCGAAAGGAGAAGCTGGCCGCTTATTTGCAGAGGAAGGAGTTCACCTTGATGAAGTGCAGATTCTACGTTTGGAGTTTCTTAACATAATACGAATCGATCATCTCTGGATGCTGAAATCACTGACAAAGCTGGCTATAAATCATAACTTGATTGAAGACATAGAAAACCTGGAAGCGCTCACAAATCTCAAAGAACTAGATTTATCGTTCAATTCGATAAGTGTGATGGAGAATTTAAATGAACTTGTTAATATCGAGGTCTTGATTTTGAGTTACAATAAGATCTCAAAGATCGAAAACATTGAATGTCTAGAGAAACTTATTGTTATTGGACTTGCAGGAAACCAAATCACTAACTATAAGGAAGTATGTGTGAATAATTGATACTCATATCTTTTATTATCGTAAAAATAGAAATCTGCCGCAGTTACCTGCTTCGTCAAAGATCATTTGCACACTTAAAGTGAACTATCACAAAACTGCATTACATAAATACACTGTTATTATTGGTTACTTGATAGAAAAAAAACTTATATAAATATTTGAATGGTACTTGTAAGATTCTTTAAATAAGAAACAAATATTTTTAACTAAGAATGAAACACTCTTAAAGGAATTTTTAACAACAATTTATTTTATTTTTTTACCGTTTTGATATTTGAACGAAAAATAATAATACAAAAAAAAATATTATTTTAGGTAATCTACTTGCGTCAATTCAATAAGCTACGTTCTCTGAGCTTCAAAGACAATCCGTGCTACACGAACCCCGATGCCCTCATGTTCCTGAAGGCGGCCCTTCCCAAAGTCTCCTACATTGACTATATCCTGGTGACCGATGAAGAGAGGGAGGCCTGCGTTGATGAGTTCTCGTAAGTTCTCAAACACCTTAAACTACAAAAATATACATTTAATATTATTTTCTATTGATATGTATCATTGACTCTATCAAAACCTTGTTCGGACTTTGAGTTAAAAGTATCTTCCTAATGTTTTATTTTTTAATGCTTTATTCATGTTAGTACTGTATCAAAATATAACTAGCCTTTGGAAATAACAGCTAAATGTCGTCAATGTCTAACAGTTGGATATAATTATTAAAAATATCAGCAGCTACATACAAATATTATTCAACGCAGTTTCAACACTCAATGATTTAGCTTTAGCGCTATATATACAAAAAAGTGTAAGAGTGTATACTTCATAAACGATATTATGCGTAATTTGGAACGATTTTTTTATTGTATGTCTCCCTACTAGACATCTTTGTAGATTTTCCTATCCAAAACAACCGCTACGTAGCGCCTAGCATCATGCGAATCTACCGGTGGCAAGTAAAATATAGCTGTTGCGTTACAAAATAACACCCTCAACGGCACCAACAACCCAACTGTTTCAACTCTCCCAATAGGGGATTATTATTAAAATCAGTATCGCCGAGCCAACGTCAGCATTATTTCCAACAGTAATATTCAACAAGTGTCAATTGCCAATGAAAATGGCGGAGGAGTTCTTTTTGATTATCGTCAAGGCCCAGTACTAATTCCTGTGTATATATACTATCTTGTATCTAACTTTTCCATATGCAATTGGACATTACATAATTATAAATACATAAAGGGAGTTTTGTTGTACTAGTTGTTGATTTAATTTTTAGTTCAATCATCAGCAAAGTGAACGAACAAGACGAGGCGAAAGAGCTGGCCCGTCAGAAGAAGGAGGCGTACGACGCGCGTGTGACGTACTACGCGCTGTCCTTCGTGGAGTACCTCACGGGGCCCGAGCTGTTTGACAACATGTACGAGCTGGACACCATGGGCACGCTGCTGCTACAGACAGACGAGGAGATGCGAAGCCAGTGGGCGGGGTATCTTTCACAACATTTACACTTGTCATTTTTGTTGCCCTTTTATCGTAGGTATACGAAATTAGGCCTGACATCCATGTTGAATCGTGGATATTGCCTGATTGCACACATTTGCATTAACTACTGAGTAGACTTTTCTATGGGAGTCATGTAACTGTATACTTCATTAATTTGAGATTTTTAATTCTCTAACCTTTAAACCCCAAACCTTAAAAATATTGTTAAAACCATAATGAGACTAAACCAAAGGGATTTTTGGATTAGAATAACTGCACACAGATTCATTCATAATTTCAAAGTTTCGCAACCTTTCTCTTTCCCATCTTCTTCTCTTCCCCACTCCCTTTAGTTTCACAACATAAATCAACTGTGGATGCCACAGTCCTAATGGTTCTAGGCAGTTGGGAATCTGATGCAATAATTTATTTTTATATTAACGGACCATTGTCCAATTACAAAAAATACGAAATGAGGAAAAAAGAGCAAACAGAGAAATAACAGCACATGCATAATATTTGAATGAAGCAATGATGAAAAGGGACAGAGGAGTAGAGTCGATAATGTTACACATAGTAAATTGTATTCTTCGAAGATTATTATCGTAAAGAATAACAAAAATCATTTAGACTGGTACCAAAAATTTCAAGACTATGGCTTGAGTTAACAAGTCTCGACATTCTGGACAGTGGAGAATGATACCCATAATTAGTAGAGTGATGATTGAGGAACAGCAATAATAAATAAACAGGTAATTATATAAAATAGAAGAAAGACCTTGGAGTAACAATATATGGAGAGAGAGCTAATTC
Source organism: Drusus annulatus (assembly GCA_022651775.1). Lineage (NCBI taxonomy): Eukaryota > Metazoa > Arthropoda > Insecta > Trichoptera > Limnephilidae > Drusus > Drusus annulatus. The sequence goes on along the minus strand of JAGWCC010000503.1, from coordinate 33,556 downwards.
TTTTTACCCAACCTATACAAATTTGGGATAAATCACTTTCTCCGGGTTTTTACGTCATACACCATGAGAAAGAAAGAGACAACAAAATCTCCCAAATTATCACACCGCTTTAAAGTATTGTTAGAATGTTCTTTGTGTCCCGTGTCCCGTGTCTTCGTTGAATCCGCCCACACATTTTAATATGCGACATAAATTGACATAACTCAACGGTTTTTTAGGTTATATGCTATATTTTTGTTTATAACAATGCTGTGAAAAAGTGGTTATACGAATAAACAAAAACATTATGTCGACATGTGCTATGAACGGATGTATAAATACCCTAGCCCTAGTCCTAGTCCCGCCCAGGTCTAGCCGAGTCCGGCAAAACACATCAAAACTGACTACAGCAGCGCTCCCTCTTGTATATTATTGCTCTGAGATAAAGACACTGTTAGACCCATAAAAAATGTTCATGCTTAAACAAAAAGTTTTGCTACTCGCTGACTTGAAAACTGAAAAAAAAATGATCTCATTAATTTAGAACCCACGTTATAAGGTTTTCCCGATCATTTGAATAATGAAGAGAATTTCTATAAAGAAAAGAAAAGAGAGTCTATGTCCTGGCACTACACACTGCAATAAACCTTAAGGTAGACAAAGTTTCTTCTGACTACTTAAATATGTATCTCTTAACGTGTTTAATCAGATATCGAAAGTTCTACTCCGACCTGATGCTAGAGTTGGTGAACTTTGGCCTGGCGCAGTACTCGGTGAGGAAGAAGGAGGTGGAGATGTTCCACGAGGTGATGAATGAAGCTCGAGATGGCTGTTCTAACAGGAGTAAAGAGTAAGTCAAATTTTTAAAGTCAATCAGCTGAGGATAGATTCAGATGTTTGAATCAGCATTAGTATTTTAGCAAAATCAATATTGTTGACAAATTAAATTAATTTGCAATAAAAATGTACAAAGTAGAAGTCAAGTCAAAAGAAGAGACTAGAACTGCTGAGAGTAGATTCAAGTGCCTAAAATACACCTAGTATGTAGTTGAAATATATATTTTTTCATTAATTATAAACGCCCTTATGGGATTTTGCATAACTGTGTAATACATAATATAAAATAATAGTGACATAAAAATAACACGGAGGAAATGATAAGCACCCAAAAACATAAGTAAGTTAATAGAAATATTATGCAATAAATTAACGGTAATATTTTTGAAAGAGGTATGCTATTATAGCCTTCTTGTAACTAGATTCAGTGCAGTTGAATATATTTACTATTTGTTATAACAAATGATTCATACGGCTGAATGTCACTTCTGTATGATAATATCTTTTGACATTTCCTGTAGTTGTTTTTTTACATTTTTTTTAACTGAATTCCACACCAGAGTACCAACTGCTCCCAACCGTCTGGAGCCAGTGGGATTATGCCATTGTGAGCCTGAAGGTAGTGTGCAGAGGAAGGAGATGGGAAGATGAAGGTTGGGAAGTACCTAGCTATTTAGATCTGATCACCAAACACGGTTAGAGTCATTTCAAGCAACGTTTCGATTCTGAATGGTGGTCTTCACCAGGGCGATAATAATAATATTTGGACGATTTGTATAGCGCCGTTTTTGTGAAAAATCACCTCAAGGGCGCTGTACAGATCTTACTTTCTATCATTACATATTAATTCCTAGTTTAGATAAGAAAATATACAGGAACATACTTACCTGGCAGGTCCCATCAGATAGACACAATTTTTAAATTAAAATTATGATTATTATTTTAATTATTATTTATTAATTAATTTTTTTTTTTTTTTTTTATTTTTTTAGATACTATGTGTATCTACCACTCTGGAACGTGTCGCAAATATACTATATGTTATATTATATTAATTAAATGTGAAATAACACATACTAATAAAATAAAAATTATTTGCACACGCCAGTTGTGCTTAATTTTTTAAACATGCATTTCATTTTCACACTAGTATACCGGTTGGTAGCTGAGTGGACGCGTTGGGATTCCCAACCGGGCGTCATGCGTTCAATTCCACTTCTGGCTAAGTCCTCCATCATTGCACAAGCAACATCTTCCGCTTCTTATGATGGCAGTAGAAGTTTTTCAAATATTGTCAGGTTATTCGTAACTCGGGAATGTTTGTCTTTCTTTAAAAATAAATAAAAAAAATAAAAAATAAAAAAAGTCAATAAATATAAGATATGTATTTGCGAAATCTGTGGAATGATTTGCTGGCTTCTGTGTTTCCTCCCTTCTACAACATGTTCACTCCTTCCTTTCCTCAAAAAGACCCTCCACCCAGCATCTTCAAAGATGACATAGGCCCTGAGGGAAATTATTTCTCTCAGAGCCTCCTGTGTGGAGTTAGAAAAAAAAAATAAAAAATAAAGATGTAATAGAAACCAAAGTCAAAAATGTCTCAGGTGTCATATTCATGTTTCTGTAGTGTTACATGTAATATTTAAGAATTTTCAATTTTCATTTCAAGAAAAAAATTCCAGTTGGTCAATCAAAACAATTCTTTGAAACAATGTCAATTATATTTTTCTTTACTAAATAAATAAATGTCCACGCTGAAATACGCAGGTGGGTATCCAAGTACCTCATAGACAAGGAGGAGCAGTTTGAGATGATGACGGTGACGGTAGACTCTCTGGAAGCGGAGGCCGTGACCTTCGAGGAGTTGCAGGGCTCCCTGGAAGACCTGCTGGAGGGTTTCAACTCCCTGGTCAAGGATCTCTGGGTCAACCTCATGAGGGAGGAGATATCTCTGTACGAGCTATGCGAGGTACTGTTAACTACAGGAAAATAATTAACCCCAAGGAATAACCATTGAATCAGTAACCATGACTTCAACATGAAACTCTTATTGTGTAATGGCGTTGTTTTGACGGCCTTCATGGTCGAGTGGTGAGCCGCTCGACTACAAATCCAGAGGTCGCAGGTTTAAACTCGGCTTGCGCAAATAAATTTTATTTAATTAATATGCGTCGTAACACATTTAATTCATATAAAATAATATATGGTATATTTGTGGCATGTTCCATAGTGATAGATACTCAAAGTTACACCCTGGTGAAAGACCACCATTCAGAATCTAAATGTTGCTTGAAGTGGCTTAAGCCGTGTTTGGTGACCAGATATGAATAGCCAGGTACTTCCCAACCTTCCTCTTTCCCTTCCCACTACCTTTGACCTAACAAAATCCCCAATTGGGGATGCCATAGTCTCGCTGGCTCTAGACGGTTGGGAGCAGTTGGGACTCTTGTGCGGTATTAACTATAAAAAGATTGGTACCAAGATTGACTTTGTAAGGATACATAATTCTCAATCTCCAGGAGACGCGTATCCAGTTCTCGCAGAATGTCAAGGACCTGGCCAACAAGATGATAGAGAAGACGCGGGGCATCTTCAGCCAGTGGCGAGACCGGGAGGGTGAGTGGACCATGGGCCTGGGCGAGCTGCTGCCGCGCCTGGCCACCAGGGGCAACCTGCTCTATGAGCACATCCCCGAGCTGGTCACGGTGAGGACTTCATCTGTTGAATCTCTTGAAATCTGTACGCCAACGAAAGAAGGCTCAAATTAATTATAATTAAATTATACTTGTCCAGAGGGCTGTTGTGCTGACAAAATCAAAACTAAATTGGTAAATAGTTGTTTTGTGCTAGTCAAGTAGGGTGACACAGGAAGAATTCTTAAATAAACCATTAAATGAATATCCTTAAATAACATTAACATTAAACAAATAACTTACCTCACAATAGTTTGCATAGGAAATTGCGATGATTTTCTTTCACAGTAGACAATATACTAGTCAATTGAATAATAATTATTAAAAATACACATTGCGTTAATCCTGCTGAGCACTGAAAAGATAAACTGATAAGTGTGTTGTGGGCGTGTCTGCGTGCCCTAAGTAAGGTCAATTTTATATTACTTCGGGTGAGATTGATCAAACATTTTCATATACATATCTAAATTCTTTCTTGAACGGATAATCAATTTCATTGGTCTGTGTAGGATCTAGGAATCGAAGTTTTTCCATGGTGCAGCGCAAAGCAACTAATTTTTATAATCTTCTATCACAATCTTCCAAAGTAACTTACGAATAGCCACCAACTTGGAAACGATATTACGATTAATAATCACCTTTCATATCAGCAACACATCATCGAAGTGAAATGGGCCAATGGTACAGGACTGTAAAAAGCAAGTAATAAAATGCATCTTTTGACTTTGTGTAGATAATGACGGACAAAGACCTGATGATGGACACGATAGCGCAGTCCACTGACTGTCACATGCGCTTCATCGATGACCGCGAGGACTATGTCATTCAGAGGGTCATCGCTTGGCAAGAGGACCTGCTCCACAAGGCTACTTGGTAATTTATTATTAGACATTTATTTTTATTTTTATAGTGAATACCGCACAAGAGTCCCAACTGCTACCTACCGTCTAGAGCCAGTGAGACATGGCATCTCCAATTGGGGTATGTTGTGAGGCTGAAGGTAATGGGGAGGGGAAGGTGATGTGAAAGAGAAAGGTTGGGAAGTACCTGGCTATTCAGATCTGGTCACCAAACACGTTTCAATTCTGAATGGTGGTCTTTCACCAGGGCGATACTTAGAGTATCTACCACTCCGGAACGCGCCACAAATTTACTATAATATAATTGAGACACTGAATTATATTTATTTATTTGCACTAAAAATGCCAAAATATATGCCAAAAATATACAATAATGGTAAATGTCAAAAAAATAGCGAAAAAGATGAAAGCGAAAAGACCGACTCACGTCGATTAAATATGCTTAATTTAGTCAATGTGAACTGTCGTTTGTTGGCGACCTGCAGTCGGACTCGGGAACAATTTCAAATTACCGACATTGTCAATAAAATCTATATCGTTGTTTCGTGCCAGGGCCCCTGGTAGAAAACTTTGTATTGCTGTTTGACTTTTGCTGCACGAATAGACAGGTGTCCGTTTTTCTTTTTTCAGGGAAGAGATAAAGAGAGATCGGAGTAGAGTCCTCGAGATAAACTACTTTGTGGACAGCCAAAAGGATGAGTGGAGGCTGCTGATAAATCGCATGCTGGAGTTTGACGGGATGACGGAGGAGCTGGAGGCACTCATTAAAGGATAGACATTGTGAAAATCTAAGGATAATGTTACAAATATGTACACAACACGCGTGTTGGTTGATTTCGGGCGTGTCACTAAAAATGCTAAAGTTATTAACAAACAAATGTATCAACAGTAATTTTCCACGTCTAAATGGGGTGAATAAAACACAGCCCATTGTTTAAAAATATACATTATTTTTTATAAAATCAAATAAATGCACTAGATAATTCTATAAATCTTTTCATTCTATTGACAGTAAAAAACAAATTAATATGTACATTGTTTAAATGATTTGCATAAGCCTGTGAGCAAATATATATTTTTATAATACCTACTGAAATATTGCAAGTATACTTACTGTGTAGATAAACATTCTTATTAAAAAATATAAGGTAGCTTTTATAAAATATGTTGTAATATTAAACGCTTTTAAAACAATTAATTATCACAGTTTGAATAATTTCTGAACAGCATAAATTTTTGAGACTTTCATAGAATATTGAATGTTATTATCTCCATTTATATATGCACATAAAAAACAATCAAACATTGTCTAGTATAATTTTAAGCCTCATAGAAAAGCAGTCACCTCAAAAATGAAGTTTGAATCTCTAATTTGTGGCAACCTTGTGTTATTTTTAGAAGAAAATATTCACTAACTATTGCTTAATTCCTCCTTTTACTTTGACTTGCTCTTAAGCGCTGCAATGTACAACTCTAGTGACTTCTGCACCTTGGGGCTGGTGGCCGTGGAGACGAACATCTCAAGGTCCATGTCTCTGTTCTCCTCCAGCTCCTGCACGATCTTCTTCCTGAACAGCATCTTGCTGAGGCTCCGGGCCTGCGGGTTGATCTTGGCAAACTTGGCGATGAAGGCCTCTGACTTGGCGATGGCGTCAGCTTTGTCAGTCGCCAGCTCATCAATCATACCGATCTGGAATGTTAATGTTATTTCACATTATTAAAATAACCTTTATTATGGTCCTACCGCTGAGAGCTCTGTCTTAAGGGTCAGCACCCAAAAATACACACTTTTTGGGTTTCTAGTATGTATAAGCCAAACCACAAATTATTTATCTGTTAATTCTATATGGGTAGTTAGAAATTTTTTTAAGGTTTCCAGTTAATACAATTCTTAAACAGTAATCTTTTCAATTCTTTATGAAATGCGTACTGAAATTTTCGGTAAAACGTTCAAAAATGCCTTTCAAGTTTACAAACTGCACCTTTTACTGACATTTCGGTATGTTTTTAATAGAATTTAAAGGTTCACAGTTAAAAGTTTGTATTCACTGGAAACCTCGGACATTTTTATAACTATTAATAGAAAATTTGCAGATAAATCATTTGTAGTATTTCTTGTATTAGAATACTACAAAGTGACGTTTAGAGTCATTCTTGAGTGCTGACCTTTAACCTCTCTTTCTATTACACAAGCCATTTTTAAAAAGAGGGAGAGATTACGTTTAAGCATGTGGGAGACTAAGTTCCTTTTCTGTTTATTCAGAAGGAATTAGTTTTTAAATAACCGGTAATTTCAAAACGTCTGACGTGCATACGATTTAGATTTTCGTTTAACGTTCCTTGTACTAAGTAAATAGATTATTTATTAATGCCTCTTATAAAGATGAGAGGCAAGGGAAAATAAAATGTCTTATCATTAAAAACACACTTTTACATCTATACCTACTATTGAAGATTGTTTTTTAAAGACCGTTTTTCAGTAGAAACTATTACTAACTAATTTTTTGTTCTTTTCATAACATAAAAATTAAAATAATTAACAGGTGTGCTATTTTTCACCTTGGGAAAACACAATAAATCCACAACAAAAAAAACAAACAAATGTATGTCTAAATTTAAAACAAAAAAAAACAGCAAACAGCTTAACCGGAATATTTTAAAGTTCCCCAGAGGAATTTTCCAGCACTCACTTGGAGCCTGCCGGTGAACTTGCCCCCGACCGTCACCCTGTTCTAGAAGCGTGTGACCAACCTTCAGAGCCTCCTCCGAGGAGAAGAGCGTGCCGAGGGTGAGCGCCATCTCGGCGGTGCGCGGGGCGATGGTGTTGCGCATGGTGTCCTGGAACCACGGAGGCGCCACGATGCCCAGCGCCGTCTCGTTGAGCCCGATGGTGTACTTGCCCCCGACCATCACTCGGTATTCGCAGGACATGGCTAGCAGGCAGCCACCCGCAGGGGAGTGTCCCTGGGGAATAAATAATATACTTTGGAGAAGACATAGTGTGACATGTGACAATAGTGGTCGAGAAAAAATAGATTGCTTAAAAAATAATTTGAAATTATCCTAACTATAACTAACTAACCATCACGCCGTTTCCTCGTAGGGGTAGGCAGAAACTCTGTCTTGGCACACACTCCTTTCTTTGTTCACATTTCTTTTATCGTCTCATACATACTTTTCTGTTATTCTAACCCTTCATGTGGCCTGATTCAAGTGTTTGATTCACTTGATCGTGTCATGTCTTCCTCGGGCACCCACTACTTCTTCTTCCATTTACTTTCGCTCGTCCATTAGTTTCGTAGAAATTTTACATGGAGAGGGCACCAGAAGAAGTAGAAAATAAGTTATCTTAACTATAAAGCAGATATTCAGGTGATATTATTTATTATTACATTTATGATTCAATATTTGAAAAATACGACAATGACTAAAGGTTGAGTATATCCCTTTCATACACAGAAACACAAAGGAAAGTTTTGTTGCAATAATCAAATGTATATTAAAACATCGGTGATAAAATTCGATTAAACAAAATGATTACATAAAGGTTAATTACTCATCTAATTTCATTGATGTAATGTCCAACACCAAAAATGGAACTACATAATGCATAAGCCAACATTGTGATTGTGTAAATAAAAATATCTGATTATCTTAAAGATATTATAAGCTGAAAAAAGTAAGTAATTACATAATTATCTTTAGATGGCGAAGCTTCACCTATTGAATTGGTAATTTTATATAATGGAGAAAATTTTTTGGAAATAAAAATATTTATTAATTTATAAATTACAACTGATATACTTTCTTGGATACGTGACTGTTGAAGAAACTCACATTGATAGCGGCAGCCGTGGGGTACGGGGAACTAAAGAGCTTCATCCAGCAGTCTTGTAGGGCTGTCCAGAAGTCCCTCACTCTCTTGGGGTCGGGCTTGTACATCTCCATGATGTCCAGTCCTCCGGAGAAGATTGTGGGCAGGGCCTGTGGGCAGAATCACCATATTGATAGTTTATAGTGGTCAAATTAATGTAATGTACATACATTGAATGTCAATTTTCCTAGATTCTCTTTAGTTGAGTTGCGCATCAAAGCAAAACCATTTTTCAGCTAAATATGAAGATTTTATTTTTTATAGTGAATACCGCATAAGAGGACCAACTGCTCCCAATCGTCTAAAGCCAGTAGGACTATGGCATCCCCAATTGGGGTATGTTGTGAGGCTGAAGGTAGTAGGGAGGGGAACGAGATGGGAAATAGAAAGGTTGGGAAGTACCTGGCTATTCAGATCTGGTCACCAAACACGACTATTGGCATTTCAAGCAAAATATATTATAATATATTATATTATACTATTCATATCCAATAAGTCAACACGTTAGATAAGTTTTTTGAATAAAGAAAATAAATTAAACAATATAGATTGAAAATGAAAAATTCGGTAAAAGATATTTTGTGGATTTTCGCAAATTTAAAAAAAAAAATCGTTTTTAGTGATTTTTATAGCCGAAAAGAAGGTAATCTCTCAACAATAAAAAACACCAGCACCAAACCTTTTCAATTTATGTCAATGTCACAATTTTTATTAATTAAATCTGAATAGCGAATTTATATTAAACACATTCAAACCTTCCAACCGTTATCCATCAGTTTTGTTACTCGTGCCTTAGCGAATGGTTGTGTTTTTTATTGTTTAAACTTCGTCTGCAAAAATTAATGCAAGTCTGCATTACTTGTCGGCTTCATTTCTTAGAATTGTTATAACTTGCTGACCGAACAGATTGTGTCCCGAACCTGACATTGCCACGTCGTACATCGCCAGTTAATAAGTTGTGGTGACAGTGATTCGAATCTGGTCATACACGGTGTTGCCATACATATGCCACTCTTTTAATGTGATCATTTCTAGTGCTTCTAATCTACTCTCGTCTTTCCTCTGCCAATTCCATGTTGCGCCACCAAACGCCGGGGCTGGTCTCAAGACTTCGTTGTGGACTGCAAGCCTCGCTTCATTTGATAAGTAACACATTTCCTTTTATCCACAGACGTTGTATTCATTAAAAGATTGTTTTTATTAAAATGGAATTCCACCCCGAATTAACAGTTTCAAAAGCAGAAACATTTAATGATTAACAAATAAAAACATAACTTACAGAAGTCAAAATCATTCCTTTTGACCTGTTGCTGGACAGGTCGTCGAATGTTTTGCTCAACTCGGTGAGAAGTTCGAGGTTTAGGCCGTTGACCGGGGCACGTTGCATCGTGACTGTCGCCACTCCGGTTTTGTCATTGACTTTGACATCCACCAATGGAACTGCAGAGCTCATGGCTCTCGTGCTGACGGAAGATGCAATTTTCACCTCCCTCACTGCTAACCTGCCAAGCTGGCGGAACGACATCATGATTGCTAAAACATATAAATAAACAACTTATTAAGTTTCATGCGTAGACACAGGCTCAATTTTAAGGAAGGAATAATAATAAAGCATTAAAAGATATTATTGTTGTAAGCTGACGTTAAAAAATAATTTGTGAATGTAAATCGTGTAATAAAAATATATATTAGGTCGAAGAGTTAACTTTGGTGTGGTATTTTCTGAAATGGATGTTTACCAAGATTCAATATTTTTTAACAAAATATTCGTGTCAGTCGACAGACCCGCCAATCAGTTGTAATTATACAATTTACCTAAGAAATCTTGAAGTATCCAGATTCCAGATCAGGTTTTAATGCCAAAGTCCAAAGTTTTGACAAGTGCAAAAACACCATAAACCATTTTGATTTATAACCATAAAGAGGTAGCAATTTTTGCAACGGATCAACTTATAATAATAATAATATTTGGATAATTTGTATAGCGCTGTTTTTGTGAAAAATCACCTTGTCACAAACAAAAAATGCACACCCGATTAAAACTAACAAAAGTGTGAAATAAAAATTGTTTAACTCCACATTAAAATATTAAATTAGCGAAAAAGTATTTAATTTCTTGGTAGGAAACATTATTTTATTCTGAATACTGAAGCCCTTCGCATTAGGGGCAACTGAAAAAAAAGAGTTAGCAACTCAAGTTGCTCTCTTGTGCATTTCAATAACGATCCGCACACGAAGCAACCAAAATTCAAAGTCGACGCAACCAGTTTCGCAATTTGCCGTGCTAATGGCCCGCGCATTGCAATTTCTAGTTGCGCCTTTTTTGCAAGGTATTGTTTAGAAATTATTCGCAAGATGTTTGAGCAAGAAAACAAATTTGAAATTAAATCTGTTCAGGAGGTTGAAAAATACCCTTTTGTTTATGATTCTAAGCTTATGAACATTTGTGAACGCAATATGACAGTGACACCGTGCACTGCGAGATTTTAACTTTAACTTTGAAAAGAAAGACAATCATTCTTGAGTAGCGTCGTGAGCAATGCTTGGTCGCCAACCAGTCTGCAAATGCTTTCGTCAACAAGTTTTATTTGGGTTTCGGTTGCCTCGTGTGCGAAGGGCCATACATACACAGGAGAGCAACTTGAGTTGCAAACTGTTTTTTTTTTTTTTTTAGTTGCCGTGTGCGAGGGCCTAAGGAGTGAGCAAATTTTTGCAACGGATCAACTTATCACGAGCGAAAAAATAGTCACCGGATTAAAACTCACAAAAAATGGGAATCATTATTTATTATACTCTCTATTGAAATGTTGAATTTGCGGAAAAAATGTCTAATCTCGTTGTAGAAAACATTATTTTTTATCAACTACTAATACATACATCTTTATATGAAACCTTTGATAAAATCACAAAATGGTCGGTAAAGAAGATTGCGAGAAATCTTCTTTACCGACGCAGCTTGTTTTTGACGGCGAAAATGTATAAAATCGTTGCTGTCAGATTATTCAGATGCTTTTTTGTGGCTTGCAATTTTTGTAGCCAATTGTCTAATATCTGTTTAATTGTTTGACGCGAATACTAAATATTCGAGATGTCCCTCGAACAGACTGCCTGCGATGGTATGTAGCACCCCAAAGCTGATAATACTAATTCTATTCGTCGCTACTATTTACTAACCTCGCTATCTTTTTTAGATTTAAAAGCTTTTGAGCGGCGGCTTACTGAAGTGATATCTTGTCTCCACCCGGCCACTATGAGATGGAGAAGTAAGTCATCAAATCAATATCGTATCTTATAAGTTAACCTGTCAGTAATATTTCACTAATTTTAATATTATCTCCTTACTTCATGTTAAGACTGTGAGCTTGACACAACGAATTATCCAATTTAAACATTGTGACTTAAATTTACGTTGAAAACAACAAGATTGTAATGTTTGTTTTGGTTTCAGTTAAAATAAGTTATTTTTATTTCCCATCAGTTCTCCTGGGGGTGATATCTGTGTGCACAGCCATTGGGGCCTGGTATTGGCTGACGGACCCCCTGACGCCCATGGTATCTCTCTCCCAGTCTCTGTTTAACCATCCTTGCTTCACCATCACTTCCATTCTTCTTGGTAAGTTCAAAAGATAGCAGACAAATAAAATTTCAATTGAAGATAATATGGTCATGAATAATATTCACGTTAGATACTAGTAGCGTTGTGACCGCTCCGTGCGAACTACTACAAAGAACTACTTCATTTTGCGGCAGTTCAAACTTCAATCGCACAATCCGCAGTTCAACGTGTTTTGGTGCGTTTTATTTGTTCATGATTTTATACGGGACTATTGTTGTGATATTTTTTGTTGGACTTTGGTGGCAGTTGCTTTTAATTTTCTAAAAGAAAAGGGTTAATTTTAAAGAACTAGCAGTTCCTGAAGCGTTAGCCCAACGCTAGATACTAGTATCACTAATTTAAAGAATACCGCTTGGAATAATGATAGCGTATTCTCGTTGCATAGATTTGCGAAATTGGGTTTAAGCCAGGATATCCAAAAACCCAAAATAAAGCCGTGTTAACTTATTTAAACCATGTATACTATATAATTTACGCTCATTGAATGCATTTTTTGCCGTAAAAGTTAATTATTGCCGATAATAATTCCAGTGTTGCTGTTTCTCTGTGGTATCCACAAGCGCGTGATAGCGCCGAGCATCATAACGGCAAGAACACGGACGTGCCTGGCTGACTTCAACATGTCCTGCGACGACACGGGGAAGCTGATCCTGAAACCTCGGCCAGCCTCCAACACATAGCTGACTATGTGAATCCAATAGCTATTTATTTTATTCTTAAGTTTCTTGTTTCTGATGTATGTTATTTTCACTTGTTACTAAGCAATAATACAAAATGTGAAAACTGGAAGAAGTACTTGTTTTTTTTCTTCAAATTAATGCATATTATTATTTATAAGGAACTATGAAAAAACAACCGCTTAAATGTGTGAATAATTTTTTTAAAAAGACAAACATTTCACAGTTACGAATAACCTGACAATATATATATATTTTTATAGTGAATACCGCAGAAGAGTCCCAACGGCTCCCAAGTGTCTAGAGCCAGTGAGACTATGGCATCCTCAATTGGGGTATGTTGTGAGGTTGAAGGTAGTGGGGAAGGGAAGGAGATGAGGAAGTGGAAGATTGGGAAGTACCTGGCTATTCAGATCTGGTCACCAAACATGGCCAAAGCTATTTCAAGCAACGTTTCAATTCTGAATGGTGGTCTTTCACCAGGGCGATACTTAGAGTATCTACCACTCTGGAATGTACCGCAAATATACTATATATGAATTAAATGTGTTATCCACACATATCAATTGAATGAAATTTATTTGCACATGCCGAGTTTGAACCCGCGACCTCTGGATTCGTAGTCGAGCGTCTTACCACTCGATCACGCAGGTCGTCGAATATTTGTATTCCTCCAACTACCATCGTAATAAGCGGAACAGTTGCTTGTGCAATGATGAAGGACTTAGCTAGCAGGGGAATTGAACCCATGACACCTGAAAAAAACTATGAACAATAATGCAAACCCAAATACATCTCATGTACATAATGCACAGAAAAAATGTTACTTTATTTTTGGATATTATGATTACAATTTTTTTAACTTTATTTCTGCCTTTATTTATGCCTTTGGAAGGCGAAACAGGTGTCACTCTTAATAATCACTAAATGTGTTGACTTTTTATTAAATCTTTTAATTCGAATGATACTTCTTATGCAAGTGGAGTTCTACAAAATAAACTTCAAAACAATTAATAAAAAAAAAAAACTGCACATTTTGAATAACTTTGGTGTATTTGAATAAAATTAATGATACATTGATGTCTTAGAACACAGATACATAACAGTATAAAGTTGCTAACAGATATAAGAATAAGAACTATCTTGTTTACAGTAAAACAAACGCCGCGCACAGGAAATGTAATTCCGTTTTAACATTCACATGTAATGTATGTATAAAAATGTTTCCGATAAAAAGAGTGTAAAAATACTCGTGACATATTATTATTTATCAAGTTGATAAAAGTTTAAATTGTAATATCAAATATATCGACTTGTAGTTAAATTGTTCTAAGTGTAGTATTGTTACTGATCTTAATAATATTATCTATTTGATATTGGTAATATAATAAAATAGAGTAAAAGCGGAAGTTCTCAACCATTTCTAATATTATTGTAGCAATTCCTTTTCAATTATGTCATGTGCAGCTATATGACCCAAGAGGAGAAGTCTCAAAACAAATTCCATGGAAATACTGTTCAAGTTGAATGTACCAGCTGGGCAAATGGCATTCCCAATTGGGGCGTGTTGTGAGGCTGAACGGATTGGGGAAGGGAAGGAGATGAGAAAGGGGAAGGTGAGTAAGTAACTAGCTATTCAGATCCGATCACCGAATACGGCTAAAGCCATTTCAAGCAATGTTTAGATTTTGAATGGTGATCTTTCACCAGGGAGAAATGTGAAATAATTGGTTTTAATCAAATAAAATTATTATTTTAATTAAAAGAACCATGTACAATGGAGTGCTTATACCAACCCTGATGTATGGCAGTGAGGCATGGAACTGGCAGAGGAAGGATGAAAGTTGACTAAATGCTGTGGAAATGAGATCCCTGAGACGTATGTGCCGTAAAACCATGTACGACCGTCTTAAAAATGTGGATATCCGGAAAGAATGCAAGGCCGATGTGAGGGTAATGAATAGGATCAAAAAGGGGACGCTAAAATAGTTAGGGCATGTAGAGCGAATGAACGAAGAAAAAAGTGTGAAAAGAATATACGATGCAAAAGTGAGTGGAAGTAGAAGTCGGGGTCGCCCGAGTAAGACATGACACGATCAAGTAAATCAAATATGTACTTGAATCGGATCATGTGAAGAGTCAGAATAACAGAAGAGTATGTAGGAATGTGAATAAAACAAGGAGTGTGTGCCAAGGCAGATTTATATGGCGGTGCGTCCTCTGCCTACTCCTGCAGTGAAACAGCGTGATGGTTAGTTAGTGTACTAACTGCAAACAGGCAATGATATATTAATTGAAACGGTATTTGTATAGACTTTCTTTTTGAAGACTTCGGCCTTATTGTGTCTATCTTATCAATATAAATACATTAATCATACTATCAATACTATTTAGAATGATCATTTATTGTTTTGACGAAGAACCTAATCGTTTATATTTGGATAGCGAGAATACTGTGCTTTGATTGTTTCCGATCACAGATTAATATGAAAATACAGAGTTTTTTTTTAATAATACACGTGAATTGAATCACTATTAATAATATGCATTCTTATTGAGGTAAGAATGCCAATAGACTTATGCATAATGGTTGAGAACGTTCAGAATCGTTTAACCTAGAAATTATGTTAAGTATCGAGATGCGGTAATGTGTACAATTATTATCGAAGCATAATATAATATTATTTTCAGGCGTGCAACATTCACGAGGCGTGAATGAAACCATCAAAAGACTACACTACAAGGTGAAACATACTAAAATGAAAATCCAACAGCCTAGAACCCAGTAACGAAGAGAACACGCAGTCTAAATTAATTGTCTAATATCCCACAAGTTCAGAGCGATTGCTTTAATGAAGCCGAACGGAGTGAGAGGATTGACTTACTGGAGCATAGGCATACGGTAGTTCGTGTACCATTTATACAGTTTAATTATTTATTGCGGACTTCTAATTTTGCCAATGAGTTACTGATTATTTTTCCCCTTTTGTTTAATTTACTGCAGAATTCACGCGAGGACAATACAGAAGACGACGGGACAGTGGAATAATACAACGATTCAATAGTAGCTCAAACGCTGAACGCTGCGAAAATGGATACACAACGACTCATGTAACGAGTGGGTTCGGGAGCAACACGCAGGCGCCGAACGGTGGCTTTTGTCCTACTGTTCTATCCGTGGGCGTTCACACGTGGACAATGTGGCTGCGCACGTTGATGGGGGTAAGCCATTGTGCTGCGGAGATAGCCTGCACGTCTATCTCTAGGACGATAGGTCTGGAGCTGGGACAAGACAGTATTGTCTTGTCCCCGAGTGGACTAACTCCCCTAACTCACTGGACGACATCTCAAATCGGGTGACAATAAAGTTCTCTTCTCTACAGCTTCGTAGGTGTCGCACAAAAAATAGAATCTATTGAAATTGTTTCTAAACAATTTATTAATGAAAAGATAATACCTAGAAATTCAGGACTGAAGTCTGGCGGAACATTATACATACACATGTACTAACAGAAATACCCCACGCAATGCTTTTATGTCAAATACATACATATTTCAATAATGGTTATAATGAATTGGTTATGATTTTCCTACTGCGTAATACTAATGGTTATAATATTGGTTTAAAAAAAAGGTAATAATTACAGAAAGCAACATGTGGTATCGATAAACAATCTCAAAAACATACAGTATAACAAGATAATCTAATAATTCATTCACTAGATATACATTATAATAGTGACTATGTCGTAACAGATAATTGAATTGGAAACAGGGAAAAGAATTCGTTATAATATATTTATATTTCTACGGTGTGGATTTAAAATTTCACTATAAATATGGAAAGCATTGAGCGTACATTTTACAATAATTCTAGTCTGTGAGATGGACACCGTGTCGATAATATAATAAAATGAATTTACAACAATGGTAGATTTATTCACTAGAAACGTTATGAACACAGGGTATGTTAAATATTTGTGAAATGCAACGGTAAACTTTGTAGAAATCTTTATAAAAATCTAGGAATGTACGGTTGATTTGCTGACAATTTCAAAATCACTTAAGATGTGTACAACTTAACAACACTTCATTTGGAAATTCAAAGATAACAGAAAAGATTTTTATAGATCTACGGACTTAGCTGTGCAAGTGGCCAAATGGATACGCCGAATTTTGCACTGGTAGCCTAAATATCTACATTAGCAACACCCCTGCACAGATAAGTAAATCAATGTTCATTTAAGATTTTAAAATCAAAGTTTTTTTCGTTAAATAAAACATAGCAACTTTGATGATAATTATTTTCAAGCCATTCCAATTGCATTTTAAAGTTTTAATTTTCAGTCTTAAGCATTCGACTGTCAAGGAAGGAATTTATAGTGTAAATACATCAATCATGTTTGAAGAAGTGTTAGAAAAAACAGAAATACAATAGAAAATATATATTAAACCAAACTATAAATATATATTTATTTTTAAAGGTAACAAATACGTCAGTCAGGAAACTTTGGTTTGCGAACAGTTAATACTAGACATGGATGAAAAAGAGCGAATGAATCAAATACAATTAGTACAGTGATGCATACAAATCGATTTCAAATATAATACTGAATCAATTCAATGCATCCCTAAAACTCATCGTAACACCATCTGTGAGTGAGGCAAAATGGAAAAAATAAAGTCATATCACATCGTTTTTTTCGTTTCCACATAAATATTGACATTAAGTGCATAAAGGGGTTGGCTGAATCCATCCGCTTTTAGAGAATTTGTACTCAAAATTGAAATGAATTTCAGAATCAATGAATCAAAAATGATTTAATTCATTCCACATAGTAAATCAGTTTGAAATGATTCACTTTCTAGTAAAGATTTCCCTTTACTACAGAATGTTAATTTGAAAACATAAACCATTTTAGGGCTAGTCATTTTTTTCAATACTACGCCAAAAATGCTGAGGAGAATTGTACTAGAAAAAATAAATTATAATAGGTTCAAGAAAATAACTTTAACTCACCCAAATATTGACCGATTTTATTAATTCTTTTTGATAATTGAATAAAACAGTTTGAATAAGTGTTATAAAAGACGTGCCCAGGCACTCGAACAGTTAAATAACGAAAAAAATGGTATTGATGATCAATGTAAAATGAAATGATTGGTTTCAAACCAAATTTAAATCTATGTGTTTCATATAGGCTTTATTGCTAAAAAGATAATGTTCTTACATTTTAATTAGAGTTTTGAGCAAATTGATACCAATCACTTATTGTATATAAATATAATAAACACTATTAAAGTGAACTTTGGATTATGAAATAAGTCATTTGACATAAGACTAGTAATAAAATAATGAGTGTTAAATAAATTTACTATTGAAAATACAAATAATTACACCCAAATCAAATTGCTATTACAATTATCGATTGATCTTTGTCAAAATGTCTCGGAGACTAGGTAAGGCTACTAAATGCGTATAAGTAACGGTAGAAAAAAAAACTATAATATACTTTATGCAAGTTGCAAGTTAGTGCAGTGACTTCGGGAGATGATTCTACACGACAGTACAAGTAAAAAGGACCAATCACTTTTTTAGAAATTCTATTTTGATTTAAGGTACTTTCTACATGAAAATGTTTAATTGTGCGTTTGGAAGAACATATTTTTCAATCTTTTTGTGTGAATAAAAAACAATGTCATTTGGAAAAAAGTTATTTAGTATATTTTTTACTTGTTATAGTATACTAAGAATATTATCCATTCCATGTAGAATCAGTTCCTGAAGTTACTGCGTTTCGCCCCAGGACACCTTGCATATAAAATGTTAGTGCAGTCTTTATGTTGATCTAAATCTCTGCAATAATAATTAACAGTTTACTTTCCGGAAAATGTTATTAAATGTACAAATGCATAGATACACTTTGATATTTAAGAAAAAAATACGTTACTGTTGACAAAAAAACAATTTTAAACATTGAAGGAAGTATAATTATTTAATGTGAAAATATCAGATTTTTGTTGTAAAGCAATTTACAAATAAAAGTTAGTTTTGTTTTTAAATGAAGAGAATCAATAATTTTCTAGAAAAGTAATACATCCCAATATTCATACAAAAACACAAAGAGAGTATTTTGAAGAACTGTTTGATTTGGCTGGTTTTCTTTCAAATAATGTCCACAATTCTGGTAATTGATAAAATATTGAAAAACCATAAAGTAATTTTTTAACAAAACAACAAAGATTCATAACTAGTTAAGCTTCATTCATTATGGTATACATATTGTCTTTTAAAAATAATATTAATACCTTTCCTAAATACAAAATATTTAATAATAATTAATTTATATAATAATAATTAACTAGTATCTATTGAAAACAATATAAAGCCTGTTATGATGTAATAATATGACTGTTGCTTAAAATATAAAACATTTTACAGAATCTTCGGCAGAGAAAAGATATAAATTGTACTATAAAAATAAAGTCAAGATTATAAATTACCACTGAAAACAATATCTCAAAAGTTTTCCAAATATACATTCATAGATTAAAAAAAATAAAGTTGAAAACCTATTTAGAGTAGGTATTAAAAAAAAAAACATTCTTCATTGCGTAATTGTTTTAAAACTTAAATTAAATTTCAACTATGTCAAAGTTATAATCACAACTAGAACTTAAATCTTTGCGAACTGCAGCCAACTGGGAAAATAATCGAATTTTATGAGAGTTTATTTATTTTTTTGATTCAGGGCATACAAATATCTATTTTATAAACGTATACCCATGAGCTCAAGGCTAACTTTAATTATTGATAATGCATGTTTATATTGTCACCACGAATTGATAACTAACATATCTTCGACTGCCCACAGTGACCAACTCAAGTCATATTTGCTATCAATGTCGATTTGTTTGGTGAAATATCAATTGTGGAAGGGTGGAAAGAATGAATTCACCACAAAATTTTACCGGAGAATAAAAAAACTCTTAACTTTACAATTCTAACTCAAAATATGTCATATTCACATTTATGTTAAAGACAATTACTTTTAACCTTTGAAATGCCAGATTCCCGCAAAGTGAAACTTCTGTCGTACCTTGTTGACTGTAATTTCGTAATAACTCACTTGTGTTTTACAAAATGACGTTTTCATCAATTATGCTATCTTCTCAGACAATGTGTTTATGTATCTTTTCAAATTGTGTGTCTGTGGCAGAAGTGGTTTATCTGGAATAGCTACTTTAATTCGGAGAGTTGGTTTTTTCTCCCTCATGTCAATAAAAAAAGTTTGATTATGAAATGTGAAGATTTTTTGTCGTTTTATTGTAGCTTTGTGTGGCTGAATACATTTCCTACCAAATAAAAATAAAATTGCGCAAGGTTTTCTTGTAAATACAAACAGTAATGTCACTTTGAAAATCGATTTTTTTCAGCCATACTGACATAAGTAAACTTCAAATGTTTATTCCGAACTTAACATAATGCAAAATATCTCTATGGATTGATTATTTCGTTGAAAAGCGATTATGGTTCATTTAAATATGCGAACAACGGATAAAAACTCCTGAAAAGATGGTGATGTATGCCCAGGTCTTATAGGACACTCCGGCACACTAGAGGTTAAGTTAGTAATGAATTTGTTTGGCAGATACTTAAGAAATGTGGCTTCTTCATTTTTGCCTTGCATTAAAAGGAATAGACAAGTGATAGTAATTTGCATACATGGTTTAGCTCCTTGTGCTGTACTGTAAAATGTACCTTGAAAACGGTTTCAAGCCAAGTCGTAATTTTTTAATAAAGGTGATTTAAGACTTTTTATTCTGCTTGAATTTGCAACAATACTGAGAAAACACTGCAGGTTATTCCTTTTGCCCTTTCACAGTTGATACTGTGTGACTTGTGATGATGAGTAACTATTTAATAATTGAGGGAATTCACATCCAAAATATCAATCTTCATAATGTTTAAATTTTTGCTGAACAACAAAATCTATCCAGATTTTTTTGGTTTAGCTTCCGAAGAGGAATAAGTAACACCTGAAACCAAAAAAAAATGGACTTAAGAAATATCGCGGTCGAAAGTTTCATTCATTATTTTGTAACTCGAATATAACTAACTAGCTTATTCATTTACTTTATTGAATCCAAATCTGGACGTTAAGACACTGACGTCTTATCTTATCTTAAAAGGTAGGAAGAGAACAATCATTTGACCGCGAACATACAATTAATTATTAATTACCAATAGTTATTATTAGTTGAAAAAATTACAAGATTTAGTTTGATATTTTAGTGTACCAATCGAATGAAATAAAATGTTATTTATTTATATTTTTTAATAAATATAAATTTGGCGGTAGTTAAAAGCTGGCTGCAGTTCCCGTTAACATCTAGTTTGTTCGATACAACTAAAATTAGGATTAACCTCTAACCCTGGGTGCTGCTGATAGGCCGTCAATCCATGCAGCAGCAAGCAAGGCTGGAGCTGTGTCCTCACGCAGACAGCAGGGTCTTGATATTCTTGGGGGTGGAGTGGTGGTTGAGGTGTCGGGTGGTGTAGCGCAGGGCGTTGAGCAGGGGCTCCGCTTTGGCCGGCGGCTGCTGCTGCAGGAAGCGCACGCAGCCCTTCACGTCCACCGAGGAGGAGCGGCAGAAGGCCCCCGACGGGTGCACCCAGTCGTACAGGATCACCAGCCCCACCATCACGCGCAGCACCAGCAGCGATGTCTCCTCGCGGCTGAATTGCGCCACCAGTTTACTGTAAAGAAAAAAATTTAAAGCCTGTCTCAACATTGTCCAATTGGGTGGCGATACACTTTGTCTGTACTGTCCACAGCCAAAGGTCCCACATAAAAACATTGCAACAACACTTGTCAGTTGATCATAAAGGTTGAGTAACATTCGTAGAAGTTGATGCAGGTGGAAGAAGCGCATTTAATGTTTACAATTAATAATATTACATACTCACTATCAAGGGTTGAAGATAGACTTTGAAAAGCCATCATTAAGAAATTGCTTTAGCTATGACTGGCAACCAGATTACAAGATTCTTCAATATTTGGGGTGCCATTGTCCCAGTGGCTCTGGGCAGTAGTGACATGATTAAAATTATTTTGTTATTGGATGAAGTGATTTGTTTCCTTGTTATATTTTATATAAGTGATATTGTAAATCCTGTGTCTTTTATAACAATTATGAAAGTGGGAATATGAAAGCCCTGGTAAAGTAATGTATCTAGTTGATTATTAAAGCCATTGGTTAGTGGGCGTTGTAATGCTAAATCTTATGGAATATGCACACAGAACCAGTTCTTATAATTATAGATGCAAGGTTACAAATGTTCGTAAGATAAGTTTCTAAAATACCATAGCAAAATTCCTTCAACCGAGTCAAAGAACATAATATTATGCTGAATTCATTTGTTGTTTTTAATACGAAAAACTTTTCACTCAATCTACAGATAAAAATAATGCTTTTTATTCAATGAAGAGGTGGCATAACTGACTGATGAAAGATGTTAGTTGAAAGCCTAAGCTTTCAAGAGAAACTATTATTTGCTCTGGTGAAAGTGCAGTGTACGTTGGTTAATATATGATCATGATTGTCTTTAGTAATTTAGGGCAAACGAAGTGGAAATATTATTCTTTAAAAACGTCATTTGGACAAATATTATTTGTTTATTTTTTATAGTGAATACTGCACAAGAGTCCCAACTGCTCCCAATCGTCTGGAGCCAGTGAAATATGATGTCCCCGGTTGAGGTGTGTTGTGAGGCTGAAGGCAGCCGGGAGGGGGAGGAGATGGAGAAGAGAAAGGTTGTGAAGTACCTGGCTATTCAGATCTTCAAGCAAGGATTCCATTCTGAATGGTGGTCTTTCACCAGGGCAATACTTGGATTAACTACAACTCTGGAAACTGCCGTAAATATACAATATATTATTTTACATGAATTTAATGTGTTATAACACATATTGATTGAGTAAAATGTATTTACGCACGCTGGGCTTGAACCTGGGACCTCTGGATTCGTAGTCAAGTGTCTTACCACTCGACCACGGAGGCCGTCATTGCATAAAGTGGAGCGAAACGGTAGCAATCTGCTCTAAATTAGAAGATGCTGCTAGAAGAGGTGAGTCTTGAATATAATAGAAATCTTACGGATTTTCCAACATCCTCAGGCACACTTTGGCCATGGTGCCCAGCGTCTCGGTGGTGTTCTCCAGGTCCTGCTGGTTGTCGGCCACGAACTGCGAGGTGGCCTCCGACAGCACCTTGAGCATGGGCGTGGCGTGCGCGTAGAACAGCGTGATGCGGTTGGCCAGCTCCACGCCCAGCTGCTGGGCGGGCATCGGCGCGGGGGAGCCGGGACCCCCCCCTTCTCCGGAGACGCTGGTTAGCAGCGGCGGGAGGCACCGAGATGGCGCCCCGCGACACGACGCGGCGGTAGTAGCTGAAGTCATTCTGGATGGCGGGAGTTTTCATCTGGAAATATTAAAATACAAACATTTGAATTGTATATTAGTTGCTATTTGCATTGTGGTGGGCCGATAATATATGCATATAAGGTTTTCCGCCTGGAAGATAGCTACAAAATAATAGAAACTAGTTGATTCCTATGTCAACAGAGTGGCTTAACCTTTGGAATGCCAAATTCCTGCGAGGTACAACTTTCGTTGTACCTTGCTAATTGTAATTTCGTAATAACTCACCTGTGTTTTACAAAATTATGTTTTTGTCAATTGTTCTTCTCAGATAAAGTGTTGATGTATATTTTCAAATTGCATGTTAATGGTATAAGTGGTTTTTTTGGAATAGAACTTATATTAGGAGAATTGGTTTTTTTCTTCCTCATGTCACTAAAAAAAGTTGATTGAGAAATGTGAAGGTTTGAAAAATTATTTTATTGTATTTTCGTGTGGCTGGATAAATTTCCTTCCGAATAAAAAATAAATTACATAAGGTTTTCCTGTAAATACAAACAGTAATTTCACAATGAAAATAATTTTTTTCAGACGTACTGACGTAAGGAAACTTCAAATATTTATTACCCGACTTGTACCGAACTTAACCTAATGCAAAATATCTCTATGGATTGATCATTTTGTTAACATTTATGGTTCATTTAAATATGCGAACAACAGGTTTTAAAGGGTAACAACTCCTGAAAAGATAATCATGAATGCCCGGTGCCTACAGGCATCTCCGGCACACGACTAGTTAATAGAGCTACAGACGCCAGGAAGAAGGTTTACCTAGCTTTTTCACATAAATACAAGAGTCCAGAGATGTGGTGACACAAATTTATCATTTCCGCAGGCGGGCGATCTCTCAAACTTCGGGTCCTTATATTATGGTGGAATTTATTATTTTCTACGGCCTTGCTTGGCTCTGGCCAAAGTGCAAATAACAAAAACATAACATGTTATATATGGTTCATTGAAGGATGGTAAAGAGCCAGTCTTCAAATGTGAAGTGTCAGAAGATTGCCACAACACTTTTCGACATACCCAACAAAACAAACATGTGCTTCTTCAGATAATGTGCGATATCCGAGAAGACCCTTTTTAAATATATTATTATGTATCCATTCATCATTATTAAAATAATCTGAAAAATAGCTAATAAATATTATAACAGACGACCCTTTGATCAGTTATTTGAATTTCATATGGAACATGTCAAATTATTATTCTCCGCTGCCCAAGGCCATCCGTGATCCATTACTCAAATAATATTACTGATAAAATTATTTCTATTGACCTAAACACAAAATAACTCCGAAATTTTATCACATATTTATGGGGCCCGGATATTACTAATCAAATAAACATTATTTGCATGCAAATGTGTTATCTATATCGACACATCATGGGGTGTCCACCGTATCATGTTGCGCATTACATACATTGATATTCAGATCATATTTCATCAATAATATAATGTACTTTTGGTGGCGTGCAATTGCAATGATTATTAAAGTGATTGGCAACATCCGACAATGACATTAAATCAGGATTTGACAGTCAATTGATTGAATGTGAAGTTAATGCAGTGTGATTGTAACATCGCACCGTTCCTCTGCAAGCGTAGGCAGGGAGGATGGAATGTCACACACTCTTTGCTCCATTCATACTTTTAGATTAGGAATTTTCATGTCTACCAAATTCGGACTACATGTTATAGTGTAACATCGTATGACAGTTGATCAAAGTTTCTATACCAATAAGCATGTATCAAACACAATGATATAAAAAACATGTAACAACAAAAAAACTACAAAGAATCATAGGCACCATGGCACACCAGTACAAAAAACAAGCCATTTTTTTAAACATTAACTCCACACAGGAGCCCTCGAGGGAAATAATTTTCCTCAGGGACTATGTCTTCTTTGTTGATACTGTGTGGAGGGTCTTTTTGAGGAAAGGAAGGAGTGAACTTGGGTCTTTCAAAGAGACCCATGTTGAAGGAGGGAGGAAACACAGAGGCCTGCAAATCGATTCACAGCCGAGCTGTTGAACATAAGAACGAGTCGTAAAAGCGACCCGTTCTCACGTATCGAATATCAACCGTGTACAAATGTTAAGCGTTTAGCGAGTTTCCCGACTATGCACCGGTGCCAAAGGGATCAACGACGCAAGAGCATCTTCCATTGAAATACCGGTAGAACAAGGACAGCATTCCCGCCTGACGCCTGTGCTCCAAAGATTGCAATCCGTTTATTGAGATAGGAGAATCTATCAAACGGACCGCCCGTTTCTGCACCGATTCAAGGGTTTTTTCAGGTATTTAGGGACTCCAGACCAGAGGCGGCTGCCAAATTCAACAGTGGGGCGCACTTGCGATTTGTACAAGGTCGGCAGTTGTGTACTATTGAAGTATCTGCGGGCCCTGTGCAGTACGCCCAACTTCTAAGAGGCAACTTTCCTCTGGCATGTTGTGGAGCAGTTATCTGGGAAGTTGATCAATTGTGCGCAGCCTAAGATGAAAGTTTGGCAGCTCTCACGACTACAATTTTGAAAACTAGAAACGAATGAGATAGGTACAATTTGAATGTTTATATGTATGTTTTAGAGAGAATGCTAACAAATTATTAAATATGCATCACCGTACAAGAGTCCCAATTGCCCAGAGCTAGTGAGACTATGGCATATTACGAAGTTACGTAGTTTCAAGGTACATAATGCGATGTTGTTAACCTCACTCTTATCACAGAATCAAATCTGTATTGCGAATGATTCAACTGATGAAACCAACTAGTCACAATGAATGAAGAGTGCCATTGAATGCCAAAATTAAAATTAAACAATATGTATTATCATACATAATACTGTTATATGAATGATTTTAAGGAAGTGAGGACAAAAACATGAATATGTATGATTCAATTCTGGAGTTCAACGAAACCAGATGCTTGATTGATTAATTGGACCTTGATAATTTAAATTTAAAATTCTCTCAATTAACGAATTGCCTCTTCACATTTTCAATGGAAAGGAAATTGTATTAATTTTAATTGCTAAAAAACATAAATTACCTGACAATAATCCAAATTTTATACATTATAAAGGCATTAGATAGGCACTCTAAACAGGTGGTAGGTATGTACTTTTTTATTTAAATTATTTTATTGTTTAGAAAAGTTGTGTTAGTAAGATACATTGTCAACGGATGTGATATACGGGCGGGAGATTGGACCACGATTATGTAATTACATTCAATTGTGACACCCTCGTGGAATTGGAAGACACCTCGTAAAAATAGCATTTTAAATGAATCATACTAATTGCTCGAACTGGCTGGTAATTCAAAGAACGAAAAGTAAAATGTCAAAATAACACTCAACGAAGAGCCTAGTTCACTACAAAACAAAAAATATATTAGTTGCTTTGATCCATCCATTTCAAATATAGAATAATGTCTGCTAAAATTCATTATAGGTAGGTACTTTATTAGGTGGGTAGGGATTTAAAAGAAATCTTTTTAAAATTTGATAATTTCCACGAATATCAGTTTCCAATTTTAAAAATTCATACTCGTACCTACCAGTGGCGGCTCGTGACTTTTTAGTGTGCTAGTGGTAAGATTGAAAAAAACCTCATTTTTGATGTTGTGGCCGAAAACATTTTTATATTTTTTTTTAATTAAAATTTTTTGTACGAAGATTTTTCAGAAATTCGTGCAGTGCACCACCGAAACTGAAAAATTCTGAAAATCTTCATACAAAAAAAAATTCTTAAAGAAATATATATATAAATCATTTTCAGCTACAACAACACTAATAATGTCGTATTTTTCAATCTTGTCACTCTAGCATACTAAAAACTCACGAGCCGCCACTGGTACCTACGTACATACTCACAAAGGAAATTATTTACAGTTAATAATAATAATGTTTTATAAAATAAAACATACAACTTAAGTAGGTAATTCCATTTCTTGTACTGATTGACTTTAGATGGCAATCATCTTATAAAACAGAAAAACTCTCCAATAGTGAGCTCTTGTACAGTGAAATTTGCAGAAGCTTTTTTGTCTGGAATTCGTAGGCCCAACTATTTTCAGCTAGCAACATAACTTCCCTTACCAGCTATGGTGTTTTAAAAATTATTGACATTTATTCAGTACAAACCTTGCACTCGTCAAATTTGAGGACAAACTCCAATATCTCTGCGAACTGCTTAACCAGCGCCTGCTGCTGCTCGAGGTGCTGCGTAGGGCTCATAGGCCCCCCTACCAGCGAACCCAGGAGACGGGGCACCACCTGCAATCAAAAAACACAATTTTAGTTTGACACAATCATTTTATTGCAAAATCCATCTATGGATACTTGTGAATATTGTATGGATTCAAAGTTTTTCATCCATAACCTATATGTTATAAAAATATCCTAGCATAAGTTTTAAGTGTACCAATCTGAAGATACCTCTGTAGTGGACCGAAACCAGTTCGGTTAGAAATAAGTAGGTGGAATAAAGTCAAAGAGTTTTGTGATCACAATATCCAAAAATAAAGTAACTTTTTTTCGGTTTGTCTTTCTTTAAAAAAAAAAAAAAACTTCTTGTGAAAAAAGGAAGCGTGGTCCTGGAGAAAATTGCTCAGGATTCCATGGACAGCCAGGCTCACTAATATGTCCATTCTGTAAGATCTAGGCATCCACAATAGGCTATCAACTGTCTGCCTGCAGCTTATCCTAAGACGTTTTGAAACTCGAAAACTCGAACATGAGAAACTCATGGTCACTGGCGAAGTGGAAGTTGGGAGAAACAGAGGAAGTATCACTGATGCATTGAAGTGATCAGATCTCACAGGCGTCCGGAACGTCGGTGTCCGG
Organism: Drusus annulatus; assembly: GCA_022651775.1. Lineage (NCBI taxonomy): Eukaryota > Metazoa > Arthropoda > Insecta > Trichoptera > Limnephilidae > Drusus > Drusus annulatus. The sequence goes on along the minus strand of JAGWCC010000503.1, from coordinate 5,683 downwards.
AACGTCGGTATCCAGAACATCGACGTCTGGAATGTCGGTGTCCGGAAGGTTAGTGTCCGAAATGATGGTCCGGAACGTCGGTGTCCGCGATTCTCCATGCAGCACAGGCCCGTGAAGAGTGGAAGAGCCTGGTTCACCAGGGCATTTGGAGTGGAGATCACGATCCTCAGTAATAAGGCAGCGAATCAAGAATTGAACCTTTGGACGCGTACCACTTTACCATTGAATGCGTAAATCGACTGAAGTCTCCCAATACTTAAGGCTGATTCACACCAACGTCCGATTCCGCTCAGTGCCGATATTGTTCCGCAAGAGAACTTATTGATATGGTATGAATATCGATCAAGGAGTATGTGCCAAGACAAATTTGTGTGGCAGTATATCCTTCTGCCCACCCTTGTGATATTTAACTACTTATTTAGTTAAATAATTATTTTGAAGTGTAAAAATACTTACAACGATTTTTTTTAATTAATAAAAATATTATTTAGTGATAAAAAAATGGTTTTTGATAAAAAAAAAAATCTGCGATGTTAGTATTTTTACAATTAAAAATAATTATTTAACTAACTAAGTAGTTAAATATCACAAGGGTGGGCAGAAGGATTTACTGCCATACAACTTTGTCTTGGCACATAATCCTTGATTGATATTCATACCATATCAATAAGCTCTCTTGCGGAACAATATCGGCACTGAGCTGAACCGGACGTTGGTGTGAATCAGCTTTTAAGATTTTTAAATGTATTTTTTTGTAGTATTGGTGATTTTACTGCACGAGTCAAAATAGTAACCTTAAAAACAGTAGTGATTGGTTAAACCTCCATCGGCATAATCTAAAAGTCAGGAAGAACTTTCTAAAGACGTATTGATATTATTATGACGCCTTAAAATAAGATTAGACGGACGTAGGATGTGGCGTACCTAATTTTACCCTGTAGAATCTAAATTATTAATTTTATACAATTACCTCTCCGGTCGCAAGTATTTATGATTCAAAATGATAATTAACTTATCATTCGGAGTATGAAACTGACCACAATGCATTAATTTAAAATAAAAAAAAACAATGATGTATATGAATGTGACGAGGCTATTCATGAGGGTGTATGTTTTGGAAATTAATTATGTACTGAAAATGGTAAATTTCGTGGCAGTGGTAAGAATGATAAATGCCCAGAGGACAAGGATTCGAAATCCAATAAAGTGCACATAATTATACTTCTTAAGTCGATAATAGTTTACCCCATACGAAATTCACAGTGAAATTAAATTTATCATCAGTCAATTTATTGCTGAACGAAGACCTCCTCAACCTGCTTCCAATATTTTAGGTTACATGCGATTCGCTGTCACATGTTTCAAACTGAACTTGTTTATTAGTAAGAGAAATCGCCTTTGGCCATTTGTTTTTTTATGGCACATTCAATTTCGTTAGGTACTTTGTTTGGCTTCCCTATACAATAGTTTACCTTTCAATGTTGAGGTGGATTTTTATAGACGATTTAGGTCGATCGCGTGGCTATTTTATCAGTGTTTCAGTGATTGAGCATAATATTTTATATTTGGCATATTTGGTGACCACAATACGTTGTTTATAAAATGAATTTCACAAAACTCTGCCCTTGAGCAAACCACTGGTCTAACCTTCAGTGAGTATGTAGGCACGGAGCAATTAAAACTCGAAGAATAGAAATAAAATGAAGCGCGGTGAACTAATAAAATAGAATGAAACGAATAAGTTAAGTAATATACAACTTATTTAGTATAATTAGATAAGTCAGAACTTAAAATTTTTTCAGTTTTGTAATATGTACATTACTTGGGGTCACCATTTTAATTAAATCCTCTATATCTAAACAATTTTTTTTTAATTGTTGCCAAAAAGTGAACAAATTTCTAAATAACATATCGTCGCCGGGAAGGCAAAAGGGCTGACGCGCCATTTTGATAAGTTTACACCAGAGTACTTCAAAGTTTTTTTTGTTTTACAATAAAATTCATGTCTTCAGTACCTACCTGGTTGGATTTTGGAAAAGAAAAGAGCTAACAAAAAGCTAAAAAAAGTGACAAACTTGTGTCGCTTGAGTCAAGCCTTCTCCCAAATGGTAAATATATTTTGGATGGCTGAAGGGCCACAAAAGTCTACAGAATCAAACGAGAGTCAGGGCATTTGATGCAGAAAAAAAACTGATCAAAACTGCATATTTAACTCATTTTTGACAGCACCCTAGAGGTTATTTTTTACAAAAACGGCGCTATACAAATTATCCAAATATTATTAATGTGTCTCTTAAGCCCTTTTGCATTTCCAACGACGAAATTTTTTAGTTATTTAAATCACTTTTTTTTTTACGTGAATACCGCACAAGAGTCTCAACTGCCCAAACATCTAGAGCCAGTGAGACTATGGCATCCCCAAATAGGGTATGTTGTGAGGCTAAAGGTAGTGGGGAGGGACAGGAGATTGGGAAGAGGAAGGTTGAGAAGTACCTGGCTATTCAGATCTGGTCACCAAACACGGCTAAAACCATTTCAAGCAACGTTTCGATTCTGAATGGTGGTCTTTCACCAGGGCGATACTTAGAGTATCTACCACTCTGGAACGTGCTGCAAATATACTTTTTATTATTTTTACATGAATTAAATGTGTTATGACACATATTAATTAAATAAAAGTTTTTGGCGCACGCCGGGTTTGAACATAATTCAAAACCCTAAATATGCACGGGAACGAGTCACATTCTTATCCCATTAATAAAATTAGGACATACATTCAAAGATCAGACAAAGGAAATCAGTAAGCAGCACCATTAAAGTGTTAAAATTGATGTATCCACATTATTAACGAGAAGTAAGCACCAACCGAATGTCGTAAATAATATTTAGCATATTCCACTCTTCAATTTCATTGTTCTGTGGTCGCAGATGATAAATAATAAGAGTCTAGATTAATGACAATTCCTAGGAACGCAGGATACGACACAGTTAACCCAAATACTGTCTGTGTGTGGGTGTGCTTACAATACGTATACACTACACGCACACTATTGCAGGAGGCACTTCTGTGATCTGAATTTTAATCATCTAAAGGACCTACTTACTAAAAGAGATACACACGAAATTGATGATGTGTGTTCAAATCAATTTTTAAAGACTTCCTCATCTTTTCTGACTAGAGTAGGTTAATTGGTGTGCAGTGAGGCTTAGTGGGAAAGAAAGTTTGGCTGTTATAGACGAATGTTATGACTGTGTTATTAAATTAGGAACTTGAATCATCATAACACCCGATACGATGGGCAAATAAGTGGTCCAACTTTACTGTGATTCACACCAAAAACTCATTGCACTGGAGAATATAAAATATATATATAAAATATAATATGGGTTCTTTAGCGGATTTAAGACAAATAAACTATTGATAGCCTTTAAATCCAGAGGTTGCAGGTTCAAATCCCAGCGCAAATTAATATAAAGTATATTTGTGGCACGATTCAGAGTGATAGATACTCTAAGTATCGCCCTGGTGAAACTCCGACATTCAGAAACGAAACGTTGCTTGGAATGGCTTTAGCCGTGTTTAGTGACCAGATCTCTAATAGCCAGGTACTTCCCAAACTTCCTCTTCCCTATCACCTTCAGCCTCACAGCATACCCCGATTGGAAATGGCTGATTGGGGATGTGGGCTACAAATATTACAGTAAAATTATTAATGATTAAAAATGTTTTCGTTGTATTTCATATACATATATAGTATATAATCTCAAACCACAAAGCGATTGATGGTTGCTTACTATAATAAAAAAATAAAAATACTAAAAAGAACCATTATCAGTAAAGCGTAATATGGAGTTAAAAAATAATGGTTTGATTTTATTGCATACTTTATATTGCACGCATAATGATACACTCTGTTAATTTTTCGGATGAAGTTATTTTTCTTAAGGTGAAACAAATCAGTGATACATTTACAAAAAATACACATAAAAGCAGTTAGTATTAAAAAAATGATATACATGGCCTGTTCAAAAGAAAAGGTGAATTTTGAATTTTCGCGAGCTGTGTACATTTGATTATCGATTTTTTTGCTGTCGTTATGTTGGTACACATATGTTAGCATTATCAGCCATTTTGGATTAGTCACGTTTTTGTGTGTTCTTCGGTTTTTTACTTTTGAAAAAAAATGGATCAAAGAATAAAATCCATGATTCGTTTTTCCACAACTCCAGGACGCTCATCGTCATTAACATCTTCTCGGCCTTCTGAAAAGTGTTTATAAGTGGTACAAGCGCTAATTCAAAATTCACCTTTTCTTTTGAACAGGCCTCATATGTAAAATAGGTGTACTTTGATAGGTGACTAATGAAGTAAGCATTTGTAATTGCATTAAATTGTTGCAATTATAAACTCGCATACCCTCTGTCCAAAATGGAAGGTTCTATCTTAGATGAATTTAATAATGTACATACGTTACTGAGACAACACGCGTGAATGCACTAAACCAAGTCCGAGAGACATACCTGAGATTTACTGCGTTTAGTATCACACAAACATTCGTTCGACAGACCAGCTGTTACGGAAAAACGGAAGTTTTTCAACCAAAATAATGTGAGATAGCGAATGCAGATATACATAGGTGTGTGGAAGACAACCGTTTCCGTACGTCGTACTCTACTTGGCTAGTCGCTCAGTAAGTTCGTCGGGAAAGAGAGATTATAACAGTAACGCGGGACGTTCATATTGAAATCTCATCCGTACACACACTTTCTGTTTAGTATTGCTATCCTTTTTATAAGAGTTATGAGCTTTGGAACTTAAATTAAGACCGTGCCACGTTTATCGTTCGATTTGTATGAATATGACGTGTTTTGTATTTAATGTCTATGGCATCTATTACAGTGATGCAAAGCCTTTATATCAGAAGGACCAATTTACTTATTTGAGAAATTGTGAGAAATCTAAAAATAGATACCTACTTGGTAAATAATTTAGAACGTGAGGTATGGATAAACAAATTACCTTTCCATTTTTTTCAGCCATGGTTTTCAAATCAGAATTACAGCATTATGATCTTTCATTTAGCCAAGTGGGCCCATAGACATAAAATACAAGACATGTCATATTCATACAAATCTTACGAAAAATGTAGCACAACTAGTACTTTTACAATCGGTGTACGGGACGTGCGCTGTAAATACGTCCGCGTCAGAAGAGAGTGTGTGCTGGCCCTGCTTCGGCTTGTTTCTGTGCAGCGGAGACCAAATCGAATTTTTGCGCTTGAAAGGCGACTTGAGTATTTGTTTCGAAATGGAGTATTTGTCCCGCCAGTCTGGTGGTCGCTGCCGGTCCTTCCGCTGTGAAGGCTGGAGTTGTTGTGGTAAAGGAGAAGGCCAAGGTGAAGAAATGATAACCCCAGGTTTCAAGGACAGCAGGCAGGCGAGGCAGCGAGGCAGCGAAGACGAAGAGGCGGCAAGTCCAGAGGGAGGAGAAGTCTCAAGTTGAAGCTAATTTAGTAGGGGCCGGAAATTTTGGCTTTAACTCCTCAGCGGTCCATGCCCCCGACGGCAGAGGGTTGTTTTTTTTGGCCGCGGTGTTTTCCCGCGGCCCGCTGGGCAAATATTTTTTTTATTAAGACATCAAAAAATTTTGGTTTTTTTTGCCCCCCCCCTCCCTTTTTTTTTT